>JAWWQZ010000207.1:0-414565 GCA_033815515.1 Cryptocheilus praepositus | reverse complement strand
AAACATTTTCAGGTGTTCGGCTACTTTTCTCTTTTTACTAGGCACATTTAACCCTTTGCGATCGGTGTCCCCGTTGCGGGGACATTTCTCAATCGCCATAGAAGTCGGTGTCCCCGTAGCGGGGACATTTTTAAATCATTGTAGAAGTCGATATTCCGCAGCGGGAACCTTCGAAAATGCAATTTTTTGTTGGGGCGTGCCGATATGGGTCATCAACTCATACATACTGTATAAAATAATAAAACCACAGAACAACGAAAAGCCACTGACACACTTTTGTGAAATGTTTAGTCGATCGGTTAGTAGGAAATTTCCGGCACCAAACACTATCTTAGTAAATCACTAAATAATTAATCTCATATAATTCGTTCAGGAATCAAGAAAGACTAAGTAGTATGTTTCGACAGGAAAACTGTGGGACAAAGACGACAAATACACACGTACTGTGATACTTGTACACGAAAGCCAGGACTTCATAACGGTGATTGGTTCACGAAATTCTTACGTATTCCAAGTAGTAATAAACCCAACAAATCAGTTTCAACAAATTCTGCGTGTTTTAGTATCCATATATCAACTTTAAATTTTGCACGAAAAAGTAACTGCGAAATGCTAAATATCATCCGACCTGTTGGTACTCTTAAGATCGAAATCTGCCGACCGCAAAGGGTTAAAAAATATTTCTCTATGAATTAACTGACTTAAAAGAAGAAATATATATGCGGGAATAGATTATAATTTGAATAAGTTTTAGCAATGTGATGCTATAAATTCGTTTATTCTCTTCTAAAAAAATATATTGCTAAAATCTTAATAAGTACTATATTCATAAATATTATAATTTACGTAATATAACATACAGGGGCTTTATTATATTATAAAATACTTTCTCTACCTTTTCAAATGGTATGCGCATAAAGCAGGTAATACGTACCAGGCAAATATGAACTGTGAAATGGACAGCGATTCCGACGCTCACCACCAGCAGAACGGCAGGTACCGCACTCAGTTTGATGTCACATAGGCCCATGATACCGAGGAGTTGAAGAACAACGGCAGCAAGAGATATAGCGACTAGTAAAGCGGCCCACAAGTTAAGAAGCAGAATTCCAATGACCGCGACGCTGGCACCTAATGCGGCAAGAAGTGCGATCCCAAGACAGCTTCTTAGATCTATATACTGTTCCCAAAACAAAAAGGGTATGCCCGAAGGAAAGTTTGGCAGGCCCCTTTCTTCAAATTTTTTGCAGAGTTTTCTAACACTCCCGATGAGTTCGGTGATTTCCTTGGTATCTGTCAGCTTGTGCAAATAAAAAGGCATTTGAGCGTATGTCAGCGGCATACTCTTCGGTATCTTGAGTTCATGGTCATTCGTGTAAATCCACTGTCTTGGCTCGGGTCTTAAATTAGCTTGCGAGGCACCGTAAGCAAGTGCGTCGTTTGACGCCCATGCACTCAGATAGTTGTAGAAGGCTCGTGGATTGATGATGCCCTCAGAATCGACGAGTCTCACTTGGGTGATCAGGGTCTTGTCAATCGGATTGTCTACGTGACCAGTTTGCACGAGTAATTTGTAAGCGAGAATTGCTTCGTCGCTAGCGTTTCTGTACCATCTCTCTTGGGTAACGCATCCGTTAGCATAATCCCGATCGAAAGCAGTCTGCAGCCCCTTCAGCCAATCACGAAAGAGACTGAGCCAAAATTCAGGCAAACCGCCATCATCGTTTTTGATTACGTTCTTTATCCTCATGAAGGCATCGTGATATTCGTACAAGAGCCTCTGATTATTCGGATATTCGAAGTCTCTGCCCGTTACCGCGTACATGTTGTAAAATCCAAAGTGTTTCGTTTGGGCAGCGAGGAAGGCGTGCTCATTTGAGTTTTGAGGAACTAGATCGGTCAATTCGAGACCATCGCTTACTCGCATCGCCTGCCACACGCTCCCAGCGAGTACGATCGACAGGATCATCACGCCGAAGACCTTCGTAGTTGGCCGAGTGACAAAAGGTGCGTAATGATGTGCGGCGAGCTGTGTGAGAGAAAAACTGAGACATTCGTCCTGCGCGCAACCCGTCAGCGAATCCTCTTCCGTGTATTGCTTGTCGACGAGATCAGGATGGCTAGTTTCATTGACGCGGTACTCACTTTGCGGAGCTTGCGTCGCGAGAATTTGCGTACATGTTTCTTGACATTCCGGCCTCCCTCCTCTTCGACCTGGACAGCTTTGTTTCGTTGTGCCGTTTTCCGTTCTTCTCGCGTACCTGCTGCCTTTCCCGTTATTCGTCGTAAGTGCCGGAAGGCAGCAGCAAAATATGTCCGACCGTCCCGACCGGCGCCTTCGCAGATCGAGGCTCACCATAGCCGGAAAGATGAGCAACATCGCGGCCAGATTGAACAGCAACAAAATACCAGCTTGCAAGCAGAACACGCGAAGTGCTGGGATCGGTATAATGGCTGCTGCGAAAAATGCAGACACGTTACTCAGTCCTGTCAAGAGGACCGAGAGGCCAGTTCGTTTGAGAACAATTCCAGTTGCACTCTCTCCGCTCGGTACGTCGTTCATCGATAGTTCCGCGTAGGTGTGAGTTACCAAAAACATGTCGTGTACACCGAGACCCAGTGCGAGAAACGGCACTATCTGCGTCGTGGCGGCGTTGAACGGAATTCCGAGAAGGGCGCAGAAACCCAAACCAGCTGCTACTGTGGCGCAAACGAGCATTACTCCTGCTGTACCCACCCCCGATTGCGACCGCACCGGATCTTTCCAACGTAAGAGAGCGATAGCCGTGTACAGCAGCTGAAAATTAATTTTTACCATTTGTACTTATGTGTTACTTGGTAATTATATTGTCTTTCTTACTGTGCCAATATTCTATTGTTATTATATTGTTATTGTACCAATCGAGTGGTTGATTAACACTTTGACTGCCAAGCGTATTTTGCTATGTTAGAACCGCGATGCGATAAAATACTGCTGAGTATGATTAAATCGTGCAAAATAAAAATAACGCAGAGTTGTTAGAAGCCAAAGTATTGAAGCATCGTTCCAATATCAATTGCTCTTACAAGATTGCAAATAGGCTTCATTGCGAATTTTTTGCATTTCTAGTAAAATCTTTTGCGCCGGTCGCCGGTGACCACCATGGCGGTCAAAGTGTTAACTAATTATCGAGTCAATGTTTATATGAGGCGCGAACGATTTTTTTGACTGAAGCATACGGGTGAAAGTCATAAGTCAGGCTTACCATTAATACGCATCCAATGACGATCTTTATAACTGAGACTTCACTGTATTTGCCGAGAATGTCGTTCATCGTCGTTGTGCTAAATGCATATAAATTATACGGCGTACTGATGTTTGTGTTGAAGTGTTTCTTCACTTGATTTGTAAACGCTCGCTGCCACGTTTCGAGCACCTGCGATGCTTTTTCCTGGGACCAATCTATATGATGGACCTTATAAGTGTTTGCTAGGAAGTCATACAGCTCTCGTTCACCCATCAGCTGGACGACCGTTTGAAGAGCAGCTGCTCGCGTTAAATGACCAGTTTTATTGTGCTTGGCACCGCCGACGACTAATTCTTCGGGCCAATGCATGTACTTAGCCGCAAATCCGTAGCAGCCACCGGTCAATTCCGCTCCTATGTCTGGCACCTATCGCATTAAACACAAATTTCCTATAATCACGTCGCGATTGCATATTTAATAAAATGCCTCTTCACTCTTTAAGTGCCATGCCATAATACAAAATAATATAATTATATTCTTATACTATAGTTAAATAGTTAGGAGATTATAAAAAATGGATCTAAATATTGCTCCCTGTCTGAAAAATTATTCGCTTATTTTTCCGATTGATAGGATATCATGGCGTGGACGGAAAGATAAACATGATACATTCTTTAATTTTTCTTTTCCAATTCTGCTGAATGACCGATCCGTTTAACATTCAATTTATGCAAACGCATTTTGAGAATATTTACAAACATTTATCTTAGGATGAGGTGAAATGCTTCCAAATACAGAGATTAAACTGATATTAATTGTTTTTATTGGAGCAAACAAGTCTAACGAACAACAACAAATTCCGATAAAACGTCTAACAACTCTTCTTACTACAATTACGATTATGGGCTTATATGCTGTATCGGAATATCGGAGCATCCAAGTTCTGATAATGCAACTTGTAACGTTTGCGAAATATCAGCATAAAGCTGATAACAGACGCGACAACCATCCAAAAGCCAATAATTGTAAGAACAATATTCGTAAAAGCGTTAAATGTAAAACTGTTTCTGCCAGTAATAGGGGCATGCGGATATTTGAGCTTTGGGACAGATGGGATCGTGATTCCGGAAGTTCGTAATATTCGGATACCTAAATCTGAGTCAGGATCCCGAAAGTTTGTAATGTTTGGATCGGATTTCTGAAGGTAGGCCTTTACGCCTGATTATGCTGTAGCGGTTATCCCCCGATGGAATAATCCGACACACCATTTCATACAAAACGGTTATTGTATCTGGCAGCATATACAACCATCCATATCCCATACCAATAACTTTACTTCAATCCTAATCACGTGCATGCTCGTAATTAGTTTTTCCCTTGTTCTACCAATGTTTTTCTCTATCTTTATGCTTATTTAATTGTTTCCACCATTATTATGCTGTGTTCCGTAGGTATTAACTTTTACTCGGCTATTCGACATCGCCTACATCCCTTGCCATAGCGCGTTCTCGACGCAAGGGAATTTCATCCGGCACAGTTAGAAAAGAATAATCAACCGCTTGTGACCGATTCAAAATTTCACCGAATATCTCTAATATTGTATATATGTGTATATTCTATTGTAATAGGGAATAATAAGAGTATGTATAAAAGAGCTGTAATAATACGGAATATGGAAACCCTTTCTACAGCACAAAGTTAAAGTTTCAAATTTGATTGAAAAATCATGGAAAAACACCATATGTGCCCATAATTATGAAAGTGGTCTAAGTCATATATTTCTTGTTTCGAGATATTTAATGAATTGCATTTGAATAAATTAATCAATATTTTTACATTATGCGACATTTTAATTTATAATTTTATTAGTCTTAATTAATGGAAATTTACTATGAATATGAAATTTTGTGTGAATTTTATACGATAATATTATTTTTAAAGATTGAATTGACTTAGACCATTTTCAAAATTAACTGAATGTCCTATAAATGACTTAAAGCAATAAAGAACTTTGAGTTTTATTTGAAACAATAATTTGATTGAAATAATTCGTGAACATTTATTACATTTATTAATTATTTTTAAACAGTAATCCATTTTTATCATTATTTCGAGTATTTAAGATTCTTAAAATGTTTCTGAAAAACTGGAGGGATGTACGGTAGTAAACTCATAATATCTTTATGTTTTTCTTCCGATACTGGTCTAATGGTGGTGTATAATGGAAGTAATTTAATATTTCCGTATATTTTTGGTCTTCCTTTTTTACGTGAAAGATCCAAAACGTGAAATTTAGAATCATCTAAAGATGTTTTATAGAACATTTTATAAGGTTCATTTTTCAAGAATCTCATCCATTGAATTTGTAGCCAAGAGACAGATTCACCCGCGGTATTTTTTACTCTTCTTGTTATTGATTCTTCTAGTAATTTCGTTAAAATAAAATCCGGCTGCAACATTCGAGAAGGCCACGTGCCATTTTCAAGTTGTTTATATAATTTATTTAAATTTTTGACTTAGACCACTTTCATAATTAAAACTAAATGAATTCCATATAATGTTGAAATTACAACCACTATCTAATGGTTCATTTTTGACAATTTCGTAAAAATTACATTAAATAAATTTAGTTAAAAATAATGTGGTATGAAATAACTGATAAACTCATTTTTCTTAAATTTTGACTTAGACCACTTTCATAATTATGGGCACATATGTGAGTACAAACTTCCGAGATGCCGACGCGATCCGAACCTAAATTAAATTCCCGATCCGACCCATCGAAAAATATCGGGTATTTGTATACCGCAAACTAGTACACATAAAGTACATTTATGTCGTATATGATCTAACGAGCATTTGACGTGCTCTTACCTATACTATTTTTATGAAAACTACAACCCTGTAAGATTTCGCATTTCTGCAAAGAATAGGGAAAAGTTAAATTTTCAAAAACATAACATTACCTGTTGAGACTTTTTATTGGGTGCCGTTTCGGGACAGTCGGAATCGGTTGGGTCAAGACATGGTTTGCTCTGGTAACCGTTCGTTATTCCAGCCCTCTTCATGTAATCTTCGAGCGTTTTGAAGGGAAACATGAACGACAACTTCTTCATTTCCTCCAACATCCCAGATGGATTCAGGTTTGTCCATTGAACAGGCTTATTTGTTTGGGTGCCACTGACAAGAATAATTGGCGAATTAAAACACATTATAGCAAATCCTTCATTAAAATATATCCGACTAAATTGTATTAATGCATATGGATACAATAATCAATAATATATACTTGTATATTTTGAGTAAATTTATTAAACGTTCGTCGTTAGTATTCAATAATGCAGGAGAAAGATAATATGCGACAATTGGAGAGATGGGCAAATTTTACTGCGATGCATTAGTTTTTGCATATCTGTGAACGTGTGGAACACTAATTAACTAAATATTTACATATTTTAACCCTTTGCACTCCGAATTTTATTTCAATTTCGTTACCAGCAGCTCTCAACGCTTTTAAGTGTTTTATTTGAAATTTACTTTAACTAAAAAATAAGGCAATTTATAAATAAATAAAGGAAGAAACAAATTCACTTAAATACTAGTTTTATTTACAGTAGTGTCGTATTTTGAAATTTTCGAGCGTATGATATCTTTTGAAACAATTTCCAAGATGCAACCCTGGTTTTCTTTCGCACATTTCACAAAAATAGGTAGTTTCTCTTCTTCCTCCAGGTATTTTTCTATTTGAACAAACTGCACAATCTTTGTGTTTTCCTTCGGGATGTACGAAGATGAAATGAGGCTCTCCATCTAAGCGATCGTGTTTATCAAGTGTTCCAGGCCTCCCGAATTCATATTTCGAGCACGACAATCACGAGTAAGCATTGACAAAATCTTTTCGCGAAATTTTTTCTGGGCTATAGGTTTTGTTCCTTGGTTTTTGTTTTTTCTTTGTATAAAATATACGTATTGACTATGGAGATTTCTAATCCCCAAAAGAAATATTTCCTCCACCACTTGAGCGCTCAACGTAAAAAACAATAAGATGTCGCGCATTGGTTCGCCACATCAACACCACCCATATTTTTATTATAATCTGTGATCACATTCGGTTCTTTTTTTTCTCTTCGATTACTTGAATGTCTAACACTTCTAGTGACATTGCGAGAGCGTCGATAATGTATAATATGTGCGCGACATGTATTTATTTGGACATGAAAAAATGTCGAGTGGGACTCGACAAAGGAGCTCCTGAGATAAAAACTGATGTCGAGTCACACTCGACATAGGAGTGCAAAGGGTTAAAGTAAGTAGGGCAAGTGCAAATTATTCGACGGAAGTGTATACAAGAAAGACTGGCATGCAGTGTGCATGTATGTGATTCCGGTTCTATTGCATTGCATATATAAATTTGTGGATAGCAAATTACTCACGGTATATGAACAGGATATTCAGGTCCGAGAAGTTTGCTGCCTTCCCAAAAACAGTCCAAGGGCGTGATGATAGCACACGGTATAATACTGTCAAAAATCTGAAATTCAACATTTTGTGAAAACGTCCAATCAGTATCGTAAGATACTTTATACAATTAAATAATCATAGTAAAAGTGATAAACGTCTGACAATTATGTTAACGACCTGGTGAAGCACACTTTGATCCGCAGATTCAATTCATTTGATAATGATTTATAAAATCTTTGCAGCCTTTAGATCTTTTACAACAATTCTAATACCATGATGTTACAGTTTTCGTAGCATGTTGGATAACAAGAGGTGACTGTCTACATTTCCCCTTAAAGTAAACGTGCATCTAAGAGCGGATATTACATGATACAGATGTTTTGTAGTGCTACATGTTGATATTAATTAAAGTCTATGCGCGGCCAATAAAAAAGAAAACTTTAACATTACATTTTTAAAATCCCATTTGAACGACAATATATATATATATATATTGATAATAATAGCAATAAAATTCTATTATAACAAAATATAATTATCTAAATACATAATATATATTATAAATTAAGTATACAAATGTTATCATTCAAAGGGGGTTTTAAAAACGTTGTATTAACATTTCCTTCTGCACTAGTCGTATATATTTTGATAAAGGTGCGCACCTAAAAAAAGAAAACAACTCTTCCTCTAAATAAAATGGAAATCCTTTAAATAGAACGTGTTCTCTTCCGTTCTATTCCTCCATATCTCATAAAATTTCGGGTACGGGCGTTAGTTTTGACATGAGTAAGTTAAGAACACAGTACAGAATAAAGTGACAAAAAGATAGTATGTTACCAAACATGGCATAAATATCAACGTTCAAGTAGATTATAACTAAAAAAGGTACGTTGTATTACACGTATTATGATAGTGGCAAATAAAGGTTTGTTTAACATAAAAGAGAAATAAAAAGTATCATACTATATGTAACAACTAACTATGTGTCTAGTTAAAACGTGTGAACTCAGTTTCTGCAAGCAAGAGTACGTACGAATTCTGGTGTTGCCAAATAAATAACGATATTATCAAGTGAAGAGAAATATTAATTCTCTCAGTACCAACGAAGCATATGCATTAATGATTGGTGAGTACAGACACTTTGACAGTAGGAAATTTTACTCCAACAAGCTTTCTGAAATATACTTCTTCTATATTTCTTTGTTAACGTTAGTTATAAAGATTGTTATATTGGGTTGGAGGGAAAGTTCTGTCGTATTTCAAAGAAAATATTTGAATTAATTTATAAAAATATGTGTTTAATATTAACACTTTATTGACCGCTAGCCGATTAATCGGCTTTTCGGTTCCAACTGCTATTTACCGGTAGCCGATTAATCGGCTTTTCAGTGGTCAAAGGTTATACACGGATTAAATAAATATCAGATGAGATTATGACAATTCTAAATGACAATAAAATTATATTGTTTTGAAACCAAAGGGTTGTCAACAACACAATCAGTATTTTTGAGTTATAGAGCTTTATAAATAGGCACACAAACAATTCTTGCGCGATATCCAAAACAGAGTCGGTCGTTAGTGAGTGGCATCTTCAGTCAATAGCGGTCGATAAAGTGTTAATCATAATACATTTAATGTGTTGTATGGTGAATGCCAAACTCTTCTGCAATTTTTCAACTTGTTAAATGTGGATTATTTTCCAACATGGATCGTAAAACATCATTATCGATCTTGGATGGTCGCCCAGATCGATCACTTTCTTGGAGGCTCAGATCGCCGGAACGAAATTTGCTAAACCATCTTTGACAAGTACGAACATTTACAATATCTTTTCCAAATACCGCACATAAATTTTTAGATGCAACCGATGCGTTGCTTACTTTTTGGAATTCATACAAAATGCAGTGTCGTAAATGCACTTTATTTACTGACATGTTTTTCACTTTAAATATCACAAGTAAATGATGAACGGTAAAAAGGACTCCTTTTATATTATACAGCAGCTATAAAAAACAAAAAAAAATCCGAATGACTCACTAGCCAGATGTTTTTTTATTTACAAGAAAAATTACCTGCCTATTAAAAATACGACAGAACTTTCCCTCCAACCCAATAATTTATCGATAGCTACAGATATTCTGGATCTGTATTCTACGAAAGAAAGTTCTACGAAACAAAATTCTTTTGTTAATGGACAAGGAGTAACTGAGAACAGCACATAATCTTTACAGCCCGAAATTAGTTTACACCACATATGCCTTTTAATTTTCGTTAATGTCTAGAAAAATTGCACAACTAAAATGATTAAAAGCGCAACGTCAAATTTAGGACGCGTGCCATAGTAAAAACGTGCACGTAGAAAGCACATGTGTAGTGGGACTGATAATATTTAGACAGTGATATTAAAATTGAATTGGGCCTGGGTCCTCTCAAATGTTAAATCCGTCACTGCTTACACCTGATTCAACTGAAGTTTCTTTTAATCATGACCAAGACATTTTATGGGTGCCTACAAGTGACTTCAGTTGTCTTCGAATAATGTGAAGTGTATTTTGTTTCATCAGACCGTACTTCGTTACACGAGATAGACACCAACACTACAGCTAAAAATTTCCGTAAAAATTTCGCGTTAAGTAAATCGTGTTATGCAAAACTCATCTGTCATACAAAATGAACGGTTACGTTCCAAATATTTTTTCTTCAAGCATAATACGTGCAACAATAAAAAAAAATAATTAAAAAAAAAAATTGCAAAAATTAAATTGGATGCTATACACACAAATAAGTTAAGTCATGTTGTGTAAAAAAGAGTTTCAATTAGAAAAAAAGTTTGACAAGAAACATAACACAACCGCCTTCTCCTTGCTTGTAAACAAATGTACATAACTGACATCATGCACTGTTTATATACGGTTTGTGATGCAAAAAAGGTTAAACGCAAGAAAAACAAGCAATTTCCCTGTTTTGATTATGTCTCTGGCAGTGAAAATTGTGAATAACCGTTAAGAATTTACGGTAAGCGGCATGCACGTATGCAAATAAACGATAAAAGAGAAATGCATTATGATGACCGCAAACAGGGTGTACCGCAAGCAGTTACCACATCCTACTATGACACAGAAGTAATTATCAGACCACTAATTTAATTTAGGTGTTGTCGGTAACGCTTTTCAGACTCTTTTTCACAATGTTGATTCGAAATAAGCACCCGCCTGCGTGCTTCAAGTAAGTAACTTGCTATTACTTGTTTTTTCTTTAAAGAGACGGCAGAGTGAGGAATGTGTGCAAGTTTGAAGATTTCTGCGGTTGATTGAACAGTAACGGCGTTTAATAGTAGAAAACAGAATATGTATAATACTTTCTGAGCTTAGTATTAGCGGCCCTGACATCTGATAGATTCACGTAAATGTATGAAGATATAAGGGTACAGTAAAACCTGTTTTTGTGCGGTCCTTTTTTATGGGATTTTGTTTTTGTGCGATTTTATTTTGGTGCAATTTTTTTTGTGCGATTTATTTTTATGGTTTTGTTAGCACCAGTTTAATGTTTCCGATCAATGTACATAAAATTATTTCACTTTCATTACAACGGCTTATTCTGTGGAGATGCCGATTTCTTAGCACATATAATAATTCATCACTATCACTTTCTTTGTGATTTATTTTTATGCGGTATATGCATCAACTATAGCTTTATATATAAATGCAAATAAATTTTTTGTTGCTAAATCTACCCAAAACGTTAGGTAATTTCTCCTGCAAAGCGCACCTTCACGTATTCAAAAATGCACAACGATATATAAAGGTTACGACATATATAAACGATACTCTAAGGGGTTAATATGTTACGCATTTTATGAAATTGTGTTATAACAAATTGTATTGTACGAGGATTTCGATACATCATGCGAATAATAACAAATAAATTGATGTATTGTGTTTGGGATGTTTATTATCCCGTAAAAATAACATAGTGTATTTGTGAACAACGACCCATGGTAAATTGAAACGGAAAGAGGGCTTTATTCAATTCTGTTATACAGTAAAACCTGTTTTTGTGCGGTCCTTTTTTATGCGATTTTGTTTTTGTGCGATTGGTTTTGTGCGATTTTATTTTTGTGCAATTTTTTTGTGCGATTTATTTTTATGCGGTATATGTTTCCTATCATGTACATATACATGTTGTGGACGAACTATATGAATGTGTAATTAATCGAAACGTTACCGAAAACACGTCAACGTTATTATTTGAAATTAGTGCGCTTGCACATAACATCGGCGGAGAAGGCTTTGATTCTTTCGGCGATAATGACCTGGACGAGATGTTTGAGCACCAAACTGTCGATGATAGTGACTTTATCAATAGTTTGATAGATTTTGAAAATGGACAAGAAGAACCGGAATCTATTACAGCAGATAAAATATATGCAGGGATCCAAATTTCGAAAAAATTGGAAACGCATTTTCTTAAAATAGATACCAATGCGGAAAGACGCTTAAAATTCGAAAAAGAGCTGAGATCATGCATGTCTCACTATCGTTACGTTTACAAGCAATTGACCAGTCAACCATCGTCACAAAAACTGATCACTGAGTTTATGGTACCAAAAAACAAATCAATTGAAATCCTATCTTCAAGCGACGGAAGCGATTTTCAACCAATTCGTCACAAGAAGATGCGCGTTTTGGATTACGACGAGTAGCAGCAAATTATTTAATGTACAATGTAAAACTTCTCCATTTATATGTACAATGAAGAATTAAATATTTTTACCATTTCTATAGGTCTAATTTAATTATTTAATTTAATTGAAAGCATTCTCTCATCTATTTCATAAATCACTGATGTATTTTCTTAGTCCGACTTTTTTTATGCGGTCCTTATCCACCGCATAAAAAAATTTTTAGGTAGTATATCGCACAAAATTGTTTATTATATGTAAGAATTTATAAAATTTTCGAATATTTTTTTGTACGATTTCTTTTATGCGGTCCCTATCCACCGCACAAAAACAGGTTTTACTGTATTGCATTGTCCCTTGCATTTATAAAAAATGGGGAAGTCCATTAATCTCAACAGCAACAATTTAAAAAAAAAGTCATGCTATAGGTAGACTATGTAAGCTAATTAGGGTGTATTATGCAGAGACCGCGCCATAAAAGTATCGCGTTGTAGAAAAGGGACCGCAACTTTTCGTTCGCGTTACAGAAGGCTTTACTGTATTGCATTTTTCAGTGCGCCGGGCAAAACATACGCCTGCCTGTATGCAACCCCTGCGGTTGAATGAGCATGAGTGCTCTCATATATCGAGACCATCTTCCTGTACTATGGTTCCGTTCTGACAAAATTAATTCTTTCCACTTTAACCGTTTGAGTACGGGAGCATTTTCTTATGCATATGCTAAAAGTCCGGGATGAAATGCGTAGTATTTTTTTTTGAGAAACAATGAAAATTGTTATAATTAACACTAATAGTTATGTAACAAGTAATTACGATAAAAAAAATTTTTATTTTCACTTATTACAAAAATGTTTTGCTGCACAAATTTCATGAATTCCTTTTTTACATATACCGCAAATTAGGTTGGATCGTTTAATTCCATTACCATTTTTATTACTGCATACATCACACTGTCGCAAATTTCGCCCAAGCAATTTTTCTAAAGAAAACTTTTTACTTATTGGTGATGTTCCTGTGTCATTTTTGCTTGCTAACCATTCCTCCTCTATTGTGTCAATAATGTTCGAAGTAAATTGCAGTCTATTTAATTCTTATATTGTTAAAAGCCACAACGGAGTTAAATAAATAAAAACTGCTACTGATATTACTGCAACTGCTCTCAATAATTGCGTAAAGTATACTACCAACAGCAGCGTCTTCGCATTCCCGATACAAAACAAGAGCAGCGCTATCGCGCTGCGCCGTATTCTTGGCATACGACAAGTGAAGCGCGATAGCGCTTCCCCGGACTCAAACGGTTAATATCCCCACATTTTTTCAAATGTTTTACTTGAAAGCTATTTGAAAGGGCAATTTGTAAATTGGAAACAATATCAACTATTCCGTTAATAATTAGGAGATAGCATAAAAAGTATTTGTACACTGATTAACCTCGAATAATATTTTGTGAGATTGTAGTTTGTTACGTAAATGAGCGTAAATGAGGTTGTGCATATTTTCGGGTGTCTCTATAATAAACAGTGCAAGAAAATAGTTGTTTATATAGTTCTCGACGTTACCGAAAAAATCGACAAAAATATAACGGCAATAAACATTCGGGAAGTTGTTATTTCCAATTAATTACACGAGAGTTTATGACGTAAACAGATCACATTATTGTTTCTTAAGTATAATACTTGGGGATATGTGCTTGGTCATAATGCTTGGAGATGTTACACCTACGTTACAACGAACAGTGTAACTCTGCCAACAGTAGAGTTGGAAATTTTGCACTATTGAAAATTATCGTGGAAAAATTACTGTTTTTTTTGCAACTATGTTTTTAACATTCTATCTATTATAAGGATTTCTGGGAAATATATATATATATATATATTCGAAACGCGCATTTTTAATGTAATAAAACCTATTTGGACATTAAGCAATTTTGAAAACTACTTCCTGAAATTGTAGATTATTAACCATTTTTTTCCAAGCTGCGCGTTTGTATATATATATATTGTATACAATTATTGTATTGTATATACATGTTACATATGTATATATATATTGTATACTTAATGTATATACCAAATATATATACAAACGCGCAGCTTTTAATAATCACAATTTCAACTGTACATTAAAAATAGTACTGGAACTTTGTCGAAAATTAATATTTGTAGAACTTAAGGGCAACAAAAAAACAGAGGTTTCTCCTTTGAGGCCTCTAGTGAAAGGATATATTTCCAAATGATTCACTTGTAAACATTGGCAGCTGATGATCGTATAGTTTGCGTGAAGGAACAGCCCATTGTCGATGGTGTTAGATAAATAATCATGTATCTGAATGGTTCAAGGACTTTTGCGTTATAAAATGGTAATATAAACGTAGCGTTCTTCCTTTCATTAAAAAAAAAGATATTGCGAAATGTGACTTGATATAATAGTAACTGTAAATAAAATTGATGTCGAGACATACTAGACAAAAAAATGCACAAGGCTAAAGAATTAATAAATTCCCCACAGTGCAGCACGGTTCACGATACGATTCGATTATAATTTGGTTCGAAAAAAATGAGAAAATAAATGAAGCTGAATTTAAGCGAGGAGGTTTGTCATGCATTTTGCTTCCTGCGTCGAAAATGCGTATTGTGTAAATAAAATTGTATTTAGTACTTTGGTGAAAATATTAATTATTTAATAAGTATGCTGATTTGTTTCTGCCAAATCCATTTCAAAAACTTTACTTCTTATTGAACTGATTTTTCTTGGTATCTACATAAAACATAAAATTCGCGGGTTTGAAACATTTTTCCTTTTTGTTTTCTAGTTATAATATTTTAATTTTCGATGTTTTATTCTTTCAGTTGAATTTCATGAAGAAAAGGATCTCTTGACGGTGACTTCAAACGTTGTGCATAATAAACAAAAAAATATTTTTACGACCATCAGTGGGTAAAGTGGTTTGACGTAAGCGAATAAATAGGCTTAATAACTAATTCATTTTTTAACAGAAGTAATAATCACAGTATTAGTTGCACAGTCACTTGAAGCGGTCGTTATTGAATTTATCATAGAAAATACGTATTCAGCGAACTTTTCAAATATATTAGGTTGGAGGGAAAGTTCTGTCGTATTTTTAATAGGCAGGTAATTTTTCTTTATAATTAATATTATAAATAAAAAAAACATCTGGCTAGTGAGTCATTCAGATTCTTTTTTTTTTTATAGCTGCTGTATAATATAAAAGGAGTCCTTTTTTACCATTCATCATTTACTTGTGATATTTAAAGTGAAAAACATGTCAGTAGATAAAGTGCATTTATGACACTGCATTTTGTATGAATTCCAAAAAGGAAGCAACGCATCGGTTGCATGTAAAAATTTATGTGCTGTATTTGGGAAAGATATTGTAAATGTTCGTACTTGTCAAAGATGGTTTAGCAAATTTCGTTTCGGGGATCTGAGCCTCCAAGAAAGTGATCGATCTGGACGACCATCCAAGATCGATAATGATGTTTTACGATCCATGTTGGAAAATAATCCACATTTTACAAGTCGAGAAATTGCAGAAGAGTTTGGCATTCATCATACAACACATTAAATGTATTACGATTAATATTAAACACATATTTTTATAAATTAATTCAAATAGTTTCTTTAAAATACGACAGAACTTTCCCTTCAACCCAATATTTCAAGATTCTCAGTGTCTGTCTATTTACTACTGGAATTTTAAGAATTCTGAGTGTGTATTTGAGGACTTAAGAAAAATGTTAATAGTATCAGATTAAAATTGGGTTCAGTGAAGTTCCGGATAATGTATTGCTATAAATCCGTTGGTTCATTATTACTCCTACACTACTCCACGTTTAAGGATTAGTTATATGGTTATTGTATATTATTATACGTACGAACAAATTACGCTACTTTTAGTGAACATGTGTGTAAGTTTATAGTTGTTGCAAAAGCAAAATGTTACAATTTTGTTAATTTTTTAAACTTATTTTTACGAATTTAACTGCCATTACTTACTACAATAGCAATTATAGTTATAATTAATAATTGTTAGCTCATTGTTCTTTATTAAATATACGTGCATTATTTATTAATGAAATAGAATTCCTACCAGAAAATATATTTACTTTAATTGCCGAGCATTTCATTGTCAGCTTCACAACTGACATCTTTTATGCTGACCAAATAATAGTTATTAATTTACACAGTTACTTTCCGCAATCGAATCTTTTTAGACGAAAGTTTTCATTTTGCTAACAGAAGTAATATTTCAGAAAATTTAACAAATGTCTGCCAGAAACCCCGCACGTATAGGAAAGTAAAGCAACTTCATATTTATACGGAAATGTAATAATTGCATGAAATGTACAAGCATGTTTCGGAAAACATTTCGCAATTGTGGTGTAAAATTTTGTGTGACGAAGTGTTCGTGTTAACGTCATGAAACAATTGCATAGGTATTTTCGTCTGTGTATTTGCATACACTAATATAGAAATATAATGTTAAAATAGACTTATACATACGTCGTATGGTAAGTACCGTTTGTTATAACTATTGAACACCAGACGATAGGACAAAATAACTGTAAGTTGCCTCGCGGTCATTTCAAAGATATGTGCCCATAATTATGAAAGTGGTCTAAGTCAAAATTTAAGAAAAATGAGTTTATCAGTTATTTCATACCACATTATTTTTAACTAAATTTATTCAATGTAATTTTTACGAAATTGTCAAAAATGAACCATTAGATAGTGGTTGTAATTTCAACATTATATGGAATTCATTTAGTTTTAATTATGAAAGTGGTCTAAGTCAAAAATTTAAATAAATTATATAAACAACTTGAAAATGGCACGTGGCCTTCTTTGACGCGTTTCTGAACTACATAATAAAATAAATGACAATCAAATTTTAATAATAACGACAACTTCATTACTAGAAGAATCAATAACAAGAAGAGTAAAAACGATACAAGCGGGTGAATCTGTCTCTTGGCTACAAATTCAATGGATGAGAGGCTTGAAAAATGAACCTTATAAAATGGTCTATAAAACATCTTTAGATGATTCTAAATTTCACGTTTTGGATCTTTCACCTAAAAAAGGAAGACCAAAAATATACGGCAATATTAAATTACTTCCATTATACACCACCATTAGACCAGTATCGGAAGAAAAACATAAAGATATTATGAGTTTACTACCGTACATCCCTCCAGTTTTTCAGGAACATTTTAAGAATCTTAAATACTCGAAATAATGATAAAAATGGATTACTGTTTAAAAATAATTAATAAATGTAATAAATGTTCACGAATTATTTCAATCAAATTATTGTTTCAAATAAAACTCAAAGTTCTTTATTGCTTTAAGTCATTTATAGGACATTCAGTTAATTTTGAAAATGGTCTAAGTCAATTCAATCTTTAAAAATAATATTATCGTATAAAATTCACACAAAATTTCATATTCATAGTAAATTTCCATTAATTAAGACTAATAAAATTATAAATTAAAATGTCGCATAATGTAAAAATATTTTTTAATTTATTCAAATGCAATTCATTAAATATCTCGAAACAAGAAATATATGACTTAGACCACTTTCATAATTATGGGCACATATGCGGAACTTATTTTTTTTTGTATTTTCATAAAACCAGGAAAGAAAATATAGTACTCAGTGTGACCTGACTATGACCTTTGCAAATGGAGGATAAATAGTGTTTTCATCACAGTGACATTCTTCGTAAAAAAAAAAGATAACGGTTCAGTAGTTATATCAAGTGGCACTTACCGCGAGCCACCCTGTATCACTAGATTCGGCACAATTACATATCCTTACAACTGTTATCTTTATAAGCCGAAGCTTCTTTCGATTAGACGAAATGACCAATTTTGGAATAATGGCAATAAAAAGCAGTTTAATTGACCATTTTATTAGTTGACAATGAATCGAGCTGCATAAGTGTATGTACAATCGAAAAGTTGATTAACACTATAAGACTTTTAACATTTTAGAATTGTATGGCAGCTGTTAAGAAGACGAATGCCAGTTAAATAACAAAGATGGGGAAGGAGCGTGAACAATGAACGTTAGTAACAAATGCAGGTTACTAGATAACAGATGAATAGAAACAAGTACGTGTACAGACAAGGTTAAATTCGTACGAATGAACAGATAAACAGGCAATAGACGTGAATACTGAAATAGACAGGCAGACAGCTGATAAATGAATAGAAACAGTCGTGGAGGGGTGGGGCCAAAGGCTTTGGGAACCGGGAACAAGAAAGTATCAAATGTATCGGAAAATGTCCAACCGGAGAGTCACTGTTTACGTGCATGCGCGTATACACAATGCTTTCTACAATCTTCGATACATGAATGGCGGCAAAGTGTGCGTAATACGGTGTAAATGCAAAACACTCTCCTACCTGTTATGTATCTCTGTCAAGTAACCGTTACATTTATATGTATCCGTACTCTTGCATGCTGTGCATCTGTATGAGCGCACACGCATCTACCTATACTTATAGATATAGCTAACATACATAGTATGCCGTTTGAATTACCTGGTCGATGTAGTGCATGTCGAAGTTGGGTATGCTCGGCGCGTAACACATGTCTTTCAGCCTCCACGTGCTGTAAGCGACACGAGACATATGCATTCATGAATACAAGTTTGCATTCCTTTAACCCCCGTCTGGCCGATAAGCGGTTTCTGAGTGTGACGCTCGACGCTTCGAAAAAAAACGAGCGCGAAGAAACGAAGAACAGAAATTAGACGCTTCGCGTATAACTTGTCGTCGCTCACTCAACGCCTTTCGGCACGTACGGGGAAGGTTAACAGTTAATAGTTCGCGTTCAATTCGCCTCTTTGTAAACGGATCAATTGAAGACGGAAAGACTCGAGGTGCATATCGTGGTTGGGCATTCGACAAATAACCGTTGTATTTAACCTTTTAACTGCGGAACTAATTAGTTCATTTGCTACCGTAAGCGTAGTCTAGATTAAACTCGTAGTATTCGACTGTATTTCGGTTCAAACGACGGTTTACATTTCTCACTAATATTGTTTGCAATCGGTACAACTTTACACATTTTTCACGGCAATGCTTTAGTATATTGAACATTTCTCCACATCGTGTCAACGTGATACGAGAAAATTATTTAACATTTTTCAAATTATCAATTTTGTCCGCTACTTTGACAACCTTATTTTATTTGATTGAGTTTCGTGTGTTCAGGCAAATGCCTTTTTTTTATACATGTACTTTTATTACTTTTGTACAAATAAGAAAGGCACACGCTTATACAATTTTCTAGTATTACTAGCACGGATTCCTGAAAAGGAAGCCTCTAAGTGCTTCGACAGATCCCGAGGAAATGATAAAAGTAACAAAGGTATACTCAGTAACAGTGTGCAGGTACTCGAAACTGAACGGGTACCTGAAACTGAATCGGGTCAAATCGGAATCCTGAAAGTTTACGTCGAATCGTTGTTGGCTAGGATCGGAATTCCGAAAGTTCCTAATGTTAGGGCATCCGAACCTGAAGTCTCACCGTGTTAGACCGGATCAAAATCCCGAAAGTGGGCCTTCACGTCTGATTATACTACAGTATAGGGAAATGTACTCTAGAGAAGAAAGTTAGAGAAAAATCCGACTGAAAAATCATGGAAAAGCATCGTATGTAGTGCGAAACTTTCGAGATCCTGACCTGACCCAACCGGCGACACGATCCAACTTCAGCTTCGAGTACCTGAACATTAGAAACTTTTCGGATCCCGACTCGGCCCGAGTTGTCCCGATTCGACTTGAGCTTCGACTTTCTGAACATTAGAAACTTTTGGAATCCGATTCGACCCAAAGGCAAAATGTCGGGTATCTGTACACCCCTAATATCAGCCAACACAACGCGTTGGTTCATGATCGTCGTCCTCGAAGTTCCACGACGGTTTAACTCGTCTTGCGCGCTAGAAGCGTATCTTCCAATGACAAGTTACCTCCTTATCGTCAGTTAAAAGGTTAAATGTTGACTGGTTTGTCAATATTGCGCGGTGCGCAATTCTTTCTTTTTCCGAATCCACGATGTGCACGACAGTCACGAGAAGGTGGGGAGTGGAATAAAAAAGGGACGAAAAAGGAGTGAGACCAGAGTGAAACCATACGCAGAGATGCAGCGTGAATAAATAAAGTGCAGAAATGGAAAGAGGAGTGAAAAGACAAAGATAGAGAATGAGAGTGAGGGGATGAGAGACAAAGAGGCAGCAGGCAGGCAGGATCAGAAAGCGAGAGAAGGAAGAGGAAAAAACTTACATTTCGAACAGGTGTACAGTGACCTGTGTTGCTGCCTTAAGGATCGCCAAATGTTCTTTGAGTGCGGCAGGATGTAAGATATTCGCCCCGGAATGCCTCGGTGTCTGGATGACAAGCTGATGTGTTGACGCAGCAGCTTCACCGAGTGCCTCAGACGCATAGATCAGTTCTTTTTGCAACCTTCCGCCTTCTACGAACGAAAAAGTGTCGCAATTAAGTCGTTTAGCGCGCAGAAGGGGAAAATATTAGATAAAGCGGGTCATACTGGCTCGCTACCTGAGGCAAAGATAAATGGGACGAAAAATGAAATGCTGAAGAACAGCAAAAGTTGTAGGCGTCGACCGAAAGGTTCGTACCCTCGGCCAAAGGATGGTTCGTCCAGAAAGGCAAAAAATCTTGGGAGGTTGTAATTATCACGCAAGTTTGCCGGATGACAGAATATGACGCTACAATGCGATGAACATATTGTCGAATTTTTTTTTTGTGCCAATCTCAGGAACTAATAATTAATACGTTAGGCGCCATGTCAGTCATTGGTGACCGATATACACCTTTTGTTTAGACAGCACGAATCACAAATGGCTGACGATACACAATTTTTTCAATTATATCCTTATAACATAATTAAATAGTTTGAAGATTATAAACAATTCCATTTGAATATTTCTCCTTATTAGAAAAATTATTTGCTAACCCCTCCGGATGGCAGCATATCGCAGCGGGAACAGAAAGGTAAACAGAGTTAATGCGAAACACGTTATGAAAGAGATTTTTCGTTCGGCATAATAGTTTACGGTCAATTAAACTTCTCAAAGATTATAATTCATCAGAAGTATTGAAATGCCTAACGTTTCGACAGTAGTCTGTCTGCTATTATCAAAGGCAATTTCTTACGATGCAATAAATTATGAGTATTATAATAAAAACTTTATAATAATAATATAAAAAACTTTATAATAAAAATATAAAAAATAAATTATGAATATTCTAATAAAAAGAATACTATATAGAGACAGATAGATAGAGAAGATAGATTTTTGAAAACATTATTTGAATAATTGGTGATATAATTCCTCTTTAATGGTTTAGCAAAGTTTTTGGCGGCTGTGATGAATGAAAATAAAGACTAGATAATAAGTCTCAATACCACGTTATGTTTCCTTTTAGCCGTACTACGTACCAGGCATAAGAGTAGCTTATTACTTCCTTTAACACATGCCGATTATAAGCAAATTGGGCACGACACTTAACGTGTTAAATGGTAGACTCTATATGCTTATTTGATTGGAATCCCGCCTAATTTAACCCATTAGTGTAACCTTTAATTAAACTATTTTTCAGATAATTATTGTTCATTAAGAATATTAAATAAAACTCAAATTGTATTAAGCAGTGTCTCGGTACCGTACTCAAGACAATTCTTCATAAAGATTTCCCAATTTTAATTTAACATGCAATTTCTCTGTTTAGCTGTGGAACGTATATTGCATTGTCAGGAGTACCAAAAAAATAGAAATCAATATAGTCTTGGCCAGTCTAGTTTTTGAAATATTTAATAATGCAGAAATGATTGGGAAAATTTTGCTGTAATTGAAGGTAAATAATAAATAGATTTTATGCTAAAGTATTGGAGCTAATGACTGAGATGCAGACGCCATAAATATACATATAATATATGACCCGTTCATTTGCCAAATCGATTAACTCGACAAAATAAAACGTATTAAATTGATTCGAAACATCAAAACATGCATCAATCAAGTGTTCTGGCCCAAAAATGAGAAAAAAGGAAGTTAAATGAATCGGTTTGGCCCGTGGTAGGCTGATAGATAAAAAAAAAAAAACGTTTATCAATACTATTGTCTCTATTACGATTCGTTTAACCCTTTGCACTCCTATGTCGAGTGTGACTCGACATCAGTTTTTATGGCAGGAACGCTTTGTCGAGCTATTTTATTTTTTTACATGTCTAAATAAAAAATATCGTGCACACGTTATCGACGCTCTCGCAATGTCACTAGAAGGGTTAGACATTCAGGTAATCGAAGAGAAATAAAAGAACTGTTGTGATCACAGATTATAATAAAAATATAGATGGTGTCGATATGGCGAACCAATACGCGACATCTTACTGTTTTTTACGTCACGTTTTACAAAAATGGAGGGAATATTTCTTTCTTCCTCCAGATATTTTTCTATGGCAAATGCGTATATTTTATACAAAGAAAAAACAAAAAACCAAGGAACAGAAAGTATAGCCCACAAAAATTTCGCGAAAAGATTTTGTCAATGCTAATTCGTGATTGTCGTCATCCAAATATGAAATTGGGGAGGCCTGGAACACATGATAAATACGATCGCTTAGATGGAAAGCCTCATTTAATCTTCCTACATCCCGAAGGAAAACACAAAGACTGTGCAGTTTACTCAAATAGAAAAACATCTGGAGGAAAAAGAGAAACCACCTATTTTTGTGAAACGTGTGAAAGAAAATCAGGTTTACATCTTGCAAGTTCTTTCAAAAGATATCATACCCTTGAAAATTTCAATATACGACAATACTGTAAATAAAATTGGTATTTAAGTGAATTTGTTTCTTCCCTTATTTATTTAAATTGCTTTATATTTTTAGTTAAAGTAAATTTCAAATAAAATACTTAAAAGCGTTGGGAGCTGCTGGTAACGAAATTGAAATAAAATTCGGAGTGCAAAGGGTTAAAAGCATTTGCTTCCACAGACAAATTGATAATATACTTAATAGTATCTTGTACCTGTAGTTACGTCATACTATCTTATGCTATTTCAGCTTAACAGGTTAGAGTAGTGCCTTTATCGCACAAGTAATTCGGTTGTATGAGATGTTTTTTAACACGTCGAACATCATGTCACCCATGTATGGTTACTTGACATGTTGACACATTATGGCAAGTTACCACAAATTTGCAAGAATTTTTAAACGTAACGGATGTATTTCACAGTACCAATGCATACAATGATATATAAGTGCTTATAAGTACGTTATCATGTAAAAAGTATGTAATATTACAGTTGTTTTTATGATATCCTTCGAAACAATTTCGGAAAAATTGTGGCGCTTTAGGGCAGTTAGGGCAATAAATCACAGTTTTTTACATTTATTCTGTTTGTTTGTCGGTCTGAAATTTGTATACTTGCCTATTCGCATCAGTAACGATACATTCACCCCCTTTTCCGTTTTTCCTTCCGACTTTTTTTTGGCTATAAAATTATGTGTTATACTCCAGTACATACTATTAGCGCTATTACTTTGAGGGAATGACTACTCTGTACCTAGAAGTTCCCTTAATCTTGTGCCTTTAAGTTGCTTCGGGATAGGTCTATTTGTATTGGGAGAACAACTAAATTGTTGTCACCACTTTATATTATGCCAACGCGTTGACAACTTGAATCTCGCGAAAAATATATTGAATTTGTATTGAGCGATCAATGTGTTAACCCTTATTATGTCGATGTCATACATCACTTTTTATCTCAGGAGCTTTTTGTCGAGTCCCACTCGACATTTTTTCATGTCCAAATAAATAGGTGTCGCGCACATATTATAGTTATCAACGCTTCGCAATGTCACTAGAAGTGTTAGACATTCAGGTAATCGAAGAGAAATAAAAAAACCGAATGTGATCATAGATTATAATAAAAATATGGGTGGTGTCGATATGGCGCACCAATACGCGACATCTTATTGTTTTTTCCGTCGAGCACTCAAGTGGTGGAGGAAATATTTATTTTCGGGATTAGAAATCTCCATAGCAAATGCGTATATTTTATACAAAGAAAAAAACAAAAAACCAAGGAACAAAACCTATAGCCCAGAAAAAATTTTGCGAAAAGCTTTTGTCAATGCTTACTCGTGATTGTCGTGCACGAAATATGAAATTGGGGAGGCCTGGAACACTTGATAAACACGATCGCTTAGATGGAAAGCCTCATTTCATCTTGGTACATTCCGAAGGAAAACACAAAGACTGTGCAGTTTGCTCAAATAGAAAAATACCTAGAGGAAGAAGAGAAACTACCTATTTTTGCTAAACGTACGAAAGAAAACCAGGGTTGCATCTTGGAAGTTGTTTCAAAAATTATCATAGGCTTGAAAATTTCAAAATACGACAATAGTGTAAATAAAACTGGTATTTAAGTGAATTCGTTTCTTCCTTTATTTATTTAAATTGCCTTATTTTTTTAGTTAAAGTAAATTTCAAACAAAACACTTAAAAGCGTTGGGAGCTGCTGGTAACGATATTGAAATAAAATTCGGAGTGCAGAGGGTTAAAAATGATTAAATGGTATAAATAAAATAAATTGCTTATTTTGCTTTTGTATGTTGCAGAGCTAAAAAGTTAACAAATCTCTTCGCTTGTATTTAGATAACATTCATTTTCTTCTCCGCTTTCATATGCGTTCCAATAAAACGATAAAACATATACTACAGCTTTTCGACGTTAGTTATTAATTTGTCCCTGAAATATTTGTCAAGGTCGAGTAGTATTACTTTACGAACTAATGATGAACTAATTCCTTTTGAATCAACACTGAGAAAACGATGTAAAATTATATAAAAAATTAAGAGTATATTGAATTCTAAGAGTGTCAGTTGTAAATGGCTTTATACTTTATAAAATGGTGACCAAAGGAAATATTAAAAGCACATCTTTTAGAGAATTGTCGGGTCTCGTGTTAACTGTTCCATTATTGTTTTCAACTTATATGCAAACAAATACAAAAACTACCCCCGATTAAGTACGTAACGTCGTCTTCCATTCCTGAAAACACAAGCAAACATTTCTCCTAAAGCGTTAATGTAATAACTTATTTTCACTCCACCATTTTAATCACAGTTTTTAAAATATTAAATCACATATCGCGAAAAATAACATTTCCATAGACTTGTATTTATTATAGATCGCCGGGGTCATATGTGCCCATAATTATGAAAGTGGTCTAAGTCATATATTTCTTGTTTCGAGATATTTAATGAATTGCATTTGAATAAATTAAAAAATATTTTTACATTATGCGACATTTTAATTTATAATTTTATTAGTCTTAATTAATGGAAATTTACTATGAATATGAAATTTTGTGTGAATTTTATACGATAATATTATTTTTAAAGATTGAATTGACTTAGACCATTTTCAAAATTAACTGAATGTCCTATAAATGACTTAAAGCAATAAAGAACTTTGAGTTTTATTTGAAACAATAATTTGATTGAAATAATTCGTGAACATTTATTACATTTATTAATTATTTTTAAACAGTAATCCATTTTTATCATTATTTCGAGAATTTAAGATTCTTAAAATGTTCCTGAAAAACTGGAGGGATGTACGGTAGTAAACTCATAATATCTTTATGTTTTTCTTCCGATACTGGTCTAATGGTGGTGTATAATGGAAGTAATTTAATATTTCCGTATATTTTTGGTCTTCCTTTTTTAGGTGAAAGATCCAAAACGTGAAATTTAGAATCATCTGAAGATGTTTTATAGAACATTTTATAAGGTTCATTTTTCAAGAATCTCATCCATTGAATTTGTAGCCAAGAGACAGATTCACCCGCGGTATTTTTTACTCTTCTCGTTATTGAATAAACCGGAATGAAGTTGTCGTTATTATTAAAATTTGATTGTCATTTATTTTATTATGTAGTTCAGAAACGCGTCAAAGAAGGCCACGTGCCATTTTCAAGTTGTTTATATAATTTATTTAAATTTTTGACTTAGACCACTTTCATAATTAAAACTAAATGAATTCCATATAATGTTCAAATTACAACCACTATCTAATGGTTCATTTTTGACAATTTCGTAAAAATTTCATTGAATAAATTTAGTTAAAAATAATGTGGTATGAAATAACTGATAAACTCATTTTTTTTTAATTTTGACTTAGACCACTTTCATAATTATGGGCACATATATGACATAACGGTGAACCGAACCAGAACATTTGATAATGCCCCTTCATAAACGCGTACTATTTGAGAAGCTTTGCTAAATACCTCCGCTATTGATAAAATAGATGAATTTTTCGATCAGTATATTCTTCGTCAGCTGTTGCTTCGAATAATTCTCGTATACGCCTACGTAGATGTTTCCTTCTATTTCTCAGCGTGAACATACTCTGGACGCAAATGTTCTTGCCCCGCTATGCGAACTCAGGCGTCTTCTGTCCTATGGTCAAAGACGCCTAAGCAGCGTCACTACGAAACGAATACGAGGAAGTTTATAATCGGCGATCGCTATCTAATCGAGACAGCAAATTTCGGAAGTATGCGCACTAATGACGGAAAGTAATGGACAAGTGGCAAGCGGATGACGGTTAATGCGCGGAACATCGGGCACCACACTTAGTAAGATTTCACCGTCAAAAATGCCGACGGCGTATTTGCTCGTTCTGCCGTGGCGTAGCGTCCAGGGACCACCCAGGTTGTTTGTTCATGCAGTGGCTCTCAATCGCGAGCATTCGTACTATCACTGACGTACTCATTATTTAAATCATCGTTGCCTGCTGTCTGTGTACGAATGTGTTGCTAACAAAAAAGCACTTTTCTACATTTTCACTCTTTTTTACCTTTTTAATAGAAAGAAAAGGTAACGGTACAAAGCGTCGTGCAATGAAACTTCCTAGAATTTAGACTCTGGGCTTTTTCCACTGCTTAGTGAAAAGGAAACGACTATATAAACGGTGCTACAATAAAGGTTGCTTCTGTCTTTTTATTATATTTTTGTGAAAAGGAAGCAAGAATAAATTGTGCTCCAACAAAGGTAGCTAGCATATGGCCTCTGAGTATTTTTCCACTTGTTAGAAAAAGGAAGCATCGCAAAAGAAGCAGTGGTACAAAAGAGTAATTAGAATACGGCATATGCGAAAAGGAACATAACGACAGGCACTATGGCACAACAAAGGTAGCTGGCACATGAACTCCGAACATTTTTCCGCATATTAGGGAAGGAAACAACGAAATAAATTGCGCTACAGCAAAGATAGCTAGAATACGGCAAGTTTCGGTTCTTGGTTCTGGAAATTAAGGAACGACCATAGTTTTGTACGTTTGCTACGTTATCTTTGTTTTTAATACACAGTTAGTCTAGGAAAATTCAATATTCTAAATGGTGCAACAAAAGTGTTTATAATATGTCGAGTTTATTTCTTCGATTTTGAGTTTTGGACAAAAAGCTTAGCCTTTACCCTTTTACGCTATTCCTATTTGTATGCGCATTTACATCATTTACAGTTTATATAATTTATTCTCTTGTAGGAAAGCATTTTTCTATATACATGGCCTTGTATTGTGTTTGCCTTAGCACTTGATTTCCTATAACAAAGGTGATTATAAAAGGAAATAATATTTTAATGTAAATGTCAATTGAAGATACCGTGATGTGCCAAATCACAGAAATCATTTACTATTACAACTTTGTTCTTGTTTTACGGTAACGAGCACCGAAATTCTTTCTGCGAATTCATTATATAAAAGTACTTGTTATGTAATAACAATTTTAATTCTTGTTTCATTACGCAAAGACTGCTCTGCGTGTATAACTTGCATTGGGGGTGTTGGTATGATGTACGTTATATTTAATTGCATAGAAACGTTCTGGGGACAGTCGTCTTTATGTTTAAATTATTTGTATGGAGTTCGTACGTTATATTTTATATTTAATTGCATAGAAACGTTCTGGGGACAGTCGTCTTTATGTTTAAATTATTTGTATGGAGTTCGTACGTATAACTTGCATTGGGGGTGTTGGTATGATGTACGTTATATTTAATTGCATAGAAACGTTCTGGGGACAGTCGTCTTTATGTTTCAATTATTTGTATGGAGTTCGTACGAAAAAAAAATTGACGAAACAACATGAGAGGACTACGCTGTCAACTCTCGTTCCAAATGAAGTACATTGCACAATGTATTGCCCTGCAAAGCACAACACGGAATTTATTACCAGTAGAGAACACACAGGACGCTCAATGAGAATGCTGAGGAGAAAATATACGCGCATAAAATCAAGCAATTACAAATATAACCTGGTGATATAATAAAGTGGCAACGTGTGTCCAATAAATACAATAAATGTAGAGATAATGACGGAATTTTTCAAATGTAAAAAACTTTTAGTGTTATTCTATTGTTTGCATTCTTATACTATGCTAAATGTCGGTAAGTGATTTCTTTGTGTAGATTTCCGAATTTTTGTGATTTTTTTTACACGTCTTAATGCAGAGTAAAAAGTAAAAAGATGTAAAATTAAGAAATTAATCAGTTCTAGTTTAAAAACTTTGAAATAACTGCTACGCAGTGATACGAATTTATGCCTGTTACATAGTTTCTAACTTTCATTTTAACTTCCCTTTTTATCCAGATGCAACTTACAACTGCCGATAAACCAGATTCAGGTGTGCCAAAACATTGAAAGTAAAAAAAGGAAAACACAGCAAAAATAGAAGATATCGAAATGAATTGCATTAAGAATATAAAAGTTTTCTAATAATGTGGGAAATTCATGAATGCCTGTTTGGTTGCATATGTTTTATTTGTAAAGAAAACATTCAATTAGAACAGACATTCAACTATTTACTACATTACTCCAAGGTTGATTATGAATACAAATTCTTTCAATAAGTATCACAGTGAAATGAGAACAACGTATATCACGTAATTGTGTCTTCACAAAACGAACGTAGTAGTATTTTTCAATACATAAAAGTTTGGGGCGTGAAAAATATAGCAAAGTATAAAGTTACATCTATAATAACCACTATACCCAAATCTTCGAAAACATTGATAAACTAAACTCTTTGACTATTTCCGTAATAGACTATTAGAAAGAAAGTATCCGTCCGACCTCGTGACATAAACAGTAAGTTTTATTTTCATAGTGGGAAAAAAAGCTGCACTTTAATACTTAAGTATACATACTTCATTATTGTCTAAGTTTGGCAGATTATAGATCAAATAAATGGAGTTCATAAAAAAAATCATCTATTACAATAGACGAATACCATGGCTTTAGCTTAAGAAAATTGGCGCGGATCAGTTCATTTATACTATCTATATTATATAAAGGATGGCTCATAAACATACACACACACACATTCAATAATTATAAATTTACTATTTACAATGATTTCGCTAAAGCATTTTATTACCAAGAACAATGGTTTTAGGCAAACTTAAAAATTCGAGAAAACGTTGAAAAAAGGGGTTATTCCAAAGGGTATTATACTAACATTTGGTGTTTCCCAAGACACACAGTCTGTTCCTTTATTTTTCAAGTTATGTTGTGAAGGATGTCAAGTTATGTATGTTGCACACATATATGTTCAGTTTACACTGATAGTTAGCGTCATTGGCCAACGATATAATTCACAATTAGAATTTGTTTTCCACATTGATCAGTTAGTTGATACAACTAGATTAATTAAAAGTAGAAAATCAGTTCAACAATCCGTTCAGTATTGCTACGTGCAATGTATACGGATTTGTTATTATATTAACTTGCATATTCAGAGACTCGACAATATCTAATGATCTCAATTTTAAAATGGGCTGTCTGATACTTTTAGAAGAAGGATTACAGTAAAATAATGACAAGATTAAATATTGGGTCTGTATAGTCACGCAGGGATGTTAATCCATAATAAAAATGTTCCCCTTATATTAGGAATATTACGTAATTACATGTACCGTCTGCCATTGATAATTGAATACGCGTTACGGTATGCAACAATAACGCTATGTGACAGTACCAACAGGAAGAATAGTTTTGAGAGTAAAAGAAAAGAAGAGAAAGTTTTCGCGTTGCTCTATTAACGCAATGATACACTTATTAAGTAATTAGACGTAGCCCAGGCGCCCTCCGTCATTTATTAGATCTTAAGGCATGTCACGGTGTATATCGGCAAACGTACCGCACCATATTTGAATATTGTTAATAGCTAGGCTCGCGCAGGTAAGGGAAAGAGCGCGAAGAAGAAGAAGATGGGAGAAACAAAGTGAGCTTTCTTTCTCCGAGGCTGAGAGGAAAGCTGACTTAGCTCAGTCGCTGAGGCACGCAGGCCCACCACTGGCTGGATTGGCTTGGTGCACACAGAGAGCCCACCAGGCCACCCACCGCGACCATTCACCGGAACCGAGCCCCATCCAAACCCAGCGGTGCTCATTCATTTTCTCTTTCCGACAACTTTCATTGATCGACCACCGAACCAAATATTTTCTCATTTTTATTTCAATTTCAACTCTTTGTTTCTCTAAGTTAACGACGAAACGGCAATGGCACGTGTTAAAAAATCCTGTTTTCTCTTTCTGTCATTTACCGTCGAAACAGTGATGGTTGCTGTCTATGGGTACTTCTCGCGAATATTATTACGAGAGTCTCTTTTTCAGAAATAAAAGAGGGTTCTATTATATTTGCAATACGTTTAAAAATATGTAGTCGAAAAGATGTATGTAGTCGCCCGGCAGTGTTACGTTTGAAAGGGAAGATGAGATCCGCTGTTTATGCGGCGGTTCGTCCGCCTGTCTGTCTGTCCGTACGTCGGTGCAACAACAACAGATTCCCGGTAGGTCTTTGGACGACGGTCTTCTAACTCTCTTATCCCGGTTGTACCCTTACATAGCCCTCCGCATGCCTGTCTTCCTCTCATTCTCGCTCCCTTCTACACGCTCGCTCCACCATTCCCTTTTCGACATCATCTCTTCGGCCTTCGTTCTTTCTCTTTTACTCGAAAGTATGGGGGCCTAATGAAGATGTAAGCAGTAGGCCGGTCTTCGTGCACAGTCGTGCCTTCGTCTTTTATAACTCCACGGCCTTCCTGCCTCCATACAGGTCGTTCCATTCAACGAATAATCTAGCTTTTCTCTTGACCTTCGCTCGAATCAACCGAGAAGCGTTTTATTTTGCGCGCGGCTCATAGGCGTTTCGTGATTAATGGCCACGGCTTGCGCAACGACTTCTTTCGAGTAATGTGTCGATGCTCTGCGCATTTCGGCACACGGCTTGACACATCATCGAGGGTATGTTTTTGCCTTTCCTCTCGCCAGTTCTTTCCACTTCCGTTGCATCCCAATTTCTTAACCTTTTAACCCCTTAACGCCTGAATTTTTTTCTAATGAAAAAATAATTACATAGTATATATCCTGTTATTATGCACATTTAAATCCGTCAACAATTTATATGGGTACTGTGCTTGTGCACTAGTATATATTGGTAGTAGGAATGTATCCTATTCGCTACAACCGACACTTTTATGAAATTCTCAATTTTAAACCCATATGCGACATGCGAAGCAGTATGTCGCGAATTATCCTCATTCGTCGTTAAGGGGTTAACCGCGGAATTATACTCTTTTACGCCACTGCGTTGGCATACATAATATTTCGATATCGTGTCAATAGAATACGAAAGACGATCTATCATGACGAGTTAAATCATCCTGCACACTAGTCAAGCATATTCCAATGACGAGTTCACTGGTCATTCCCAGTTAAAAGCTCCACAGGCTTTTCAATGAATGGAGCCCATTCAATATATAGATTACGGATATGAAAAAAGTGCAGTTTAGCGATCAGCTATTTTGTTAGGCAATGTGTTTAATGCAAAGCGTCGAAGGAAACGCTATCTTATTGACCGTGCCTGCGTTAATTGATATTCATTTTACGCGTATGTATTTCATTGAAATACTAGTAGCGAGTATTATATATTCACATGTCCGCATATTGTACAGTAAACAATAAAACTGTAATTCAAGTTATAATTTCAATTGCCAAGAAGTCCATCCTGAATATACATGCTTCGATTCTTCGAATCTTCTCTTTCAATTGCTCCGTGGGTGGTAAAAAAAAGTTGTCAGTAGAAGTAACATGTTATTCGAATGAACTATACGTAATAATGGAAAAACAAAATGATATAAATATACTTCCACAGAAATGTCAATGAAATAACACAATAAATATACGGATCTGATAGAAAAAAAGATATTATATAAATACAGTAATTGTTTAAACCATCAGAGATATATTGAGCGAATTTTAATGACGCGATGAGAATAACTAGAAAAGAACATTTATAATTTAATTACTCTCTTATTATACTTTATGTCGTTTGTGAGTGTTATAATTTTATATAAGCTATAATTTATTGTAATATATTACTGTAATTATTATTAGCTGTCGAATTAGAGCCATTCGGAGATTACTTGTATCAAGAAAAATACAAAAATATGTGAATAATCTTTTTATCAACAGTACAATTTAATGTTTATACTTTTCTATAAATTTTATTATTCTATACGAATACATGCATTCTGATCAGATTAATTAGCCACAATATAAAAACGTAACCCATTTATAACGACACAGTATAAATATGTGGGACTGCTCGTAGTGTTTCTCCCAAGATAAATTATGAGATTGACGGTGAATATTATCGAAGCTACGTATTGAGTTTTTATGTATTGCGGTTGAAATTAATTTACTATGCATAAAACTGATTCAAATCAATTCTAGCTGGCAATCTGTATGTATGACTTTCATTGAGAGTTGCTGAATCATTGACGAATGTGCTATTGCCAACAGCAATCTCCAACTGCTGTTGGGAAATTAACATACTTATTTCAAGGCATGCTTATGTAAAGGTAACCGCAGTTGCATTTTATATTCCTTCAAAATACGATATATCGCTTTGTACAAATTGTATCTTTCTCGACAGCACTAGTTAGGAATAAAAACCTATTTAGACCTCAGTGTATCTCGTTTGCATCCATACCTAGTAATATTCCGTATATCATTTTGTTTCATCTTCTTATTTTATAAATAAAGAAGCAAGCAACAAGGCGAAGGGAAAACATTCTTAACCCTTTGCACTCCGAATTTTATTTCAATTTCGTTACCAGCAGCTCCCAACGCTTTTAAGTGTTTTATTTGAAATTTACTTTAACTAAAAATAGAAAGCAATTTAAATAAATAAAGGAAGAAACAAATTCACTTAAATACCAATTTTATTTACAGTATTGTCGTATATTGAAATTTTCAAGGGTATGATATCTTTTGAAAGAACTTGCAAGATGTAACCCTGATTTTCTTTCACACGTTTCACAAAAATAGGTGGTTTCTCTTTTTCCTCCAGATGTTTTTCTATTTGAGTAAACAGTCTTTGTGTTTTCCTTCGGGATGTATAATAGGAAGATTAAATGAGGCTTTCCATCTAAGCGATCGTGTTTATCATGTGTTCCAGGCCTCCCCAATTTCATATTTGGATGACGACAATCACGAATTAGCATTGACAAAATCTTTTCGCGAAATTTTTTGTGGGCTATAGGTTCTGTTCCTTGGTTTTTTGTTTTTTCTTTGTATAAAATATACGCATTTGCCATGGAGATTTCTAATCCCCAAAAGAAATATTCCCTCCACCACTTGAGTGCTCGACGTAAAAAACAGTAAGATGTCGCGTATTGGTTCGCCATATCGACACCATCTATATTTTTATTATAATCTGTGATCACATCCAGTTCTTTTATTTCTCTTCGATTACCTGAATGTCTAACCCTTCTAGTGACATTGCGAGAGCGTCGATAACGTGTGCACGATATCTATTTATTTAGACATGAAAAAATGTCGAGTGGAGCTCGACAAAGGAGCTCCTGCCATAAAAACTGATGTCGAGTCACACTCGACATAGGAGTGCAAAGGGTTAATATACATACTCTAGGACAGTATTTCATACGTTCCTTGTACGCATTATACAGTAACATTTCGTATATCATTTTTCTTTGTCTCGCTTTTCTGTAAAGAAATAAACCAACCAAGGGACTATACGGTATACATTTAAAAATCTCTAAGGTCGATGTTTGACACGTTGTTTGAATGCATTATATACTATAGATTTCCGCTCCCTTAGGCACGCTGATGCAATGTTTCACCCCCGAATTGAAAGCAAAGTCGGCCTTTTATTAGTACTCAACGAACACTGCTCACGCATATCTCATCAGAATTTATTTACAGTATGGTCACCTCTCAAATATCCGGTATCGACTCTTATATGGCGTACATACGCATGCGTATACGCGCCAATATTTCACTCTACTTTGTTTGTTCTTGTTATTGTTTCATCTTCTTATTTTATAAATAAAGAAGCAAGCAACAAGGCTAAGGGAAAACATTCTTAATATACATACTCTAGGACAATATTTCCTACGTTCCTTGTACGCGTTATACAGTAACATTTCGTATATCATTTTTCTTTCTCTCGCTTTTCTGTAAAGAAATAAACCAACCAAGGGACTATACGATATACATTTTTAAATCTCTGAGGTCGATGTTTGACACGTTGTTTGAATGCATTATATACTATACATTTCCGCTCCCTTAGGCACGCTGATGCAATGTTTCACCCCCGAATCGAAAGCAAAGTCGGCCTTTTATTAGTACTCAACGAACACTGCTCACGCATATCTCACCAGAATTTATTTACAGTATGGTCACCTCTCAAATATCCGGTATCGGCTCTTATATGGCGTACATACGCATGCGTATACGCGCCAATATTTCACTCTACTTTGTTTGTTCTTGTTATTGTTTCATCTTCTTATTTTATAAATAAAGAAGCAAGTAACAAGGCTAAGGGAAAACATTCTTAATATACATACTCTAGGACAGTATTTCATACGTTCCTTGTACGCGTTATACACTAACATTTCGTATATCATTTTTCTTTGTCTCGCTTTTCTGTAAAGAAATAAACCAACCAAAGGACTATACGGTATACATTTTTAAATCTCTGAGGTCGATGTTTGACACGTTGTTTGAATGCATTATATACTATAGATTTCCGCTCCCTTAGGCACGCTGATGCAATGTTTCACCCCCGAATTGAAAGCAAAGTCGGCCCTTTATTAGTACTCAACGAACACTGCTCGCGCATATCTCATCAGAATTTATTTACAGTATGGTCACCTCTCAAATATCCGGTATCGACTCTTATATGGCGTACATACGCATGCGTATACGCGCCAATATTTCACTCTACTTTGTTTGTTCTTGTTATTGTTTCATCTTCTTATTTTATAAATAAAGAAGCAAGCAACAAGGCTAAGGGAAAACATTCTTAATATACATACTCTAGGACAGTATTTCATAAGTTCCTTGTACGCGTTATATAGTAACATTTCGTATATCATTTTTCTTTGTCTCGGTTTTCTGTAAAGAAATAAACCAACCAAGGGACTATACGGTATACATTTTTAAATCTCTGAGGTCGATGTTTGACACGTTGTTTGAATGCATTATATACTATACATTTCCGCTCCCTTAGGCACGCTGATGCAATGTTTCACCCCCGAATTGAAAGCAAAGTCGGCCTTTTATTAGTACTCAACGAACACTGCTCGCGCATATCTCATCAGAATTTATTTACAGTATGGTCACCTCTCAAATATCCGGTATCGACTCTTATATGGCGTACATACGCATACGTATACGCGCCAATATTTCACTCTACCTCACTCATTGTTTATATGAGATAGTTCGCAAGCTACAGACACGCGTTTATCCTGCCCCCTCGCTTATTTCGTTAAGTATCCACACGTTATATTGTCGAAAAACGTCAGTGGCAGCAAATAGAAGTAATTTATTAGATTGTTGGACATAGTCTTGCAATAAGCGTTATCGGCACAGCTAATAAAAATATTTTGACAAGACACCCCCGCCTCCGTAAAAAAAGTTGACAAAAGTATTAGGTTGGAGGGAAAGTTCTGTCGTATTTTTAATAGGCAGGTAATTTTTCTTGAAAATAAAAAAATATCTGGCTAGTGACTCATTCGGATTTTTGTTTTGTTTTTTATAGCTGCTGCATAGTATAAAATGAGTCATTTTTTACCGTTCATCATTTACTTGTGATATTTAAAGTGAAAAACATGTCAGTAGATAAAGTGCATTTACGACACTGCATTTTGTAGGAATTCCAAAAAGGAAGCAACGCATCGGTTGCATGTAAAAATTTATGTGCGGTATTTGGAAAAGATATTGTAAATGTTCGTACTTGTCAAAGATGGTTTAGCAAATTTCGTTCCGGGGATGTGAGCCTCCAAGAAAGTGATCGATCTGGACGAGCATCCAAGATCGATAATGATGTTTTACGATCCATGTTGGAAAATAATCCATATTTAACAAGTCGAGAAATTGCAGAAGAGTTTGGCATTCATCATACAACACATTAAATGTATTATGATTAATATTAAACACATATTTTTATAAATTAATTCAAATATTTTCTTTAAAATACGACAGAACTTTCCCTCCAACCCAATAACAATAATGTAAGTCATTATAGTGCATCTGTAATCAGTTTTATCGACATAGTCGGCTAAACTGTCAACTATGTAAGTACCAAGTAAAACGACATTATAGTGTATCTGTAATCAAGGTCATCGACGCAGGCGCCAAAATTAACAACTATATCAGTCTTCGCAGTGTATTTATAATCTGTGTTATCGGTACAGTTGACAAAGATGGCAACAATGGACACTGTTAATGGCAGTAAAAAGAAATTTAGAGTGTTTTTATTAGCTCTTAACCCTTTTCAATCTTATGTTGAATGTAACTTGACATCGCGTTTAGTTCTGACAAGTCTTATGTCACGGGTGACTCGACATCAATTTTGTTATAGGCATTTTTGCACATCGGAAAGCGATGCTAGCTATTCCATACATATTTCTCGAAGTGCTATAATTATATATACTTTGATTGTACGTACTTAATATGGATATAACATTAGATTATAATAATGTATTGCGGTAATTTGGAATGTTATAGGCATTTTTGCACATCGGAAAGCGATGCTAGCTATTCCATACATATTTCTCGAAGTGCTATAATTATATATACTTTGATTGCACATACTTAATATGGATATAACATTAGATTATAATAATGTATTGCGGTAATTTGGAATGAACCGGTTGAACGCAGTTGCGAAAATACCGCAGACCGCAAAAGGTTAATGGACGTATGTCACGTTCCATGTGACATTAGGCTTTCAATCGTAGCGAAGGTTTGTCACCTCTTACGTGACATAACAACTTTTATTAGATCAGACATATCACACGTCAGATGTCATTTTTCATGTTAAAGTTTAATCGAGGAATATTTATGGCACTAGTTGGACATTTTCGTGTAGGTAATAATAATGCAGAATAATGAATAAAATCCGCCTTTCATCATGAGTGATGTCAGTGTAATTCTGTATACGCAAGCATCAAGTAAAACGACGACTTATAAGATTAATTTATGAGAGCAAAATAGAATTATTTTGAAGCATGATTAATGTGTGACTATATGTTTTAACATGTTGATCACCGAACATAAATCGAATATGTCTCCTACCGGGCGACAAATATATATTTTTAACATACAGAATACTTATAAGCGCGTCTCTATATACCAGGTTGTTCAATAAGTTTTGTTTTGTTTTGTTGACTACTAGTCTAAATTGTTTTTTGTTTTGTTGGTTCACTCTTCTTATCAACGTATGTGAAGGTTCATTTCAATCAGTCAATTCATTCTTTGTTTACAAGCCATTTAGTGTCATGTCACAGTATTTTCGACAATGGAAAAAATTGAATATCGTTGATAAAATATCTTATTTTTGGAAGGTGTAGCACCAAAAGAAATTCACGAACGAATGTTAAGAGTGTATAATGAACGTTCACCTTCAATTAGAACAGTAGAAAGATGGGTCAATTTAAACGTGGTCGTACAAGCCTTGATGACGATCCGCGTGAAGGACGTCCAAAAACCGCATCAACACCAGAAATCGTAGCCAAAGTACAGGATATGGTTTTGGAAGATCGTCGATTGACTGAGAGGGATTTAGTAGAGGCTCTACACATCTCATTAGGCAGTGTGAGTCATATTTTAAATGAAATTTTGAGTTTTAAAAAGCTGTGTGCACAATGGGTGCCGCATTCGCTAACAATCGAACAAAAACACATTCGAATGCGACTTTCTCAACAACATTTGGAGCGTTTTAAAAAGGATAAAGTGGATTTTGTGCGTCGATTCATCACTATGGATGAGACTTGGGCCTATCACCATGATCCTAAATCAAAACAAGAGGCTAAAGAGTGGTGTGAACCTGGTTGTTCGGCTTCGAAACGAGTTCGTGTCCAGAAATCGGCCAAGAAGGTTCTGGAATCAGTTTTTTGGGATGCGAAAGGAATTTTATTTGTGGATTACTTGCAAACTGGTAAAACAATTAATTCTGAATATTATTGCAACCTTTTGGACCAGTTGAAGGAGAAAATTCGTGAAAAAAGACCCGGTTTTTCCTTTTTCATCAGGACAACGCACCGTGTCACAAGAGCATTTTGACAATGGCTAAAATCCATGAATTAAAGTTCGAATTGTTGGAGCATCCGCCGTATTCACCAGATTTCGCCCCCAGCGACTTCCATTTGTTTCCAGAACTCAAAAAATGTATGCGTGGCAAGCGTTTTTCGTCAAATGAAGAGGTCATACCGGCTGTTAATTTTGCAGACCTTCCGGAATCTCACTTCAGGGATGGGATCCACAGATTGGAGGATCGTTGGAGCAAGTGCATTAATGTTCAGGGAGATTATACTGAATAATAAAGTGTATTTTGAACCATAACATTGTGTTTTTCTTATCGAACGACAAAACTTATTGAACAACCTGGTAGTTGTGTGCTTTCACTAAACACTTTCGGTATTACTAAAAATTCTTGCAAATCTTGATAATTTGATGACAAGCCGTAGTGATCATATAACGGTACTTTTATAATACAATTTCTTTATAATATCATTTAATTAGCTTAAGTAGCCTTCCTGCCACATGAATCTTTCTGACACTCTCCCGGTTGAAAGGAATGGGGAATTTTACTATTGTTCTTATACACCAAACGATTCAGTGTGGCTATTTTTTGTTATCAAAACTAATGCTTGAAACCAAATGCATAGACAATAAGAGTGTCACTGTTATACGAGTAATTCAATAGACGATTTTTTGAAATCAATTCAAAGATTAGTGTTAGTAAAGAGCCTTTCGTTTGCTTATTTTGTTTTATCGTAATTTGGCAATGTTACATAATATTTTAAATAATATTCCTTGTTTATTATTATAAAAAAAAACAGTAACATTTATCTGAAAATAATTTTTAACCTTAGGTTTGTATATGTGACAAAGGTCAAAGAAAAAGTTACAAAGAAAGTTTATTCCTCTTGAAGACAAAATACAAAATTCAAACTTATTAAAGAGTGGAGAAAAAATATCATCTGTCGGGAAATTGTTAACGTGATTTCTTTATAATACGGTACCAATTCATTTGATTTGTACGACTTCAACACAATACGAATCTGCACTGCGGGAAAAAACGGTTGAGAATCACTAAATAAACGCGTCAAATTGTTGCGGACATTGAAAGAAAAGTCATCAAAGTATGTTTTTATGGCACGTAAAACATAACAGAAATACGTCTCGTTTATCTCATATTTAGCCCGCCAATAGTGAGGCAGGTGCGGCTTGTTTATCTTACGTTTCGCCCATAATTTGACCTACTTCTGATTTAACGTTATAAGACAAAGGATTACTTGCCATTAGGCTGATTGATTATAAGCACTTCTCCAATAATGGCAAAGTGCATCGTCGTTGATTCACAAATTTGTTTAACTCATTTAAACCTTTTGGTCCACACATAAAGTTCATTTATTATTATTCTATTCGAAAAAAAATCAACACGTTTCGTGACCCTTGAGTGACATATTCAGGGGCACGTATTTATTTTACGTGAGGTCTTCGTTTCGTATACTTTCACGGTTATCTTTACAATTATAGCATTATAATCATTTTAACACTTGGCATGCGGGCATACTTCGTCGCCGAATTTCGCGTGCAGTGGGTGTTTTTTCTTGAATCGCGCGGAAGTTTGGTTATTCAGAAAAATCTCTGTAAATCGAAAACTACTTCGTTTTTATGAACGGAACTTTTTTTATTTCACACTTAAATATATACTGTATGATTATTTAACAAAAAACAAACGATGTTTTCACGAAATCATAAAAATAAGCGATTTTTAAAGTTTTCCACACTATCATACGAAAAGTCCGATAATTTGTCAGCGCATATTTCTTCATCACTATCTTTGTCATAACGGCTCATTTGATCAATTTTGTAATCAATAATAAAAAATCAAGCTTCAAATTGATAAAACACGTTCTGGAGCTAAGAATTCGATTGAAGACGAAATAACTCAGCAAAAGATCGAGTAACTCAGCAATCATAACTTATGGAAAAAAATGCATAGCGTTGCCTAGCAACGCAAATAACACGCATATAATGTCACACATTCATAGAATTATACGTATTTAGTAGATTTGTGGTGAATATCCACTAACAATACCAAATCAACTAAATACGTATTTTTACGTGACCCGCGCTCCAGTGACAGACTACATAAAACGTAAAAATACGTTGCCCGCATGCCAAGTGTTAATTACTAACTAAACGTAAAGAAATAACTTCAAAAAATGTGTCAAAAAGAACCTGTAAAAGGTGTTGAAGAAAATAAGGCTTCGCATCTTCGTTAATACGCGTTACTTCTTTGATATTCATTGTTGCAATGATTACCCATAAACACCAGTAGTTTTCTTGGGTCTGATCATGACTGACGCTACCAAACTTCAATAATTCATTTTTAACTTCATGAATTTGCGTTGTGATTGCTTCGTGATTACTAAATTGCAATTATTGTTTCGTACTATATATTACAGAGATTTCGGAAAATATGTACAAACATACTGTCGATAAACAATTGGTTAATAAACTACAATTTCACGAAGTATTGTTTGAAATTGATCGGTATACGAATACTTTCTACACTGAGCGTGCATTGCCAAAAATGATTGAAGTGGTCTCTACAATAACAGTTTCTATGTTCAGCAATGAATGCAAAAGAATTTTGACAATGTTCCGGGTAATGGAAATAACAAGCGGTTTACAATGCAAATTTTCTTGCGGAAAGAGGATATTGTCAATGATATTGTGGAGAAATATCTCAGATAAAGAGGATTTGGGAAGCCAAAATTAATCTGACATGTTTCAAGAAGAACTGAATCGATTGCGGACAATTGCTGGCTTTTATAATTTATGTCGAGTGTACCTCGACATGACAAATTTCAATTCTAACAGAATGTCAAATAGCACTTACATGCTTGTATTAGGTAATCAAACTAGCTCGTTTGGTTTATCGTAATCGACACTATGAAATACTATTAGGAGGAAATATAAAAAGTTGCACTCATGAAAAATAATTAGTTTCTCTCCATAAATCTTTGCCATCGTGAACAAGTTCTAAACTTGTAGATTTCTTTTTTGGTAAGACAATTTTCTTTTGAGAAGCAAAAAAGAAGGTCTGGAAACCACGATATATTTTCCGAGACTTTTTATACCGTTAAAACGAATTTAAATGTACATTTCAAACACACATAAAGTACGTTTGATTCGACAAATTTTTCAAGATGGTTCAACTTTGCTAAATAATAGTCTTTATGAAATTAAACGGCATCGATTGATTAAAGGTTATTTGACATACAAGACCTTTGAAAGGCCTGCCATTTCCAATTCATAACAATACAGCACACTAGTTTATATTGGCTCCTACGGAAAACCGCACGATTTTTTTTCGTTATGTTATATACAAGTGTAACTGGGGCGAGCATTGGCACACGTTTCAAAGAACATGCGGGGTGCGTCAGACTGACTAATAGACAACAGTGGCAGTGGAACATCAAATAGAAGTACAACCCAAAATTCAATTTGATGGAACAAAAGTTGTTGCATGATCAGTCAGCTATTTTGCGAGAATCTACTGCGAACATAAATAAAAATAGTAATCTTTTTGTAACTGTAAATGTAAAAAATATCAAAAATAAATATAAGAAATATTTAAGAATCCCAACAACATTAACACTTTGCGGACGGATGACGAGATATCTCGTCATTGCTATTTCGTCGTTCGGGGCCATTGACGAGATATATCGTCTTGCATATTCTGTCGTTTGAGGCAGGTGACGAGATATCACACAGTTGCTACGTGATTGTCAGCGGCAGTTTTCGTAATTTGTGTTGCGAATTAATTATTTGAAGCTCTGAAATATGGATAGCAACAAAACAATTAGCAATGTTACAGAAATATTTGCGGACAGTTTAACAGATACATCAAGTGATGACGAGAATATGAATATTTGTGAGGACTTTGTCGTGTTCCACTTCACTTAGTGTCATGTTTTACGAAATATCATACTTTAAAAAATGTTTAGTTTTAACACACTTTTATCTATTCAAAAATATTAAAAAAACATTTATTTTTAAAGTTGTTAAAAATAAATATTTCACGGGACAATGATTTTTAACACATTGACTGCCAAACGTATTTTGCTCTATTAGAATGCACCGTTCCAATAGAAATTGCTTTTACAAGATTCCAAACAGGCTTCATTGCGAATTTTTTGCATTTTTAGTCAAATGTTTTGCACCGGTCACCGATGACCACCGTGGCAGTCAACGTGTTAACTACTAACAAATCATCACTAATTTAAAGATATTTGACGCAAAAAAATATCCGGCCACTAGGTACGCAAAGTGTTAACAGGGTTGAAAGGCATAACTTGAACCTAATCCCACATAGCCCCCCCCCCCCATCACAATTTTTTAAATTGGGCAGCTAATCAGTAAAAATGTAAAATTAATAAACAGACTAATCATTGTTTATGAGTCCCTGTTGCACGTACATTATTTTTAAATATGTATGCTTGTTAACAGTTTCTTCCTTAGAATTGTTCTCCTTGTATTCATACCACGTTACATCATATTAACGAAAAACTTTAGATACGAATCGCATGATATTCCTCTGAACGACTGGCAAAACGGTGAATAATTTACATGCAAAAGTTAAATGTGTTCTTTTCACACTTAGATTTCCTAAATCCTTAGCAAATATAGATTAATAAACGTTTTTCTATGGCAAATACTTAGTGAACACACGTTATTGGATGATAAACCCACAAAATCAAGTCACTTGTTAAACGTCATATTTCTTTGCGGTTAATTATGAAAAAGGTTTTACAAAAATTTAACTACCCTGTTATATAAGGAAATATTAGTTTATTGATTTATAATTAAGGTTTTAACTGCAATATTTGCTAGTTACTCATAATTTCTTCTTTGCAATGCTTAGTGACATTCTCTGTACACTAGATTTCATAAAAAAATATATTTATGTATACCACGGGGAATACTTACAAATAAAAGGAAATAACCAAGGAAGAAGGTGGTTCGACAGTTTGCTCAAACAAAAATATAAACTCGAACGATTCTTTGGTGAATTACACTATATTGACCGTTAATTTTTTTTTCACAGAAAAGTGGAGTACAGAAATAATGTTCTGAAATAATTAAAAGTTATGTTTAAACTAACCGATGATACTTAATAGAAATATAAGGAAGTGTTTTCTTTAACTTCATCATATTGTGTGTCACTTTTCGTGCTTTCGGATACAGAAAATCCAAATACTGTTGTTTACGGAATGTTATGACTCGTTGATTAATCGAAATTATTTTCAATTCGATACCAGAACTGAACAACTACAGACTCAATCAATTATTGTACAAACCGCACAGAATAAATCTGCATTAAGAGAGCTATGTTGTAATACATGATAGTATTTATTACAGGGTTTCATCGTTTGTTTCCTAAGTATATTTCTTAAAATATTTCCCAACACTAACTTCTGCTTTGTGGGCAAAGCTGTTGCAGTGAAAATCTAATTGTTGATCTTTTATTTTTTTATTTTAGGAATCAATCACATTTTCAGTGACTCCCTGACGAAATCGTTACTATTGTAGCTGCTATATAAACCGCAAGTTGACACTTGGCATGCGGGCAACGTATTTTTACGTTTTTTGTAGTCTGTCACTGGAGCGCGGGTCACGTAAAAATACGTATTTAGTTGATTTGGTGTTGTTAGTGGATATCCACCACAAATCTACTAAATACGTATAATTACATGAATGTGTGACATTATATGCGTGTTATTTGCGTTGCTAGGCAACGCTTTGCATTTTTTTTCCCATAAGTTATGATTGTTGAGTTACTCGATCTTTTGCCGAGTTATTTCGTCTTCAATCGAATTCTTAGCTCCAGAACGTCTTTTATCAATTTGAAGCTTGATTTTTTATTATTGATTACAAAATTGATCAAATGAGCCGTTGTGACAAAGATAGTGATGAAGAAATATGCGCTGACAAATTATCGGACTTTTCGTATGATAGTGTGGAAAACTTTAAAAATCGCTTATTTTTATGATTTCGTGAAAATATCGTTTGTTTTTTGTTAAGTAATCATACAGTATATATTTAAGTGTGAAATAAAAAAAAGTTTCGTTCATAAAAACGAAGTAGTTTTCGATTTACAGCGATTTTTCTGAATAACCAAACTTCCGCGCGATTCAAGAAGAAACGCCCGATGCACGCGAAATTCGGCGGCGAAGTATGCCCGCATGCCAAGTGTTAAATTACTTAAAGCAGTATAAATATGTTTCTTCCCGTTGAAGAGAGCATATGCACAGCGTCAAAATGTTAGGTATCTATCTTTCAAACTTGTTAAGAATTTAAATTTGTTTTATTATTACACACTGGTAGATGCCAGTAATAATCTTTACCCACATGATCCGTTAAGCTCTGATGACGTTTCAGTACAACACTTCGCCGACAATTTATTACGAACAGGCGAAATGAAATAACAAAATCAATGCCGTTTTACCTGATTTGGTAACCTGTCGGTAAAAAGTTTATTTTCGGCGAATGCTATAGTCTGTAACATACACAATTTTCTGTCGGCTGTTTCATACGAAATTGAGGAAGGAGGTCCCTAGCATAATAAGACGCTTTTTTTTTGTTAAGTAATCATACAGTATATATTTAAGTGTGAAATAAAAAAAGTTTCGTTCATAAAAACGAAGTAGTTTTCGATTTACAGCGATTTTTCTGAATAACCAAACTTCCGCGCGATTCAAGAAGAAACGCCCGCTGCACGCGAAATTCGGCGGCGAAGTATGCCCGCATGCCAAGTGTTAAGAAAAAAAAAAACTTTTTTTCGTGTTTGTGTGATTTATGTAACTATGCATAGAATATACAATACTGACCTGCCTCAGGCTTATTCGTTCCATATATAACGCATAAATGTGAGTGTGCAGTATGATAAGATAAGCTGTCTTGCATTTCGTTCCCTAAGGCTAAGGTTATGGTGGAAGCGTGTTGTAACGAGCTTTTGTTCTGAGGATTATGTCGGACAAGCAAACAGAAGCATCATTATCGGTCCTTACATTGTGTACACACAGTACTCGAGATGTCACGCGTAAGGAGCTGAAATACTCCACGTAGACGACACGCATTCAACTGATTGATTACACAACGAGTAACAAAGTTCCAATTGTCATTCTTTAGCTAAGCCAAATAAAACAATGCAAGAAATTGTCTAAGGAACTGATCTTTTCGTACGCCAAACCGATTAACTTCACCTTCTTTTATTTTAGCGTCAATCAGCCAGACTAATGCTTCATATTTTACATTTCAAATAAATTTAACACTTAGCCAACCACGGATGTCACGTCAAACTGCACTTCACTACTTGACAGACACAAAGAATATAACAATAATTTTTACGGGTAAATTATACTTGGTGGTAATGATTCTGTATTTTATGTAGGTGGTAAAAACATGAAGTGCAGTATAAATAACGCAATTGAGTATTTTTTCTAGTTTATGTAAAACGTAAAAATTAGTAACATAATTCTTGTACTTTCTTTTCATTATTTTTAATTAAACTTATTTAACAGATTTGATTAAAAATTGTGATTTTCAACTGCAGACAAGGTATTTGATGAGTTACGAACAAATTGAGTTTACACGTGAGTAAGTAACAAAAGAATAAGTAGGCAAAATAAAAGGCAACCTGCAAAGGAAAAATGGCTTTTGCTGGACGTGTAGATGCATTCAGAAGATTTTATACGGGTATTAATATATTAAAGTATTAATATATTACAAACACAGTATTAATATATTAAAACAAATGACATACGTCGTAGTGGAAATACATCACAAGCAGCTGTACATGGAAGAAATGTACAAATCCAACAAAAAAAGAGTGACCTATACAAACAGAATTCTGTTTATTCTCGGTTTTATGTAATATAAAAATATGCGACTATTTAAAACGTTGATAATGTTTACTTTCATCGAATGCAGAAGATACAAATAATTTCAGAATGATTTTTGTTTTCATAGGACTCAAAGTGTTAACCCGTTAATTGCCACGCCAGATTTAAATTACGCCACGATATGCAAAAGGGAACGAATGGCATATTGAATATTTTAATATTTTCTTACAAGTATAATAAAATGACTATCTAATATAACTGGCAGAATAGGATTTCGACAGGAAATTGAAAGAATTTAATAAACAATAATATTGTCCAGTCAATTATGACATTCAACACTTTCTGGTTGACGATATTTATTTGGTTTAATTCTTGTAAATATTTTATGCACTGTGATCACTAATGGCCAACATGGTAGCAACGTATTAACCCTTTGCGGTCGGCAGATTTCGCTCTTGAGAGTACCAGCAGATCGGATGAAATCTAGCATTTCATAGTTACTTTTTCGTACAGAATTTAAAATCAACATATGGATATTAAAACACACAGAATTTGTTGAAACTGATTTGTTGTGTTTATTACTACTTGCAATACGTAAAAATGCAAATGTTTAATCTCTGTAATGTTCTGAAGTATGATATTTCGCGAAACAGTTACCGATTTGAAGGCTTTCGTGTACAAGTATTCCAGTAGGTGCGTGTTTGTCGTATTTTTCCTGCAGTTTTCTGCCGGAATATACTGCACAGTCTTTCTTGCCTCTTGGACGAATTATATGAAATTGATTATTTAATCTACTGTCTACGAATTACGTTAAAGACGTAATTACATGTTAGTGGCTTTTCGTTGCTCTGTTGTTTTGTGATTTTATACAGTATGTGTGAATTGATGATGCACATCTCCATGCCCCAAAAAAATAATTGCATTTTTGAAGATTCCCACTGCGGCAATATCGAGTTCTACGACAATTTAAAAATGTCCCCGCTACGGGGACACCGATCGCAAAGGGTTAAACATATGGTTTTTCACCAAAATTGGTGTGATCGGTGGGTGGATCTTAAAGAATTAGCAATTGAGTGGTTGGAAGTATGTTTGTAGGATACGAAGAAAACGCGATAGCCGAGACATCTCGCGAGATACCAAAGATTACTTATGTAAAGTATTACTTTTTTACTTCCACACCGACAAATTTCGAACAATTCTTTGTGAAATTCTAGTTGGTAATTGTTTTGTACAGGCAACAAGTTTGTATATATTCTCGGGAACCCCTATAATAGGTACAGTGCAAAAAAAGGAATTAAAAGCAAAATAATAGTATTTTTCTCTATTGTAGTGTAGTAGTTTTGGTAATGATTGTCAATGATAATTTTCAATAGTATAACGTTTCGGACTCTACTCACGGTAGAGTTATAACGTAGATATGACATAACTTAAAGGTAGGTATATCGTAGATATGATGATAATTTAACGTAGGTAAAACGTTTCCAAACATACTGATAATGTAAATCATAATTAGGAGGCAATAATACGATTTGTTCATGATGTTAACTTTGCTATAAATACGTGGAAATAAGGACTGTAGAAATATTTACCGCCCTTACATTTCTGTCGATTTGTTGCTTTTCTTGTTAAGTTTCCAAATTGTTTGAACAATTCATTTTGTTGCACTTCACTATTACAGAGATTTCCGAAATGATGTACAAACCTCGATGATGTACTCTCTGATGTACAATCTCACGAAGTATCGTCCGATACTGATCAAATGCCAACAGATTTGTCAGAATAATTGTTTGCCAGATAAACGCATCCACTGCGATCTGAGCCTAAATAAAGCCAGCAATGCACGTCACTGATATATTCAGTTTTTCGACTGCAAAAAGTTAAAGGTCTGCATAATTATTGTCAATCATTCAAATTGCGGTATGTGTTAAACATTTATTCAAAGTCATTATATGTGCCCATAATTATGAAAGTGGTCTAAGTCATATATTTCTTGTTTCGAGATATTTAATGAATTGCATTTGAATAAATTAAAAAATATTTTTACATTATGCGACATTTTAATTTATAATTTTATTAGTCTTAATTAATGGAAATTTACTATGAATATGAAATTTTGTGTGAATTTTATACGATAATATTATTTTTAAAGATTGAATTGACTTAGACCATTTTCAAAATTAACTGAATGTCCTATAAATGACTTAAAGCAATAAAGAACTTTGAGTTTTATTTGAAACAATAATTTGATTGAAATAATTCGTGAACATTTATTACATTTATTAATTATTTTTAAACAGTAATCCATTTTTATCATTATTTCGAGTATTTAAGATTCTTAAAATGTTCCTGAAAAACTGGAGGGATGTACGGTAGTAAACTCATAATATCTTTATGTTTTTTTTCCGATACTGGTCTAATGGTGGTGTATAATGGAAGTAATTTAATATTTCCGTATATTTTTGGTCTTCCTTTTTTAGGTGAAAGATCCAAAACGTGAAATTTAGAATCATCTAAAGATGTTTTATAGAACATTTTATAAGGTTCATTTTTCAAGAATCTCATCCATTGAATTTGTAGCCAAGAGACAGATTCACCCGCGGTATTTTTTACTCTTCTTGTTATTGATTCTTCTAGTGATTTCGTTAAAAATGAAGTTGTCGTTATTATTAAAATTTGATTGTCATTTATTTTATTATGTAGTTCAGAAACGCGTCAAAGAAAGCCACGTGTCATTTTCAAGTTGTTTATATAATTTATTTAAATTTTTGACTTAGACCACTTTCATAATTAAAACTAAATGAATTCCATATAATGTTGAAATTACAACCACTATCTAATGGTTCATTTTTGACAATTTCGTAAAAATTACATTGAATAAATTTAGTTAAAAATAATGTGGTATGAAATAACTGATAAACTCATTTTTTTTAAATTTTGACTTAGACCACTTTCATAATTATGGGCACATATAGGAAAGTCTGGGCATTATTTAGAATGTGATTTGTGTGAATTTTCTTCTGACTTTCATATTTCAACTTTGATTCAATTTTTAACATATCTAGAATCAGTTGCATTTCAGTTAGGTTTTATCACTGAAAGCATATTTTCAGAGTAACAAACGGTAGTATATTTTCCTATACATGACAGGCAGTAAGAATTGGCAGTACTCCCTTTGGTATTGTACTACATCGGATATTTTGAATAACGTGAAACAACGTTTACCTATCAGTTCAAAACTATGGAAATGCCAGTTATATCATAAGTGCCGCTCATTAGCCAAATCGTTCGACTCCAGGAAATAAAACATATTAAATATATATTAAATATTGACAGTTAAGTATCACTCATGTGCTTTGGCAGTAAATTGAAGAAAAAATTCGAAAAGGGGAGTTAATCGCTTTGGCATGCACGTGGCTTATATATATGCCATAGTTCAATGTGTCATCAACAACTCGTTTAACGTCAAACTGTCAACCTAGCAAAGGTGAATCCTGTTGTTTTACTTTCGACCGATTAAATTGTTATGTCAAAAATGTTGTTCGCAAAACCTTTCCAATTGGTTATAGATTTGAAGACTTATTTACCCTGAACCCAAAGCTGCTCAACTTTGCTGTGCACCTGAGCTGACTTGAGGGCGACACAGAATGTGGCCAATGCGAGGATCGCCACAAAAAGGACTTTGCCAGCGTGTCTTTGTAAGAACTGGCCCAGCTGACTTAGCTGATCCTGCAGTCGAGCTCTAATCCACACCACCGACCTTTGGCCTTCCGCTTTCCCCTGAAAAAGAAATGAAAAATCCGATCACAGTATTGTTGACAATTAATATCGGAAAAATTCAGTGGACTGCCGTATAACACTATTTCCAAAAACGCGGCAAAGATTTTCTGACGAAATTCTAGAGCCAAAGCACTTAATTCAATACTTTTCGTTCTGTGGAGTTTATCGATTCAGCAAATGAGCGGCTCATATACTAAACAATCGAAAATCGCACTATATAATGAAATATAATGAACATAGGAAAGAAAACAAATATATCATAACAGTACTTACGCTAAATATCACATATGTGCTTATACTATTTTTGTTAGACGAGAGAAAATCTCGCACAACACGATTTTATACAACGTGAATACTTACAACGCGCTGAAAATATTGCAACGACTTTTTTTTTCAGATGGCGCAGTCCTGGTACAATACACCATATAATAAAATAAATGAGGGAATTCGCTGTTTACTTTGGTCGAGCATACCAGAGACACATCACATTTCCTATAATTCAATCTCATACAGCACGTAGGATCATTCCAATGCATGTCGATCACTTTTTAAACTGATATCATCAATTTTGTTAATTCGATTTTTTTTTTAAATATGGACAGTTGAATTTGGCAAGTTCCGCTTATTTTTGTGAAAACAGATCGAACATATCAGTTTTTACCTATGAAACTATTAAGCACCAGTCATTTTACAGCAGCTTGTGACGTAAACTATAAAAATTTCACTTTGCACAAGAGCTCATATTGTAAGTACAACTTTGAGGAATATAGATGTATTTTTTAAACGAAAATATTATTAGAACAGAGTGATATTTCTATATTTGAAGAACATACAGACTGCAGTGCATGAAAAAATAATAAGATAATGTGATGGATGTTTATATGTACCAGTTTATATTATATACGTATGTAATGAGAGGTACCGATATCTTAGTAGAAGGAAAATGAAAGGTGGAACAGATGGAAAAATAAGAATTTAAATAAAGAGTGTAGATATATATTGTTTTGACACTGTAGCTCGCTGTTAAAGTACTTTCAATTATTTATCAAGGTATCAATTGAATACCATAAACATTGGAGGAGGGCGTAATAAAATAACAATTGACTATTCGATCTGTGTTTAACACTTTGACTGCCACGCGTATTTTACTATATTAAAACTTCTACCGGATGAAGTACTACAGAATACGATTGAATTATGCAAAGTGAAAATAATGCAAAGGTATCCGAGACCAAAGAATTGAATCGCTATCTAATATTAATTGCATTTACAAAATTATAAATGCGACCGATTGGGTATTTTTTAAGTTTTTCGTGAGACCTTTTGCGCCGGTCACCGATGACCACCATGGCAGTCAACGTGTTAACCTAATTCATTACGTTTCCCAACATTTTTGTGACATAAATCAACGCAAAGTATTATTTAATTGTTGTGCCCCACAGTTTTACTAGCTCAAACCTAAGGTATACATTTTCACAAAGTAAGAATCCAGAAAGTTCGTTTATCGTTTCTACCGTTTGTATATCCGCTAGTTTCTGCCCGTACGCATAATTATGTCACTCAATGCGCGTCTTATAGATGTTGGCAATCGCGATATGCAAACGCATATGCAAGACAACTAGGATTACAGCGATGGAGCGGCATACGCAAATAAAAAAGGGAAGGGAAATAAATAAAGTAACGGAAAGTAAATAAAGGGCGAAAGAAGAGAGACGAGGGAGAAAAGACGCGGTCGCAACATTGCGAGCGGCAACGTTGCACGCTACCTGGTGGTCACTCTGACAATGTACCCCGTGGACCACCCGCAACAATACCTATCTCTCCTGCTCGACAACGGAAGATGCCTGCTCGTGGTGGTGGTGATGGTGATGGTGATGGTGATGGTGGTAATGGTGGTGATGGTGATGGTGATGGTGATGGTGGGTAGACATAGGTGTGGGTCAGTGTAGGATGGCGGTAAATGGTACCATGGAGGAGATAGCGAAACATATCCATACATAAAACAAACGCTCCATTTTCTCGCTTTTTACGTATTTGATTAACACTTTGACTGCCGTGATGGTCACCGGTGACCGGCGCAAGAGATTTTACCGAAGATCCAAAATATTTGCTATGGGTAGCAATTATTATTTTATAAATGCAGTTGTTGTTAAAATAGTAATGCAATGCTTTGGTGTCCAATATCTGCACGTGATTTACATTTTGCACAATTCAGTCAAACGCTCTAGTATTTCATAGCATCGCCGTTCTAATACAGCAAAATACGCGTGGCAGTCAAAGTGTTAACTAACCAGAAAAGCGCACGCTTTTTTGTCAACGAAATTACGAGGCAATGACAGAAAATAGACAAAGGTATATTAGTTGTTAATAAACATCTCTAAGATCGGCGGTTGTTTTGCAATGTAACTGTTCTGAAAGTCTGTTTCATGGCAGGCTAAACCGTCAACGGAAGCAAATATCCATACATAAAACACACGCTCCATTTTCTCGCTTTTTACGTATTTCATTAACTAACCAGAAAAGCGCACGCTTTTTTGTCAGCGAAATTACGAGGCAATGACAGAAAATAGACAAAGGTATATTTGTTGTTAATAAACATCTCTAGGATCTGCGGTTGTTTTGCAACGTAACTGTTCTGAAAGTCTGTTTCATGGCAGGCTAAACCGTCAACGGAAGCAAATATCCATACATAAAACACACGCTCCATTTTCTCGCTTTTTACGTATTTCATTAACTAACCAGAAAAGCGCACGCTTTTTTGTCAGCGAAATTACGAGGCAATGACAGAAAATAGACAAAGGTATATTTGTTGTTAATAAACATCTCTAGGATCTGCGGTTGTTTTGCAACGTAACTGTTCTGAAAGTCTGTTTCATGACAGGCTAAACCGTCAACGGAAGCAAATATCCAACGATAAAACACACGCTCCATTTTTTAAAGCTTTATATATGTATATCATTAACTGAAAGAAAAGCATATATTTTTTTGTCAGAGATATTTAATGAATTGCATTTGAATAAAATAAAAAATATTTTTACATTATGCGACATTTTAATTTATAATTTTAATAGTCTTAATTAATGGAAATTTACTATGAATATGAAATTGTTGAATTGCAACGATAATATTATTTTTAAAGATCTTTTTCATGACCATTTTCAAAATTCAACTGAATGTCCTATAAATGACTTAAAGCAATAAAGACACGCTTTGAGTTTTATTTGAAACAATAATTTGATTGAAATAATTCGTGAACATTTCATTACATTTACTAATTATTTTTAAACAGTAATCCATTTTTATCATTATTTCGAGTATTTAAGATTCAGAAAATGTTCCTGAAAAACGAGGGATATTTGTTGTTAATAAATATCTTTATGTTTTTCTTCCGATACTGGTCTAATGGTGGTTATAATGGAAGTAACTTAATATTTCTGAATATTTTTGTTTCATGACAGGTGAAAGATCCAAAACGGAAGCAAATCATCTAAAGATGTTTTATAGAACATTTTATAAGCATTTTTCAAGAATCTCATCCATTGAATTTGTAGTAAGAGACAGATTATATATTTTTTACTCTTCTTGTTATTGATTCTTCTAGTGATTTCGTTAAAAATGAAGTTGTCGTTATTATTAAAACATATGATTGTCATTTTTTTATTATGTATTTCAGAAACGCGTCAAAGAAGGCTGCATTTTCAAAAGTTTATATAATTTATTTAAATTTTTGACTTAGACCACTTTCTAATTAATATGTGTGAATTCCATATAATGTTGAAATTACAACCACTATCTAATGGTTCATTTTTGACAATTTCGTAAAAATTACATTGAATAAATTTAGTTAAAAATAATGCTATGAAATAACTGATAAACTCATTTTTTTTAAATTTTGACTTAGACCACTTTCATAATTATGGGCACATATGTACTTCATGAAACGGCATCTTTCGAATTGGACTGAATACCATATTTTAAACACATATGAATAATATTTTATTCGATAAGCATTTTAGGAGAGCACAGTCTCATCGGAAAAGATCACGTTTTAATTCGGAGTGTACCAGCTTACTAATGAATATGTGTGACTCCTGATTGCAGAAAGAATTGTACTACCTTATATTAAACACCGCATGAACATTTTGAGTTACATAATGCTATCAATGGCTAGACTTTATTCCTGCAAATACTAAATACTCTCAACCGAAATTATAACCGGAGTATAGAAGTAAAATCATTTAGAGCAGATTTCCAAAGTATTGTAACTTCTATTATACAAAGTACAACTAAATTATAATGATATTTCTCCAATTACGTGATTATTTATAATGCAAGAAATTCGCTAAGAAACGCACAGGCGTTCATCTCACGAGACATCAAAAAGATTGACAATCGTTTTAACCGAGTAGATGTATGCGCCCGTAGTATTCAAAAGGTTGATAAAATTAATAAAACAAAACTGAGTTTGAAGAAATGATAAAAACCTAAAAAAATGTATTTTAAACGATTAAAATAAAATGTAGAAACAGTGTACAACTAGAAAAACAAGAAAGATTGTGCGTGGATACGTGTAATAACAGAGTGTGATGGCAACAGATGCTTCGAATCATGAAGTTTTCTAGCCTATTAACGCTGTGCGCCATGGGTGGCCACAAAGTCGAATAAGGCTAAACGTAAAACGTAAACGTTCAATGAATACAGCTCACAAGGGGGGACCCGTTCCCTACTTGCTCATAATAAATGCCACCTTTAAAATTAAAGTAACACTACTGTATTATTATGCCCTTATGAAAAGGATACTTTTGATGAAACAATGTAAGTATGCATTCGAGAATTAATAAGTAGTGAACAGACATGTTTCAAGGGTGGCAAGTATCATTACCAAGGTGTGTTCATAAATTTCCTACGTGTTTATCAGAGTTATGTATGCGCACCTCTCGATTAATAGGGACCTATATCACCAAATTAAACACGTAACATGAAATATACATTTTGTATTTTTCGTTGAATCAAAAATATTGTAGTAATCCTGCACTTGCTTTTATATACTGTTACTGATTAATGACTCCCCTTTTTATTTTTTACGTGAACATACGAGGGATGAAATAGCTTATTCTGTTCAATAAGAAACAGTAAATAAAGATTAAAATCACAGATATTATAATATGACTACGCATTTGTTAAAACTTGAATTGGTTTCGTAAACCAGAGTTTGGAAGAAAGTATCATTACCAAGGTGTGTTCATAAATTTCCTACGTGTTTATCAGAGTTATGTATGCGCACCCCTCGATTAATAGGGACCTATATCACCAAATTAAACACGTAACATGAAATATACATTTTGTATTTTTCGTTGAATCAAAAATATTGTAGTAATCCTGCACTTGCTTTTATATACTGTTACTGATTAATGACTCCCCTTTTTATTTTTTACGTGAATATAGGAAGGATGAAATAGCTTATTCTGTTCAATAAGTACAATGGTTTAGAAACAGTAAATAAAGATTAAAATCACAAATATCATAATATGACTACGCATTTGTTAAAACTTGAATTGGTTTCGTAAACCAGAGTTTGGAAGAAAGTATTTATGGAGGTGTGTTCATAAATTTCCTACGTGTTTTTTATCAGAGTTATGTATGGTCGATTAATAGGGTATATAAAAAAACATTTGACTAGTGAATATACATTTTTTTTTTCGTTTTTAATCAAAAATATTGTAGTAATATAAAAGCAGTTGCTCTTATATACTGTTCATCAATTTACTTTAATTTTTACATGAACATGTCAGGATGAAATAGCTTTTCTGACAATGCAATGGTTTAGAAACAGTAAATAAAGATTAAAATCACAAATATCATAATATGACTACGCATTTGTTAAAACTTGAATTGGTTTCGTAAACCAGAGTTTGGAAGAAAGTATTGGGTTGGAGGGAAAGTTCTGTCGTATTTTTAATAGGCCGGTAATTTTTCTTGTAAATAAAAAAAACATTTGACTAGTGAGTCATTCGATTTTTTTTTGGAAAATTTTTTTAACAAGCCGAAAAATATAAAAGAGTTTTTTTATTCATCATACAACACATTAAATATATTATGATTAACAAAGTGATTTACGACACTGCATTTTGCCGTATTAGAACGGCGATCGGTTGCATGAAAAGTTTACAGCGTTTGACTGAATTGTAAATGTAAATAATGTCAAAGATGGTTTAGCAAAATTTCGTTCACTATTCTAACAATAACTGCACGACCATAAAATAATTATGTTTTACTCCATGTTGGAAAATTTTCGATCTTCAAGCCGAAAAATTGCAGAACAGTTTGGCATTCATCATACAACACATTAAATATATTATGATTAATATTAAACACATATTTTTATAAATTAATTCAAATATTTTCTTTAAAATACGACAGAACTTTCCCTCCAACCCAATAATTGTCTTTAACAATTTTAATAAATAAATATTTCAAGTAATACATTGAAATTTGCATCATAAGCATGCTATTAGTTACTTGTCCTCATCTTGATTTTATATGTAGAAACTATTCGCCTAAATGTAGCGGTTACGTGGAAAAGTTGTTCGCGTTCCATGCTTATGTAACGATAATGATTAGAGCGCGAATGCACGTGAAGTATAACGAAATACGCATGGAATGTGTAGAATCTACAGGACAGATGCACTTATAGCCACATGACGTCGGACCGCTAGCATCAAGGTCTGTTATAACACTTTGGCAGACGCCGACACGTACGAGTAATTTCACAAGCGAACGGTTATCGGCCGGTACCCCGCAGACATGATGGCCTTGCTGGTGGTTGTTGCTCGGCATCTCGAAAACGTCATTTTGCCTGGCCGATGATACAATTCCGAAAAAAGCAACATGCTTGGGGCCGGATACTTGTTTATTACGGATCAGGAATACTATTCGGCTTGACTTTGATTTCGAACGGGGCGACAGCAGCAACAAGAACTGTTCATTTGAACATAAAGATTTATGACTTCCCGCTTTCACTGATTTCTCACTCAATCCTACATTTCTCACCGTGCAAGCGACTTCAAGTAAAGAAAAGCCTATAGCGGGTTGCAGCTTTCGAGCTAGAGAGTAGGTGTTCATTTCGGATTAAAACTGTATTTCAGCCAACTCTCTTATAACGTGATTCATTTGTACTACATTATGCGAAAACCACATTCACGATTTTCAAACAGAATATATTTTGTTTCAATCTTTTAAATGATTTAAAATTTTCATTTCCTCCTCAAGAGAAATAAACGTTCGCTTTAATTGTTTTTTTCCTTTCATTTTTTTTTGTTAGACATTATGCAAATATAGCGATAAAAATGATTTTCAACTAGATTTTCAGGTTACTACTTTCTGACAGTAACAAATGGAAGATATATACGTTACTATGTACACGTGTGCATGACAGAGTATATGTATATACTATATATATAATATATATATATACTCTGTCATATATATACTATATATATATATATGTAGTATATATATGTATTTTCATTTCATTCATTCATCGTCACGTTTATCACAATAATTAATTTTATGGTTTTTAATGTGTGGCAACGATATAAGCAGATAAGTTTAAGATGGGGTGGTAGAACTTTTTTTTCATAAACTTTAACTGAGCGTATTTAACAGATTACATTAAAAATACATTGTGTTTTACGAAAGGATGAAACATCTTTTACCAATTTGGAACAGCCCCGGTTCAAGACTGATTAAGTAACAAAAGACAAAGTAAGTACAAGACAATGCGTTATTAAAGAATAGGTGGGAGGTCTCCCCATTCAGTTGACTAAAGTATTAAGCTAATTAAGTTGTATTATACAGAACCGTGTTATAATAGTATCAAGTTATAGGAGGGTTTATTGTATGCTTACGGTAGCATGCGCCGGAGGTAGAAGGAAACGACGGTACGTGCATATAATATGATTGTAGAAGTATATGAATGGAGATGTATATAGAATGGTGGTAAAAGCGCGTGCATGTTCAACAGTTGAAACACATTATTAGAGTGCAGCGTGATGTGATGCGAGTCATAATCGATTATATTCGAAACTGAATAGTCTTTTGTTACTTCACAGTTTGCTGTTTGTCGTTAAACAAGTTGGCATGACTTCGTGCGCATTGATATGTGCCCATAATTATGAAAGTGGTCTAAGTCAAAATTTAAAAAAAATGAGTTTATCAGTTATTTCATACCACATTATTTTTAACTAAATTTATTCAATGTAATTTTTACGAAATTGTCAAAAATGAACCATTAGATAGTGGTTGTAATTTCAACATTATATGGAATTCATTTAGTTTTAATTATGAAAGTGGTCTAAGTCAAAAATTTAAATAAATTATATAAACAACTTGAAAACGGCACGTGGCCTTCTTTGACGCGTTTCTGAACTACATAATAAAATAAATGACAATCAAATTTTAATAATAACGACAACTTCATTTTTAACGAAATCACTAGAAGAATCAATAACAAGAAGAGTAAAAAATACCGCGGGTGAATCTGTCTCTTGGCTACAAATTCAATGGATGAGATTCTTGAAAAATGAACCTTATAAAATGTTCTATAAAACATCTTTAGATGATTCTAAATTTCACGTTTTGGATCTTTCACCTAAAAAGGAAGACCAAAAATATACGGAAATATTAAATTACTTCCATTATACACCACCATTAGACCAGTATCGGAAGAAAAACATAAAGATATTATGAGTTTACTACCGTACATCCCTCCAGTTTTTCAGGAACATTTTAAGAATCTTAAATACTCGAAATAATGATAAAAATGGATTACTGTTTAAAAATAATTAATAAATGTAATAAATGTTCACGAATTATTTCAATCAAATTATTGTTTCAAATAAAACTCAAAGTTCTTTATTGCTTTAAGTAATTTATAGGACATTCAGTTAATTTTGAAAATGGTCTAAGTCAATTCAATCTTTAAAAATAATATTATCGTATAAAATTCACACAAAATTTCATATTCATAGTAAATTTCCATTAATTAAGACTAATAAAATTATAAATTAAAATGTCGCATAATGTAAAAATATTTTTTAATTTATTCAAATGCAATTCATTAAATATCTCGAAACAAGAAATATATGACTTAGACCACTTTCATAATTATGGGCACATATATCGTAATCATTATTGATTTATCTGCCCGAACGCCAGCATTCTGTTACAGATTCATAAAAAATGTTCGACTGCCGAAGTGTTACGCGGCACACACTCTATTTTCTCAGGATTATAACGGCTCCTCGAGTACCGGTGATAAATTTGTCAAAGACCGAGTACAGCAGAAACCGTATGCATTGTGATAAAACAAAGGTTTATATAAATATAATTCCTGTAGACTGTTTCTATGTGTGGATAACATACGTATATAAAAATGATAAACACTGCAGTTATGTTCAACTTTCTGCTGTCTGTCCGGAATATTAGATTTACCACCGTGTCGCGGAACACAAATTTTAGTATTAAAAGCGTATGAGAGAGAAATGAAAAAGTGGCGACGACAAAGAAATGCACAAGGAGATTGTAGAAGTGTAAGTTATTCGGATTTTTAGTGATTTTTATGGTGCGACGCAGGCTGCGTGGACATAACATAGGACATAACAGCCGGGCACATAACAAGGTCTTATGTCAACGATGGTGGTCTGTGCGCGACAAGGTTGTGATATGTAAGGTACTGCCCACCACGAGGAATCACGTAAGAGCTACGGGGACCACTTACAGTTGGCCACAAAAGTGTTCGTTCACCTATCGTACTCCACCTATATGATCCTATAGAATAGAACGGAAATACGTAATAAACTTTCGTCTCAATAACAGAAACATTTTTCCTTGTTTTTGCAGAACAATTCCAGAACAAATGTGATTTTGAAAAAGTGACCGGCACTTTTTTATCGGATTTTTTTCTATCAGAAATAATGTTGTACCATAAACTTAATAACTCGTTGGTTATTGGATTTTTTACACTTTTTATACTGACTGCGTATTCATTTTTCAAATTTTTTGTTAAACCTATTTATTGGATATTTCAGTATTTCAAGATGTTATTTTTATTTCGTAACCGTTTTTAGCTAGTCATTTCTAACAGATGGGAAGATTACATATGATTCATTCTTGGAAACCTCGGAAGGTACGTTTAAAATAATTTTTTGTTTGAACATTAGATTTTCTTTTACTCCTAGTTTTCGGCGTTTCTAATCAATTATTTTGTACAAATGTATGTAAGCGGCCATAATCCTATCACCAATATTGAATTTACAATCGTAATCAACAGCTATATACCTTACATATTCTTCTTAAATCACTATCATACTCGACAATTGTGATCAACATTTCTCATTATTTTATACTTCATTATATAGAATTCATAAACTCGTTGCTCAGCTGACTTAAAAGGTATTCTACGAAACGTCACTCTATAAAAACGTACTTTCTAAATTCACTTCATTTATAGCCAAACATTAAATACATATGTAAATAAACAAAGACAATTTTATTCATATTTTTGGTTCCGTCACTACATATTGTTCAGTTATTTTCCGTTATACAAAAAGGGTTTCTGCAATCGCACTATTCTATACTAAGAAGACACTATTTCCTATGTTTTGCTTGCTTATACCCCGTATACTCTCCAGGAAGAATTTTGTGACCAATAATTGTATGCAAAAAGCAGGAGATTGAGCTCTCTGCCATCGGATTCATGGAGCTATATAAACGTCCGTATTTCTGTCATTGGTTTCACCACTTGTCTTGTGCGGACGAGTATTTATGGACTTTGTGACAGAGCGACTAGTAAAGTATTGTCATTAACCTAGGCTATTGCTAAGAATCGACTATATCCTCGTATAGACGCTTACAGTGCTCCCTCCCGTAGTACCAGGTTGTTCAATAAGTTTTGTTTTGTTTTGTTGAGGGCGTTGCTACTAGTCCAAATTTGTTTTTGTTTTGTTGGTTCACTCTTCTTATCAACGTATGTGAAGGTTCATTTCAATCAGTCAATTCATTCTTTGTTTACAAGCCATTTAGTGTCGCCGTGTCACAGTATTTTCGACAATGGAAAAAATTGAATATCGTGCAGTGATAAAATTCTTATTTTTGGAAGGTGTAGCACCAAAAGAAATTCAGGAACGAATGTTAAGAGTGTATAATGAACGTTCACTTTCAATTAGAACAGTAGAAAGATGGGTTGCTGAATTTAAACGTGGTCGTACAAGCCTTGAAGACGATCCACGTGAAGGACGTCCAAAAACCGCATCAACGCCAGAAATCGTAGCCAAAGTACAGGATATGGTTTTGGAAGATTGTCGATTGACTGAGAGGGATTTAGTAGAGGCTCTACACATCTCATTAGGCAGTGTGAGTCATATTTTAAATGAAATTTTGAGTTTTAAAAAGCTGTGTGCACAATGGGTGCCGCATTCGCTAACAATTGAACAAAAACACATTCGAATGCGACTTTCTCAACAACATTTGGAGCGTTTTAAAAAGGATAAAGTGGATTTTGTGCGTCGATTCATCACTATGGATGAGACTTGGGTCTATCACCATGATCCTAAATCAAAACAAGAGGCTAAAGAGTGGTGTGAACCTGGTTGTTCGGCTTCGAAACGAGTTCGTGTCCAGAAATCGGCCAAGAAGGTTCTGGCATCAGTTTTTTGGGATGCGAAAGGAATTTTATTTGTGGATTACTTGCAAACTGGTAAAACAATTAATTCTGAATATTATTGCAACCTTTTGGACCAGTTGAAGGAAAAAATTCGTGAAAAAAGACCCGGTTTGCAGAAGAAAAAAATCCTTTTTCATCAGGACAACGCACCGTGTCACAAGAGCATTTTGACAATGGCTAAAATCCATGAATTAAAGTTCGAATTGTTGGAGCATCCGCCGTATTCACCAGATTTGGCCCCCAGCGACTTCCATTTGTTGCCAGAACTCAAAAAATGTATGCGTGGCAAGCGTTTTTCGTCAAATGAAGAGGTCATAACGGCTGTTGAAGCGTATTTTGCAGACCTTCCGGAATCTCACTTCAGGGATGGGATCCACAGATTGGAGGATCGTTGGAGCAAGTGCATTAATGTTCAGGGAGATTATACTGAATAATAAAGTTTATTTTGAACCATAACATTGTGTTTTTCTTATCGAACGACAAAACTTATTGAACAACCTGGTACCATTTCGTGTCACTCTTATGAGACACGTTAAAGACACCTACGGTGCAATGAACAATTCTTCTATGATGCTTTTCAAATTTCGAAGGTAAAAATATAAACTGCAGTTATAAGTCGAAACATTTGTTAACACATTGACTGCGGTGCCAGATTTAGATGTTGCTCTCAAATGGTCATAAAAAGCACTTTCGTTATTCTGAGCATACCTGCATAAGTAAAATCAGCAGGCCTAATAATTAATTAATTCTCGAGTCGAGATACGAGCCACGATTCCATTTGCACAGTCAATTTCAAGGAAACATTATCATATCAAATATGGTTATAGATGTCCTTACCAATGTGCGTTTATCCCGGTGGTAGTCACGAATGCACTTGAATAATTTTACACAAGCATAAGAAAATTATTATCTACAAAGTTTACGTCATATGGTATACACTGCAATAAGTATCATAGAAAAAGTAATAAATAATAATGCGGAAACCCAACGCCAGCCCCATCAAGTATAATTGTCCAAAGATTACGATGATTTTTTAACAAATGTAAAAGGAAGACCGGCTATCGTACCTGGTGTGCAAATTTTGCAAAATATATTATCAAAAAAGTTACAATCGTGCTTCGAAAATGACTAAAAACTGTACAGAAGCATCTTTAGATACTTTAATACAATACACCGTACTTAATTTTTATAACAAAACAATACCATGTTTCAAATATAATCCTCAATTAGTGCATTTTTTTCATGCATCAAACAATTTCAAATAATACTTCGTGAAACTACGGATTCTTAACTTGGTATATACATTTTTTTTGCTTCGTCAACCTCGCCAATTGTTTGAAGAACTATTTTCCTTTGCACCATATGTGTTAACGTGGTTTCCCCAAAATATCTATAAATTCATTGTTTATAAGAAAAATCGATTGGTCAAACTATAATTTTACAAAAGATTGTTCGAAACTGATTAGTACACAAACACTTCATGCACTAATTCTATCTTCCAATCTAACTTATCCTATACGTGAAGGACTGAATGAGGCGCTTGTATGCAAAAATAATTCTTTAAAGGCTGAAAAATGCAACGCAAATAACGTCATGATAATTTTTCGTTCAGTCACCCGTTAGCGGTTGATAAAAACACGCTTATGTCGCACCTATGTGATGATTTCGATACATTCTGCGGTACTCAGAACGAGTTATTAAACGAGTGGCGCCTAGAAGCTACAAAGTAAAATAAGAGAATTCTGTCTCACAATCAATCGCAGTGCCTTCGTGAAAGATCCATTAATAGCGTATAAGCGGGCGTGGCATATATGGTAACCGAAGACCAATAAAAAATAATTCATTAAACAAAACAAATTTTATTCTTAATGAGATAATTGTTTCAAAACAAATATACCGTTTTCGTTCAGAAAAATGTATGATTTGCTTACGAAATATTATGCGAAAATGATTCATATGTTAACACTTGGCATGCGGGCAACGTATTTTTACGTTTTTTGTAGTCTGTCACTGGAGCGCGGGTCACGTAAAACATTATATTTAGTTGATTTAGTTTTGTTAGTGGATATCCACCACAAATCTACTAAATATATAATTACAACTGAATGTGTGACATTATATGCGTGTTATTTGCGTTGCTAGGCAACGCTAAAATAAATGACATTTTTTAATAACGACATAAGTTATGATTGTTGAGTTACTCGATCTTTTGCTGAGTTATTTCGTCTTCAATCGAATTCTTAGCTCCAGAACGTGTTTCATCAATTTGAAGCTTGATTCTTTATTATTGATTACAAAATTGATCAAATGAGCCGTTGTGACAAAGATAGTGATGAAGAAATATGCGCTGACAAATTATCGGACTTTTCGTATGATAGTGTGGAAAACTTTAAAAATCGTTTATTTTTATGATTTCGTAAAAATATCGTTTGATTTTATTAAATAATCATACAGTATATATTTAAGTGTGAAATAAAAAAAGTTTCGTTCATAAAAACTAAGTCAATTAGTTTTCGATTTACTGCAATTTTTTCTGAATAACCAAACTTCCGCGCGATTCAAATTAAAAAAATGCCCGCTGCAAAAATATTTTTTAATTCGGCGGCGAAGTATGCCCGCATGCCAAGTGTTAACACATTGTTGACCGGCAATTTTCGGCAAAAGCTATCTCAAGTCACCGGCTATTATTTTGTAAGTGAGCGTGGAAGTGAAACGATATAAATAACCTTCAATAAAGTTTGTTCGTGCATAATGAATTCAAATTGAACTTTGGACATAAATTTTTTGTAACTTCTAATATTTTTTCATACGATTAACTGTACAGCAATAATTTACGCGTAGATGTAGACAAGAGGTTTTACACATATATCTTGTTTCGTTGCGCTTTCCTTTTAAACAGCTAGATTATGCCCTTGTTATTTCATTTTCAATAATCATTTTCCAAATTGACTATAACTTATTTAAAAATCACTCAGGCAACTATATAAAGCATTCACGTATAATTTATTGAAAAATGCTCCACCGTTACGTTCCATCCTTCTAGACACTTTCTAATACTAGAATTGTAATAAAAGCCTCAGTTTTTTTGTTAAGAAAAGTATATATTTTTATAATAAAGCAGACGGTATTGACCACAATGAACAAAATTTTGCTATATTCTATATTGCCCTGCGTTTCAAAAATTAAAATAGCCGACGCAAATGCAAACACGAGTTAACTCGTGATCGGTCAACAACGTTTGGCCATGAAAACACGAGTTAACTCGTGACCGGTCAACAATGTGTTAAAATCAAATTGGAAATGACATTGCAAGCATAAACAAATGACTTTCTTGGAATTACTGCTGATCGGCACTACCTTATTTTCACGTGATATTGCAATTTATAACTATTTTGCAACAGATTCGAAAATTCGTTGTTTTGACACCCGATAAACATGTACACACTTGAAAGAGGAATTTTAATTATTTTATAAGCCAAACAGCGAATTTATCTACCATTAGAACTTTTAATTATTTTCGTAATATATAACCAAGTCCGATGTCTTGAGAAATAACATTAACTATTCTGTTCGCACTTGATATAGTGAATTATTATATATTTCTAGCCCTTCTGATTTAGAGAAAGGAAAATGAAAATGTTCGTAATACGGTTTGGACGTAAAGCGTGAATTATTTTTCCGTGCGATATTTAGTGAAATTGTTTTGGCACAGAAGTAGGGAAGACGAGTGCTCCGCTACATGTGCGTTGAGCGCACGTGCAGAAGCGAAGTTATAGAAGCACGCTGCATATGCTTGTGTTATATAGACGTATATAGGAGAGATAGAGGCCAGTGCCCGTGACTGACTGACTCATCTGCCACGACCGCCAACCATGGAGAGCGACTCTCCATTCGAATCGTCACTTCGCAAAGAAAACTCAAATCACAAAATCACTCAAAACTCAAAATGTCCCCATAATTATGAAAGTGGTCTAAGTCATATATTTCTTGTTTCGAGATATTTAATGAATTGCATTTGAATAAATTAAAAAATATTTTTACATTATGCGACATTTTAATTTATAATTTTATTAGTCTTAATTAATGGAAATTTACTATGAATATGAAATTTTGTGTGAATTTTATACGATAATATTATTTTTAAAGATTGAATTGACTTAGACCATTTTCAAAATTAACTGAATGTCCTATAAATGACTTAAAGCAATAAAGAACTTTGAGTTTTATTTGAAACAATAATTTGATTGAAATAATTCGTGAACATTTATTACATTTATTAATTATTTTTAAACAGTAATCCATTTTTATCATTATTTCGAGTATTTAAGATTCTTAAAATGTTCCTGAAAAACTGGAGGGATGTACGCTAGTAAACTCATAATATCTTTATGTTTTTCTTCCGATACTGGTCTAATGGTGGTGTATAATGGAAGTAATTTAATATTTCCGTATATTTTTGGTCTTCCTTTTTTAGGTGAAAGATCCAAAACGTGAAATTTAGAATCATCTAAAGATGTTTTATAGAACATTTTATAAGGTTCATTTTTCAAGAATCTCATCCATTGAATTTGTAGCCAAGAGACAGATTCACCCGCGGTATTTTTTACTCTTCTTGTTATTGATTCTTCTAGTGATTTCGTTAAAAATGAAGTTGTCGTTATTATTAAAATTTGATTGTCATGTATTTTATTATGTAGTTCAGAAACGCGTCAAAAAAGGCCACGTGCCATTTTCAAGTTGTTTATATAATTTATTTAAATTTTTGACTTAGACCACTTTCATAATTAAAACTAAATGAATTCCATATAATGTTGAAATTACAACCACTATCTAATGGTTCATTTTTGACAATTTCGTAAAAATTACATTGAATAAATTTAGTTAAAAATAATGTGGTATGAAATAACTGATAAACTCATTTTTTTTAAATTTTGACTTAGACCACTTTCATAATTATGGGCACAATTAATCACCTACTTATCCTCCTAATAACTAGTCAAATTTAATTAATGCCGTTGCACTTCTACAATCCCGTCATTTACGTTTGTCATACGTAGAAACATTCCGTAGATTCTAATTTACATTTCATTCTACTTCCACTCTTTACCTGCTCTAATTAACACTTTGACTGCCATGGTGGTCATCGGTGACCGGCGCAAAAGATCTCACGAAAAATTCAAAAAATACCCAATGGGTCGCATTTATAATTCTAAAAATGCAATTAATATTAAATAGTGATTCAATTCTTTGGTCTCGGATAACTTCGCATTATTTTCATTTTGCACAATGCTATCATATTCTGCAGTACTTAATCCCGTTGCGGTTTAAATATAGTAAAATACGCGTGGCAGTCAACGTGTTAAGTATTATACAAACTCCTGACGGGGGAACTTATAATTTTTTTAAATACAAAATAATTCTCCCAATGTCTCTAGCACACTACGGAACCGCGTTATACGGAAGTCTACTGTACATTCGTAGTATGAATCAAAGAATAGGAGATTCATACCTCTGTTCTAAATTAGGAATTCAAATATCCTATCGAAACTATTTATATGTTTATTATTGAGGAAAGACAATCAATGAAAATGAACAATATATTTTGAATAATTGTACTACATTACTGCACAGTTACGGTGTCAATGCGAATTTCACATTTTATTTTTCATTTCAAGGAAAGATATATCAGATTAACAATTCTTTGGTTGTCAGCCTGTGCAGCCCATAATAAAATAAAAGATTTTCGCTTTATCTTGTACAAAAAAAGGATGTGTGCTTGCATACAAACATAATGTGTTAATATCCATTAGCGATTAAATACTTTCTGCCCTGATTGTTAATTAAACATATTCTATTTAGCATAAATTATACAATTATTATATGACTGATCAAAGACGACGAAGTATAGTCGATTTCAACTTATTTTGTATTAAACCGCGCAGTTTCAAACGATTAAAGACGAAAAGCTGAAATGTTTAAAAATGTTAAATATAATATACGTTTTTGTTGTATTTTTTTTAACCGATTTTCACACCAGTCAGTATTGCGTAAAATTGGTTAAAAGCATACTTCAAGGGATGCGGTGTTTGCCAGTATTTTTTAATACATCGATATCGTCAATATTGTCAGATAGATCAGAAGATATTTGAAGTGCCAAACTGTGATAATATGTCTCCTGCGACAAGTCAAATTTTCATAGAATAAATGAGTAATTATTTAATTAAAAACAAATTGCCGTGTGAGAGAAATCACTTTTGATTCAATAGCACGTAACGTCTTTTTGCCTCTCTCCTTTCTCTTTTCCTTTCCTAAGCAACGGTACGGGATACGTACACTACCGTTCAGAAGTATTTGCCAACTATGAAAAGAAATTGTCAGCACTGCGACAAGTTATCGTTAGGTGTGATATTTGTTAAGCGTCAATTATTGAATTTTCTAAATATAATACGATATAATATTGTAATTGTAAAATTGTATGGCTTCTTTGAAAGAAAAACACAACAGACGCTGAACAAATAAGATTTAAAAAGAAAACAGACAGATTCAGGTTAATTTTCTTATTAGTTATTTGTTGTGTAAAAGTTGTTTGGATTTGCGAGTCTGTATAAAATATGAACAGGTTACATGATGTACATTTGCGTGCATTTTACATGATAAACAACTATAAAGAAGATCAAGCTGCAATTGGCTGCTTTTCCATTGAAGTCTTATTCTTGCATAATCCAGTGAATTAATGCCAAGGTTGTTCATGATTTTGTGAAAACGTAATTCAGCTGGTCCGAAAACGACTTAATGGGACAAGAATTCTGATACTGAGAAGGTCGTCTTATTATGCTAGGGACCTCCTTCCTCAATTTCGTATGAAAGAGCCGACAGAACTTTGTGTATGTTACAGACTATAGCATTCGCCGAAAATAAACTTTTTACCGACAGGTTACCAAATCAGGTAAAACGGCATTGATTTTGTTATTTCATTTCGCCTGTTCGTAATAAATTGTGGGCGAAGTATTGTACTGAAACGTCATCAGAGCTTAACGGATCATGAGGGTAAAGATTATTACTGGCATCTACCAGTGTTTAATAATAAAACAAATTTAAATTCTTAACAAGTTTGAAAGATAGATACTTAACATTTCGACGCTGTGCATATGCTCTCTTCAACGGGAAGAAACATATTTATACTGCTTTAAGTAATTTAAGAGCAGTACAAACATTTTTCTCTCACTCAAAGAGGGTATTCACAGAGTGTCGAAATATAAACGGTCGAAATATAACAGAATCCTGTACTTAACTGATAGTCCTCTGTTAATTGTACCAGGTTGTTCAATAAATTTTCTCGGTCGATAAGAGAGGGCGTTGCTACTAGTCCAAATTTGTTTTTGTTTTGTTGGTTCACTCTTCTTGACTGAGAGGGATTTAGTAGAGGCTCTACACATCTCATTAGGAAGTGTGAGTCATATTTTAAATGAAATGTTGATTTCACACTTAAATATATACTGTGTGATTACAATGGGTGGCGATATTTTTACGAAATCATGAACAAAAATTTTCACATTCGAATGCGACTTTGTCAACAACATTTGGAGCGATCAATTTAAAAAAAAAATCAAGCTTCAAATTGATAAAACACGTTTTGTGAGTCGATTCATCACTATGGATGAGACTTGGAATATCACCAAAAGATCCTAAATCAAAACAAGAGGGAAAAAAAATGTGAACCTGGTTGTTCGCAACGAAATGAGTTCGTGTCCAGAAATCACCAAGAAGGTTCTGGCATCAGTTTTTGTGGGATGCGAAACAAATTTTATTTAAATGGATTACTTGCAAACTGGTAAATCTATTAATTCTGAATATTATTGCATCCTTTTGGACCAGTTGAAGGAAATAATTCGTGAAAAAAGACCCGGTTTACAGAAGAAAAAAACGGTCCTTTTTCATCAGGACAACGCAACGTGTCACAATTGTAGCATTTTGACAATTTGTCTTTCAACAAGTCCATGAATTAAAGTTCGAATTGTTGGAGCATCCGCCGTATTCACCAGATTTGGCCACCTCGAGACGTTCCATTTGTTTTCAGAACTCAAAAAATTTATGCGTGGCAAGCGTTTTTCGTCAAATGAAGAGGTCATAACGGCTGTTGAAGCGTATTTTGCAGACCTTCCGAAATCTCATTTCAGGGATGGGATCCACATATATATTGGCTCGTTGGAGCAAGTTCATTAATGTTCAGGGAGATTATACTGATGAATAATAGAGTGTATTTTGAACCATAACATTGTGTTTTTCTTATCAAACGACAAAACTTATTGAGCAACCTGGTATTTGTTGTGTATATTCTATTTGTCCTTTCATACAAATATCTCGATGAATTGATGCCCCTTGCAGTTAGGTTGCGAATTAGAATTCGTTAGACTATAGCACGCTTCTCACGCAGTTATTTAATTTTCGCTATTGCACACTCGAGACGTTTCCTATTGTTTTCACGCCGCAGTAGTGGCTTCTTCCATGTCGGAAAATAATCCACATTTAACAAGTCGAGAAATGCAAAGAGTTTCCATCGCACAACACATTTGCATCCGTCTATTAAACCATATTTTTATAAATTAAGTCCAAAATTTCTCATTCACAGTTAGTGGATTTTTACATATATAATTTAAGAATGTATGACATCATCGAAGGAGAGCATAAACTGAATTTAGTTACTATTCGGTTACTTCTTTTGAAATTGTCGCATTACTTGTTCTGAACTTTTCGCGGTATAAACCACTTGCACAGAGGCTTTCCGTACAGGAAGTAATTCCAAAAAACTATCAGACAAATTCGAAGCTTTTTTTTACCGGTGGTTTTAGTCAATATAAAATATTAATGTAATGTAAAAAATACCGACGTATAGATGCGCCCAGCACATCTTTTATAACCGATAAAAACGAAGATCCTTAAATTTTAACACTTTTTTACTAATTTTACAAAACCAAATATGATATCTGGTGAATTGTGAATGACTATAGTTCAGGACTGTGTAAATAAGAGTGGACAGAAAGTAATGAAAATATAAAGCAACGCGTAAAGGAAAATTGACGGACCTTCCTCCTGGTTGGGTCACGCAACGGCTTATTACAATGCCAAGTGTAAGATAGACGCATATCTATCCATTGCATAAAATGAAAAAACAGACATGTTCATCTATTTATGTTTCCCTCAGACTACTTTAAATATCAAATTGTGTTTTAACCTCATATACGAACACGTTTCTCTACAAAGTACGAAATAGCGTGTCATTTCGTACAACATGGTACAGTTTCGGAAATAATTACTCTATTTAAAATACATTTTGTCAAAACTTTATTGGTATATATTTTATCAAATAAAAATGACATTTCATAAAAACAAAGATTACATTTTAACACATGATTGATAACGTTCGAAACAAGTCACCAGTATTATTTCGTAATTGAACGTTCAATGAAACAATGTAAATAACCTTCAATAAAGTTTGTTCGTGCATAATGACACACAATACAGTCTCGACATCAATTTTTTTCTACGATAATATATTATTTTTTTCGTCCATTAACTGTACAGCAGTGTGTTTACGCGTAGATGTAGACAAGAGGTTTTGCACATATATCTTCTTTGATTGCGCTTATCTATTTTAAAGAGGATTATGCCCTTGTTATTTCATTTTTAATCATTTTCCAAATGACTACAACTTATTTAAAAATCATTCGGGCAACTATAAAACATTGATAATTTATTGAAAAGAGTTTATATTCCGTTTTCTTGATTAATGCTAGAATTGTTAAAAGCCTCAAGTCCAAGAAAAGTATATTTTTTATGAATAAAGCAGACGCGATTGAACACAATGAATTGAATGTTGCTATATTCTATATTGCCCTGCGTTTCAAAAATTAAAATACACGATGTGTTCCTCCAAACACGAGTTAACTCGTGACCGGTCAACAACGTTTGGCGTAATCAAAACACGATTATAATTATGACCTCAACAATGTGTTAAAAGACACAGAGAACACAAAAAATGATTTTAACGGATATATTCATGGTAATGATGTTGTATTGCATGTGCCTTATAAAAAGCATGAAATAGAAAACAATAATATATTTTAGTACTTTTTATAGTTTATACAAAACGTAAAATGAAAGATAAATTAGATAATTTAAAGATGAAATTCAAAATGAATGAAAGAATTTCAATAATTTTTGTAAGCGTCATAATGTTCGAAACAGATAAGTGTCAAATGGCAGCTATGAACTTGTTTAAAAGATTTGATTAAAAATTATATTTTACAAAACCAAATATGGTATCTGGTGAATTGTGAATGACTATAGTTCAGGACTGTGTAAATAAGAGTGGACAAAAAGTAATAAAAATATAAACAAGAAAGGAAAATTGACGGACCTTCCTCAAATTCGCTCATGCAACATATATTACAATGAAGTGTAAGAAACGTAATCTTCCATTGAAAACAATGAGAATAAACGACCGCATATACGATATTATAATCATCCTTAAACTTTATTAATGGACAAATGAGAACAGTTTCTCTACAAAGAAAATAGCATGTCATATAATCAATGAAGAGAGTTCAACGCATGTCTTTCACACGGAACAATTGAAACGAGAATATTCTCTACTCAAACTCATTTTTAATCATACAGCGAAAAACATGAAAATCGGCACCGGCGTGAACGTGTTAAAATACATTTTCTCAAAACTTTATTGGTATATATTTTATCAAATAAAAATGACATTTCATAGGTTACACTTTTCTATGATGTGATAACGTTCGAAACAATCACCAGTATGTATTGCGGGTTTGGTTCAATGAGTATCGCAGTAATAAATTTTCCTATCGGACACACAATATAGTCTCGTTCGTTTATTTCCTTTTCCACGATAATATATTATTTTTTGTCCAGTTATGTTGTGGAAGTATGTGTGTATACTTGCTGGAGTTCACCTCTTAATTGATTGACCCAACATTTTATCTATTTTAAATGGGATGGGAATTGTTTACTTTTTTTTTTGTAAAACTGAAGGAACCAAATATTCCTTAAGGCATTGATATTAACGGAGAGTTTATTCGTTTTATTGAATTCAAATTGAACTCCTGTGAAAAATATATTTGAATTCTAATATTTTTTCATGATTAACTGACAGCAATCAATTGTCAGTGTAGATGGGATGAATACACGTATGTGTTCCTCACATATATCTTGTTTCGTTGCGAATTTGGCGTAATTTGAAATTATAATTATGCCCAATTGTTATTTCATTGACTCAAGAATCATTTAGTAGAAAATATAGGAATGAAAAAAAGACAAATGTACTGACTAGTCGGAAGTTTAAACACAGTAGAAAAAATAAATTCAAAATGTACAAGATCGTTAAACCAATATAGATTTATGGAATACCATTATGGGGAACGGCAGCAACGTGTCACATAACGAAGCTGGAGACACTGCAATCAAAAATATTAAGGAAAGTAGTCAATGGACCGTGGTATATCTATAACACGATAGTTATAGAATAAATAGACACGCAAACAAACATAAACAAGAAAGAGTAATGCATTCCAATCAAATCGCTGTAGGGGGGCATATATTCACTTGATTGTAAGAAATTGTAATCTTATAGAAAACAATAAATAGATGACCGCAATACGTATTATAACCATCCACTGCCCAATGGACAAATGAGAAAGAACCAAATAGCATTCTATAATCAATGAAGAGAGTTCAACGCATGGCTTTCACACGGAACAATTGAAACGAGAATATTTTCTACTCAAACTCATTTTTAGTCATACTTTAGGTTTTCTCAGATCGAAATAGTATATTGAAAAAAGTGTTAACCCTTAGCGCTCCGTAGGCTCCGCTGCGGAGCCGAATATTTTTAACATGATTGCGCTTAAAATGCTGTCGTATCGTCGGCGTTGGCAATTGATAACTGTAGTTAAAACGTGATCAGTCTCAGCACTTTTACGATTAAACCATTTATTGACTTTTTTTATAGTTAGCAACATGGAGAAAAATAATTATTATGATGAGAATTTAGAGTTGAGTGGTAGTGAAGACGTGTTTGATTTTCAACTGTTAAAAGGTATTGCGAAAGACAATATTGATTATAATTCTGACACTTCAAATAATGGTTCCAAAATTATACTACATAAAAGAGGGACTGTGTTGTGTCTTTTGCAAGGAAACAAACAAGTGATTACTGTGACACTTGTCCAAGTAAACCCAGGATGCACATGGGACATTGTTTCCAAAGATGTCACACCAAGGTGAATTACAAAATTTAAAATTTATCTTTCATTTGCAAGAAGAAACTGCGTATGTATAAAATAAATATAATTAAAAATTCTACAAATACGTGCAATTCTTGTCACTTAAAACGCGCTCCATTTCACTCGTAAAACGAAAAATACGTTGCCGGAGCGCTAAGGGTTAAAAGCAGAAATGAGATACGCATATTCGTTGGAAGAAAACGATTAAAACTAGTGAATTAATAGTTAATTTGTATTTAGACGTTGACGTTTCCTGATTTTACGTCGAAAAGATACGGTGGGCAAATACTTATGAACGGTAGTGTATATCTTATAATAAGAGGAGTAAGTGAGCAACAGACATCCTCATCCTTCTCCACCTCAAGAACGTTTTGCTCGCGTTAGTCGCGCTGGGTGGTCGTGCGAGCGGTTTCCACGCCGCGGATGTACCGGGTTGTCCAACTAGAACTGATCCTTACCTTCTTCAGACTCTCCTAAAAAATCTTAGGAATGAAGTCGCCCCTAACCCTCACTATTCATCATTTATCTCTCAGTCTTCCTCTTTCCGATCGTCCTTTACTTCTTCTCAGAGAATTTTCTCTTTCGTTAGTAACGTAAATACAAAGCGGCCTTTAGAGAAAGAACGATTGTATATAGGAGAAATATTTACAGTCTAGCTTAGTACGGTTAAAGAATTTGTGTAAGGGTCGGATAAAACATTTTTTATGTACTTCAAAGTTTTCTATCTTTCGACCTAGAAGTCGCAATAGAATTGAATACAGTTTATCATACAGTTTAATTTGTCAAAAAGATTGCATTTTATTAATATTTTCTAGTTATTTACTTTATTCGACATTTTTTTCATTCAATGTTTCCTTTTGTTTGTCAATGTTTCCGTTGGCTTTGTTTGTCCTAATTTACTGTTTAAAAGACACTCTGCATTTCCCTCCTTAGGAGTGTGTACAAAATGTTCGGTGATGAATGCTCCGCCGTAGGGTCATTACTCTAGTCTTTAATTAAAATATCTTAGTCTATGAAATTCATCTTCTGTTAACACGTTGGCTGCCACTGTGGCCATGTGTCACCCGAATACATAAAATGCTTACAATAATTCAAATAAAATGAATGTCGTCAATTAGAATATTTTTGAGCCTCATAGCCGAATGGAGAATATTACGAAATCAAAAGGGCATGTTCAGCAATTAAACATGTACGTAATGACTTTTGTTTCATCCAACTTGCAGCATTTTTCCGAAATACGATTTGCAATATTTTCGCGGTAGGTATTCTAACCCCTTTCTCTTTTACATTTCATGTTGTAATGTTCTTCGGACAGTTATATTCGATAATCATTTTGTTCTACTTTTTGTTCTACTCTTGTCAAAGGTAATTAAGCGCACCAAGAACTCGCTATAGATAAGGAGACGATCTTATATAACCATGTTTCTTATTATTTTGTCATTATATGCATAGAGTAATGAAAATTACCATATAACACGACATATGAAGGTGATTTTCATCTACAGCATCGCTTAACGCATTGAATGCCCATGTATGGGTGACGGGCAAATTACCACATGTTTCGAAGAGTTTGTAATAATGACGACGGCATTTAATAGTAACAACACACACAGCTACATTTTAAGGCTGATGAGCTGGTTTTTCTCATGTTCTCCGGAAAAATGTAAGCAACGTTGTGGCGTTCTACAACAGCTAAGGCAAGAAGTTATCTCTTTTTACATGCCGATTTATAATTCGTCTATTTCTCTAGCAACGGAACAAAATACACCAGTGCCTAATCGTTCTCCCTTATGTATTTTTTTCTAACTATCAAATTATATGTTACAGTTCGATGCATACTACAGCCTACACTACTTTGAGGACATGATGATTTTTATTTTTTCCAAACAGCTCCAATTGCATTGAGAAATCAGGCGAAACTTTGGCGGCACCTTATGTGCTTGCGCATTGGCGATTAACGTGTTAGGGAAGTATGTTTGCTCGGTAAGAATACGTACGTTCATGCACATTCGTTTCTTTGTATAGATTAAATGCATACATTCATCCGTTGGCATTCCTTTGACTTCGTTTCGCTAAGCGTGCTGCAGGCAATTCGTGCTCGTTCAAGCAGTGGAATTAGTTCAAAATCATTTTATTTGCTTGAGTGCCACACAAGAAACAATACAGGCAGAGACGGCAATCAACAGGTGTTTAACACTAGATTGATAAATTATGAAATTGATGACACAATTTCTTAGAATTTGGTGACTTTTTCTATAACATATAAATGGGTTTATGAATAATTGTAGTTACTTCCGCCCTCCTTTATTTCCGTATATATATATATGTGTTATACCTATATTGCCCAGAAGCAGTCATTTTGACTGCTTGGTAAATTTTAAATAATCAAAAGATTTTTATTTATTGAATTGAGTAAATTTCTTATATGACCTGTCCGGCTTTGTATTGAAATATGATGCATGATAAATTGTCGATTTGGGCGTATACTTGATAAGTGTCAGTTGCTCAATAAGCTAAAGTAGTACTAGTTATTCGAATCTTTATAAAGTGTTGTTCTAACAAGTTGTTTATTTTATTTCTTTTGCGCCCTAACTTTATGAAAAAAATGTCGAACAGAAATGAGTTCTTGGAAAAGCTAACGAACATAAGTGAAGAGTGCTCCGATATAGAATCAAATGCAACAAATTCTGAACTATCATCTGAAGATGAAGCGGATTATATTCAAAGTGAAACATCTGACGCTGAAGATAGTGATGAAGAGTCGATCGCCAATGATGAAAATGAAAGTGTCATCAATATGCCCAGGAAAAGGTGTAGGGTGCTAACTAGTTCAGATTCTGATGAAGAAACTGAAAATACGTTTCAGGAGGTCGAAACAGCTGCTGATGGTACTGTGTGGACAAAAATTGACGAAGGTGGTATTCCTGGAAGGATACCATCTCCTTGTATTTTCAAGAGTGTGAAAGGGCCAACAGGCTACGCAAAAAGGAACATTGTGGCAGATAATCTTATCAGTGCATTATCGTTGATAATAGATAACTATATTATCAAACATATAAGAAAGTGCACAGAAGAATGTCGCTGAATTTTGCGGAACGGTTGGACAATATCATTACCGGAAATACGTGCATTTATTGGGATCCTATATGCTCGTGGAGCTTACGAGGCAACAAATTTTAAATTGAGTTATTTATGGTCAGCGAAATGGGGTCCCGAATCTTTTAGAAAAACTATGGCCAGAGAAAAGTTCAAGCAAATCCTACGATTTATTCATTTTGACAAAAGAATCGAATGCAGTAGGCGCCTACAATCAAATAAATTTGCCTTGCTTTCGGAAATATGGGTTAAGTTCATTGAAAACAGTCAATATGTACAGTTAATATTTACTAATGACCTGTTATATAACTGTAAATAACATAAAAAATATTAAAAATTAATTTTAAACAAATTTCTTTACATATTTGTTATTTTTTCACAATGCAGTCATTTTGACTGTTTTTGGGCAATATAGGTATACAATAAATCTCGGGCAATCTAGTGTTAATGAACATTTTAGACATTTTGAGCATTTCACTTTTCATGCCGCGCATTTTTAGAATTAGTAGGTATATTTGAGAATTTCGGAGTAATGAGTCTTAAGAAAAAAACAATCAATAAACAATGTATTGCTATAAATTGCTGCGGTAGTTTAAAGATTTCTGGTGAATCAAAACTTTCCAATATATGATCGACCGTACAATATCAAACCAACCGGAAATTTTCTTTTATGTCGTTTTCCATATCTACTCACAACAGCCAGATCACGAAAGGAACATTAAGATAATGCATTTGATTTTGACTGAGAGTGTCTGGTATGTCGGTCTAACATCAGTTAAATCGTTTATTTTATTATTTAAGTTTATTGAACTTGACCTCGCAAGTAAAATAAACTGATTGCATATAGTTCTATTTGCGATTTTTGAAAAGATAAAAAAATACATTTTGCAAATAATTAGTACTTGATGAAATTATTGGTAACGTTCAAGGCAATATCCGTTATCTATAACCTGATAACTTATTAGCAGTTATTTCACTTTCATTACTGTCGGAATTCCGGAAATCCATTTTCTACATGCACAAAAATACAAAAAATACAATAAAATAAAAGACCACTTTCTTCAAACTCATGGAATGTAGTGTTTCCCTGCTGTCTACTAGTCAAAGTTTGTTTCTTTGTCTGACTATGATCACAGTCTCACATCTGTAAGGTAGTAACCTTTTACCTGAGGATGACAAATTAATTCGTTATTGGAAAATACTTGTGCAGTGCAACTCGTCATGCAACTTCGATGACGACGCCCATAAATTTAAGCATGATACATTTTCCTTTTTTTATATACTGGCACCATATCGAAATATTCAATAGGATGAAGCGCAAATGTCGCGAAAAAAAACAGGGTAAGATTGAATTCATTACAAACAATGTACGTCATAAGTGTAATCGTCACTTTTAGCGAATCAATCATTTTATAGAAGGCACTTTTGGTAAATTAATTCCGTAGCTAAAGGATTAACATTAAATTTGAGAAATGATACTTTATGAATCATGCAAAATCATCAAATTTAATTACACGCTTTTAATACGTTTTATCAAAATGCCTTAAACAGAAATTATATTTTATGCTCATTGCCTTCTATGTATGCATAAATACACTCTTTGTATTTAGCCCCCCCCCCCCCCCCCCCCCCCCCCCAACATAAAATCACATAAAATCGGCTCCGTATTTAAGGTGTTAAAGAGTGCATTCCGCTTGGCACTCTTCAACCAGATTTCTGCGATTAATTGTACATTTTTTGTGCGACAGGAATTCTTTGAGAAATCTGGTTAGGTAGTGCCCGCTGGCACAACGCCAGTTCTTAACAGTAACGTCCGCTATCACGTACGAGTGATTTCATTAGCCAACGGTTATCGGCCGACATCGCGTAGACGTGACTTTGTTCTGGCGACAGGCAAAGTGATCTATGGGAAAGATATCGAAATGGCTGAGAGTACTTGCTAAAACTACCAAAGTATTAAACGTCTTTAACAGATTCTCCGCTAAGCTGCTTTAGATGAAATGTTAGCTGTTTTTTCTGTTTGTGAGTTGGAATAATCCTTTGATCTTAAATATTAGAATAACAAATTGTGTGCTACAACAAGGAGATAAATTTATTTTATATAAAATAAAAACCGTAATTTATAATGAAAATATACATTTCCACATATATATAATGTATGTATTGTTTATTGTATACTTTGTTCTGGCGACAGGCAAAGTGATCTATGGGAAAGATAACGAAATGGCTGAGAGTACTTGCTAAAACTACCAAAGTATTAAACGTCTTTAACAGATTCTCCGCTAAGCTGCTTTAGATTAAATGTTAGCTATTTTTTCTGTTTGTGAGTTGGAATAATTTTTTGATCTTAAATATTAGAATAACAAATTGTGTGCTACAACAAGGAGATAAATTTATTTTATATAAAATAAAAACCGTAATTTATAATGAAAATATAAATTTCCACATATATTAGGTTGGAGGGAAAGTTCTGTCGTATTTTTAATAGGCAGGTAATTTTTCTTATAAATAAAAAAAAACATCTGGCTAGTGAATCATTCGAATTTTTGTTTGTTTTTTATAGCTGCTGTATAATATAAAAGGAATCCTTTTTTACCGTTCATCATTTACTTGTGATATTTAAGGTGAAAAACATGTCAGTAGATAAAGTGCATTTACGACACTGCATTTTGTATGAATTCCAAAAAGGAAGCAACGCGTCGGTTGCATGTAAAAATGTATGTGCTGTATTTGAGAAAGATATTGTAAATGTTCGTACTTGTCAAAGATGGTTTACCAAATTTCGTTTCGGGGATCTGAGCCTCTAAGAAAGTGATCGATCTGGACGACCATCCAAGATCGATAATGATGTTTTACGATCCATGTTGGAAAATAATCCACATTTTACAAGTCGAGAAATTGCAGAAGAGTTTGGCATTCATCATACAACACATTAAATATATTATGATTAATATTAAACACATATTTTATAAATTAATTCAAATAGTTTCTTTAAAATACGACAGAACTTTCCCTCCAACCTAATATATAATGTATGTATTGTTTATTTTTGTAACAATAAGTAAGTTCTGGCAATTAAAAGCTTGCCATAATCTTTCTCTTTTAATGAAAAAAAAAGAAAAAACATTGTTTGACACAGAAATAAATGTCAGTGTGTATCGAAAAGGGTACACGTGGCAGAGAACGTGTTTACATAATATACGACCGATGTAGTCCATTGTGCACCATGCTTTATCACTTGTGTAATACGTAATGTACGATTGTATAATGCGTACACTGATTAAAATTATTTGAAGTTTATAATATAATAAAAACTTTCTACCTGTTGATATTATGACCCATAATGCCGTACAATGACCGCTGATTAGCGAGGTAATACATATGTGACACTGTCCATGTATTAATAAGGAACACAAAGATACTTTAAATGTAGTGATCTGTTCTGTTTTCCTCATATTCCGTAAATATATCTGTTCGTGTATAAAGAAAATAACAGTCATTTCTTCATCTATAGACCTTCCTTTCTATTTTTTTTCACGCATTTTCAAAGATGAACTCTCAATTATACGAAACTTGCTCTTAAGAGTTCTGTCAATGCTGTCACAAGAGTATTCGCGGATCGTGTAAAACATAACCTTACATTTTAGAACCTATTTTTTTAGAATGAAATTCAAATATCGAGGCAGTTTACCAGTAGGAAGGACCACAAGAAGCGTTCTCTTCAAATGACATCTAAACTTGGCAAATTTTATGTTAATAAACAAGCACATCCATCGCATCAAAAACAACTTAATTTAAAAATAAATATATATAGTATATAAGTAAAACCTTGTTATTATTCCATGAATTATGTTTTCTTTTCATTTTTTGTGTCAATAGGAAGTGTGGCCAAAGGAAAAACTTTGTAAAAGAATAAAAATGCTTATGAATAAATAAATAATCTTGAACAGAAGATTATTGCATGATAGTTATTATATTGAAACTTAGATAATTGCATTGTTTCGAAAACAGTAGACGTTTATTCAATCCTGCAATATTGTAATACTTCCACTTTCGAGCAATTTCCAAAATATCACTTTACAACAAAACCCAAAATTATTTTGTAGTATGTTGGAAGGTAACCTGTCAAATTTAGCAGGAAAATTAATCCATGAGCTTTAGATCGTGGTTATAAAACGACATGATAAAACTATACCAAACTTATTGTGTAAATGAGAATTATTATTATGAATGTAAATATACGTTAGCATAAACTTGCCGCATTACTATCAGTCTGGCTTATCATAGTTACTCGATTTGTGCAGCTTTCCTTATTCATTTTTGACAGGAAATTGTATTACGGCAATTGAATTGATTTAATCATCAAGCTATCATCTGGATTGAATTGCTGTGACTCATCAGCGCAAATTACATTACACGTATAAAGTGAAATCGGGTTATTCGAATAACGCAATACTTTAGTATATTATTAATACAGTCGAATCTTGCGTACTAGGACATTCATTATTTAAACGCTTTATTGCTTAATGTTCTATGATCAAAATGTTTTCTTATCTATATATAATACATTCTTCAATTTACACGGACTTTTTTACACAGTTTTCAAAATAACGTATTTCCAAACATGAAAATGACTGTAAAACAAACATGTATGCTCCACACATATTTGTACTGTAATTTTTTCATATCGTTCGTATATTAACGCTAGTTTATTAACAGATAGTGTAGAATTAGTAACGGATAGAAAACAAGGCACGGACAACTTACTTCACGCAGTTAAAGACACAAATGTGCCCATAATTATGAAAGTGGTCTAAGTCATATATTTCTTGTTTCGAGATATTTAATGAATTGCATTTGAATAAATTAAAAAATATTTTTACATTATGCGACATTTTAATTTATAATTTTATTAGTCTTAATTAATGGAAATTTACTATAAATATGAAATTTTGTGGGAATTTTATACGATAATATTATTTTTAAAGATTGAATTGACTTAGATCATTTTCAAAATGAACTGAATGTCCTATAAATGACTTAAAGCAATAAAGAACTTTGAGTTTTATTTGAAACAATAATTTGATTGAAATAATTCGTGAACATTTATTACATTTATTAATTATTTTTAACAGTAATCCATTTTTATCATTATTTCGAGTATTTAAGATTCTTAAAATGTTCCTGAAAAACTGGAGGGATGTACGGTAGTAAACTCATATCTTTATGTTTTTCTTCCGATACTGGTCTAATGGTGGTGTATAATGGAAGTAATTTAATATTTCCGTATATTTTTGGTCTTCCTTTTTTAGGTGAAAGATCCAAAACGTGAAATTTAGAATCATCTAAAGATGTTTTATAGAACATTTTATAAGGTTCATTTTTCAAGAATCTCATCCATTGAATTTGTAGCCAGCAGATTCACCCGCGGTATTTTTTACTCTTCTTGTTATTGATATAAACCGGAATGAAGTTGTCGATATTATTAAAATTTGATTGTCATTTATTTTATTATGTAATCAAAGCGTGTCATTTTCAAGTTGTTTATATAATTTATTTAAATTTTTGACTTAGACCACTTTCATAATTAAAACGAAATGAATTCCATATAATGTTGAAATTACAACCACTATCTAATGGTTCATTTTTGACAATTTCGTAAAAATTACATTGAATAAATTTAGTTAAAAATAATGTGGTACGAAATAACTGATAAACTCATTTTTTTTTAATTTTGACTTAGACCACTTTCATAATTATGGGCACAAATGGTCGTTTCAACGATTCTCAGATTAAACTAGTTGCATTCACAGTAAAAGAACTAGTTGCATTCTATAAAATGACTCTAATGTTGGACGTGTTCTTTAGTTCCAACGAAATATCATTCAATGATTAGATCAATATCAGAATCTTTGTAAAGATTTTACCAAAACCCAGACATAATTGTAAATTACGGATTTCATTACCAAATCTCTCTGATCTGAAGTTGCCATAAATTCATCAATGATCAAACCATAATTGACTCAAATATTATTGAGTAATGAAAGTGAAATCTCAGAAATTTGGAAGAAGAGATTAATAGTCTATGGTAGTGGTAACAGTAATTAGACATTTAGATTATTTTTTTACAAATTTTGTATTTCTGGTCTCTACGAAATAAATTATACACGGCTGTTGCATTTTTAATTGTTTACTTTTCAATTGTGTTTTATATTTCTTCAACGTTGAAATAAATTAATTGAATTAAATAATTAACTAAATTTTGCGCATTTTTTTTTCGATTTGCACAGTATTCTGCGATACCAATAGATATATTTCAAAGTGCATGTGAATCTAACACACGCAGTATTTACTTTCTTGCGTATATATCACAACCGAAACAAAATATCTTCTAACACGCGCTATTATCAATTGAACCAAAGCGTGAAAAGACTAAGAAGTTTAAGACTGTCAAGACTTTAATAAACTTCGTACAAGAATATATTGGTGTAGAAAAAATACAACATTCACGATGTAACCATAAAGAACAATAAACTGGAAATTACGTACAGAATGCTGACTCATTGGATCCAGTATAAGTTGAAAAAATTAAAAACTGCCACATTATAAATATTTACTTATTACTCATTACCAGTGGCTTTATGAGTACCGAAATAAAGAAACCTGGAAAATTAAACATTTCTTTGTATTATTTGTCTCAAAATACATGAAATTTAACGCAGAAAAATAAATTGTCCTATTATTCGAAAATCTATTGTTTCAGCATACGTCTATTAATTCCGATAATAGGAGTATTCGAATTATGGTTAAGTTCTAAAGACTCAATACACAAGTATCACCACACATATATACAGTTAGTCCAAAACGTATTTGTACATCAATGAATTTTGAACAATACTTCATAAAGTTGTATTTGATTAACTATTTTTTTTTACAAACAACGTGCCTGTACATATTTTGGAAAATATCTGTAATAGGTACAGTGCCAAGAAAATTAACTGTTAAAAGAATTTCCGAAGTTAACAAGAAAATACAAGAATTGACAGAAATATAAGAGCAATTAGAGGAGAGTTGACTAGCCAAAAAGGTCACATTAGTGCTTTTTGATAAGGATCGTCATCGTTATCAGTGACATCGACAGTATGTTTAGAAATATTAATTCTAACGTTGTAATTGTATCATGGGTAGAGTTCGAGATTTTCTACTATTTAAAATCATATTTGAACAAATCGGAGACAGACGCTTGAAAACTGCGATCGAAGAAAGAAAAAATATTAATTTGCAAACCATTTTTTTAAGTTGTTTATAAAAAATTAGTAGAATAATTTTATAATGTATACATTATTCGAAATTGATCGGTGGAGGAATATCCTCTACACTAACCATATGTGTATTGGAATATCGTGTTGCTCGCTAACCTTCACATTGTCCAAGACTTTATGTGGTTAAGACATTATCCTGAACCAGCCACGTCTCGATACCCCGGAAAAACAAGAGCACCTCGGTTATACCGAATCTGTTGGTTAGTTATACAAATTACCACTTCTTTTTCTACGATTTCGCTTGTAGAAAGCAAACGATATAGAGCTGATGCATGCAAGCTTTGATATGGTACATACCACACGATTCGAATACTAAGACTCAGCTCCGTTCACAAGCTAAAGAAATGAACATCATTTATTTATTTTTTTTTTTCATTTTAATAGCAAATTACTTAACACTTGGCATGCGGGCATACTTCGCCGCCGAATTTCGCGTGCAGCGGGCGTTTCTTCTTGAATCGCGTGGAAGTTTGTTATATTTACTTTTTTGATAAACTTTTTTTATTTCACACTAAATATATACAATTTAACAAAAAACAAACGATATTTTCAAAATTAAAAATAAGCATTTTTAAAGTTTTCCACACTATCATACGAAAAGTCTAATTTGTCAGCGCATTCACAACGTAAATCAATTTTGTAATCAATAATAAAAAATCAAGCTTCAAATTGATAAAACACGTTTGAACGTAAACAAATATATAACTCAGCAAAAATATCGAGTAACTCAACAATCATAACTTATGGGAAAAAAATGCAAAGCGTTGCCTAGCAACACAAATAACACGCATATAATGTCACACATTCATGTAATTATACGTATTTAGTAGATTTGTGGTGGATATCCACTAACAACACCAAATCAACTAAATACGTATTTTTAACCCGCGCTCCATAAAAAAAACGTAAAAATACGTTGCCCGCATGCCAAGTGTTAACTGATGGCAGGCTTGTTATATTTACTTATGATATACATATAACCTGAATATTCAAGCCGTCAATGCTTTAGTAAATAGCTCCGACTCAAACGTAAACAAATATATTTAAACGCAGAAAATATTCGTATAAAATGCAACAAATCTATTTTCAACATAAAACTACTGCAATATCGTGTAAATTAAGCTTTTAAGATGACCAGGTTGCACAAAGTATTAAGAGTACAGAGAATAAGACATAATACGAAGAATACGTAGGTGTAACGTTTCCAAACATACTGACAAAAAATTACGTAGCAATAATGTGATCTGTTTACATCGTCAATTCTCATCTAATTGCTTAGAAACTAGAACTGTACGAATATTTATTGCTATTATATTTCTGTAAATTTTTCTATTTTCTTGTTTACTTTGCAAATTGTTTGAACAATTAACTTTTCGGCGTTATTTTACTATAGAGGTTTTTGAAAATGTGTACAATCTTGTGGTTTAGAAGAAACTAGTTAAAAACACAGAATTTCACAAAGTATGCAATATTCAACGGAGTACAAATAATTTCTACGCTAGCTGTGAACTTTCATGTTTCCTTACCCCTTTTGACTCCAACTGAATAACGTTGTTTATGTACCAATAAAGAAAATAGAAATAACAAATCACTGGCACTGTGCAGAGAGTATTCGTCGAGTATCATCGGGTCTTATATCGTTCTGATTTCAACACATACAGATTTTATTCAGAGTAGTACTGCAGTATTTTACTATCTTCTTAAAATGACATACGAAGGACATAAAGTAGTTACTTGTTTTCTAATTTATACTGTATATATACATACATACTGTGCACGTTTTTAACAAAAGGGCACATTTAAAATTTACTTTTTTTTCATATCACATTTGTCAGATACCAAACTACTGCAAAATGACTTCCTAAACAAAATGTAAAACTTTTATGGAAAAATAATAACCAAAATCAAATTTGACGGGCAAGCTATATAAAAACAGCAGAATATGCTCGAAGATGTTTCTTTATGAGAATGTATTTCCCTCAGCGATATATACATATACTAAATGTTTCATACTAAATTACATATTGTAGCTATGCACCGATTGACATTAAATTTTCGAAAACTTGTTGATATATGCGTCTGTCAAGTAATAAGAATAACATCCTCATGCATCACTGCTTAACCCTTTGGACTCTGAACTGCCAAAGCAAACTTTCTGGCAACTGAGAATGCCACTCGTGCTCTTACGAGCATCCATGCCAGCAAATGGGAATGCAAGTTAAGGACATGAATACTATACTCGTTAGCATTTACCGCGCCTAGTGCATTACCGTTTTTCTCTCCCTCGCCGAAATTAATCCTTTCGATACTATATGCCATTAAAGTGGCTTTGCTATATTACCGGTTAATCTAACAGTGTGCATATACTATTATTATAGTTGCTTTCCATTTTTATGTCATAATAAATAACATCGTTCGCCGTACTATCGTGGTCTTAATATCGTTTACATACTCTCCGCGGCGAAGCTATCTACAAAACTGTACACATCCGTGACCAATTAAGGATGAAGCCTTTAACAACAACGAAACCAGCTACAGGAGGGTACAGTCGCACAGATACTTTTGCCGTAGAGAGCATATGGACGATTTTAGTACAGTAAAACCTGTTTTTGTGCGATTTTGTTTTTGTGCGATTTTGTTTTTGTGCGATTTTATTTTTATGCGGTCCTTTTTTGTGCGATTTTTTTTATGCGGTATATGAATCTAAGCGGCGTTAGCACCAGTTTAATGTTTCCTATCAATGTACATATGTGCCCATAATTATGAAAGTGGTCTAAGTCATATATTTTTTGTTTCGAGATATTTAATGAATTGCATTTGAATAAATTAAAAAATATTTTTACATTATGCGACATTTTAATTTATAATTTTATTAGTCTTAATTAATGGAAATTTACTATGAATATGAAATTTTGTGTGAATTTTATACGATAATATTATTTTTAAAGATTGAATTGACTTAGACCATTTTCAAAATTAACTGAATGTCCTATAAATGACTTAAAGCAATAAAGAACTTTGAGTTTTATTTGAAACAATAATTTTATTGAAATAATTCGTGAACATTTATTACATTTATTAGTTATTTTTAAACAGTAATCCATTTTTATCATTATTTCGAGTATTTAAGACTCTTAAAATGTTCCTGAAAAACTGGAGGGATGTACGGTAGTAAACTCATAATATCTTTATGTTTTTCTTCCGATACTGGTCTAATGGTGGTGTATAATGGAAGTAATTTAATATTTCCGTATATTTTTGGTCTTCCTTTTTTAGGTGAAAGATCCAAAACGTGAAATTTAGAATCATCTAAAGATGTTTTATAGAACATTTTATAAGGTTCATTTTTCAAGAATCTCATCCATTGAATTTGTAGCCAAGAGACAGATTCACCCGCGGTATTTTTTACTCTTCTTGTTATTGATTCTTCTAGTGATTTCGTTAAAAATGAAGTTGTCGTTATTATTAAAATTTGATTGTCATTTATTTTATTATGTAGTTTCGAAACGCGTCAAAGAAGGCCACGTGCCATTTTCAAGTTGTTTATATAATTTATTTAAATTTTTGACTTAGACCACTTTCATAATTAAAACTAAATGAATTCCATATAATGTTGAAATTACAACCACTATCTAATGGTTCATTTTTGACAATTTCGTAAAAATTACATTGAATAAATTTAGTTAAAAATAATGTGGTATGAAATAACTGATAAACTCATTTTTTTAAATTTTGACTTAGACCACTTTCATAATTATGGGCACATATACATGTTGTGGACGAAATATATGAATGTGTAATTAATCGAAACGTTACCGAAAACGCGTCAACGTTATTATCTGAAATTAGTGCGCTCGTACATAACATCGGCGGAGAAGGCTTTGATTCTTTTGGCGATAATGACCTGGACGAGATGATTGAGGACCAAACTGTCGATGATAGTGACATTATCAATAGTTTGATAGATTATGAAAATGGACAAGAAGAACCGGATTCTATTACAGCAGATAAAATATATGCAGGGATCCAAATCTCGAAAAAATTGGAAACGCATTTTCTTAAAATAGATACCAATGCGAAAAGACGCTTAAAATTGCAAAAAGAACTGAGATCATGCATGTCTCACTATCGTGACATTTACAAGCAATTGACCAGTCGACCGTCGTCACAAAAACTGATCACTGAGTTTATGGTACCAAAAAACAAATCAATTGAAATCCTATCTTTAAGCGACGAAAGCGATTTTCAACCAATCCATCACAAGAAGATGCGCGTTTTGGATTACGACGAGTAGCCGCAAACTATTTAATGTGTAATGTGAAAACTTCTCCATGTATATGTACAATGAAGAATTAAATATTTTTACAATTTCTTTAGGTCCAATTTAATTATTTAATTTAATTGAAAGCATTCTCTCATCTATTTCATAAATTATTGATGTATTTTCTAAGTCCGACTTTTTTTATGCGGTCCCTATCCACCGCATAAAAAAAATTTTAGGTACTATATCGCACAAAATTGTTTATTATATGTAAGAATTTATAAAATTTTCGAATATTTTTTTGTACGATTTCTTTTATGCGGTCCCTATCCACCGCACAAAAACAGGCTTTACTGTACCACGAATATTCTTATTTATTACCATGTAGAAAAATGAATAACAATTATAATCATATAACATACGGACATCTAGATTAGACTTTAGGTGCAAAGAGGAACGATTTTTCTATTTGTTTGTATATCTGCTGAATAGAATGATGATATAATTAAGTCAAGTGTTAATGAATTTCTGGAAGTTGTGATTTTAATATTTTGTTTGGCAACAGTTTTATAAAATGTGAAAGCATTTGGAACTGAAAATGAAAAGTGAATGAAATAGAATGATATGGATGTCTCAATGTCAGAATTATTTTACAGCTATTACCAGTGCTGGTGCATAAGAAATGAGTTGATCAGAAAGATCAATCCCACTCTTTCCTATATTGTAATCTGACACAGCCTGACACTGTTTCAGTTTTTGTGAAATAAGAGAACTTCTAATATGGACAAGCCACATGAAATGCGAAAGGTGCATTTTGTCAATTTTACTGATATCCACATAGGACTGGCAAAAAAAGAAAGAAGTGTTACCTAGTCCCGAACCGAGAGATTTGTTGACTTTTGAACACCATAGGCAACAAAAGTAAAGTACGCTTGGCAATCAGAGTGTGAACAAATGCATTATTAGAGTGACATTCTACTAAAAGGATGCGGTTTAGAGTAAAACTATTTTAGTGGCGTATAGTATCTAAAGGATATATATATATATATGTCGGACATTTCTATCGTAAGTATGTAAACACATAGTGCTGCCTGTCAATGGTAGTGAATTAACTAAATAGCTAATAAGCGGCAACAATCGAAGAAAATACCAATCAATTTTAAAATATACCGTATTACCTTACTTTCAATGATACTCAGAAACAAAGGCAGTCTGTGTGTTCTTGTTGTAACTTATAATCACCTCTAATCGGTGGACAAGAAAGTTTCAAATAACGTCCCATCTCAAAACATTATAAACCGTAAAATTCCGATCTTTTACCGAAGACAAAAATAGCTGAACGAGAAATTCTGATGTTTCTTCTTTCCACTAAAAAATTAATATACACTTGCTCTAATGAAGTAATTTTCTTCTCGTATAAAATAATCTGTAATTACATAATTGGCGGACGGGTACAAAATAATTGTCAAATACAAAGCATTAACTCATATTACCGAATGCCCGTAACAGTTCACTTCATAATTACAGTACGCCACGTAGTCTTAAAAACTGGTTTACTATTTCCTGTTGGTATAATTCCGGCATCTCCGCGCATCAGGTTTTGACCTCTTAAAGTTTAACGATCTCACGCGTAAATTCTTAATTAAGCACTACGCATGTACGACACCCGTTAGAGATATGACTGCGTATTCTTCATACAGGATTCAGTACCTTTGCGCACAATAGCAATTCGTAATAATTGTGTTTAAGAGTCGGTGCAGGAGGGGGCAGAAAAAATAAATATTCAATCTGTGGAAATTATTAAATTTGTTGCCGTCAACGAAATTACAAAATTGTCAAATTTGGGGATCGATATAAAACTTTGTCTTTCGGCGGCTGTATTAACTTTAAGAGACCTTACTTTATAAATCAAACAATATTAAAATTGTCAATACTGACCCTCGTACAATTTGCCATTTCGTACATATTTAAAAATGTTGTTTACATTTTTTTAATGGGTTTTATTAAAATATTTTAATTGTTGTAATACCGACTGAAAGAATTGAACGTAAAAGCAAAAACTGGGTCAAAGTAACAAAAATTTGTAAGATTTGGGAAATAAATATATAGAAACTGATTAGGAAAATTTGAAAAGTCGATTATCTATTATGAGCAGTATTTGCGGGAAAAAATGTATTATACAGAGTGCAGATTCGCAATGTTTATTATAATACCATTCTCCTCATATTCCGACACTTTAGTATTGTTTACCCTTTCAGAACTATGGCTTATTCTACGCGGACGCAGAGTATAAATAAATATAAAATATTCATCAGTGTCGTCTTCTGACGTGGCGAAGAATGCACGATATGCTGTAGTCGGCACTTATTACCAGTGAAATGAACAACGATATATCGTTGTTCAGCACTATAATGGTGTAACAAAAGTGAGATTCCCCGCTGGATGCATTTTATTACGCGGTTTCTGCATTTACACGGCACCTAAACGGAGAGTCAAATAAAATCGGCTTTGCATTTAACCCTCTATGGGCCCGCGTGACATTGAAGTTACATACCGATAAATCGATATTTTATTAAATAGTTTAATTTTTTTTACTAGATGGCGTATACACCTTGTTATATAATGTCTCCTTAGTAATCAATAACATGCTTGATGCGGTTATTAGCTCTAACCTGAAATATTAAAGTAAATGCTTTTGCAAGTTGTCTGCAAATAGAAGCCAAAGGAATCGTCTTGTGCAATTGTCATTATTTGTTCTTCTATCGGTGTTTGTTAAACAAAAAAGCGCACGTAATAGCTTTTAGTTTGTATATCAATAATGTCTTATTTGTTTGCATTTAAACAATCATTTTATAAGTATTTTAATGTGATATAGCTTTGTGACTTTTAAGACACAATGGACTATAATGATAGGGTTCGGTGTATCTGCAATAACGTTTGTGTTTTCTTTGCTTTTCAGTTTTATATATCAGAGGTCCAAAATATTGATACAAGATCATATCAAAATAAAAGAGGAACAGGAATAAGAAGCATTAGCAGTAATAAATCCGAAGATTCTTTATCAGATTCTGATTCTAACGAAGATCATTCAATAGTATTTACCCGACGACGTATAAATATTATTGATAGCGATGTTAAATTCAGTAGTAAAAAATCATCAGATAAGGAAATGCAACGTATATCTATTTTTAAAGCCAATCGCCAACTGTTTTATGGAATTCCATACTTAAGCTCTTATACACACAAATGCAAATGTTATCAGCCGTTGTTACTTCAAAGTTACAAAATGTATTCGTCGTAATAAAATTGTTCAAACTGCTGAATTCATTGTTAATATGAATTTCGAGGTTAATATTTGTTGATTTCACGTCACATAGATTTTGTACAGCCACCAAAAAAAATTCGGTCCATAGAGGGTTAACATATGAAGCGCCAAGCCTACTTTGTTTACCTTTCCGTGAACGCCGCGATATGCCGTCAATCGAGGAGATAAGCAAGGTTACGCCGAAAAACTGAAAGAGTATCTAAAGTACGAAAATATCGTAAAAAATGATTGCCAAAAAATTGACAAGACAAATAACAACGTTTTATGAAATCTGTAATGAAATTTCTGTCGTTAGTCAGGGGTTTACAGATGAAGAAAAACTAATCGATGTAAATATTAATTCTTAGCATAAAAATAATTAAAAGGAGATCCATCCCTGAGGACCAACAGTAAACATTTCGTTTAGACAGTAGTGTCAACTTTGAGAGACATTACTGCATATATGATAGAATATTAACCCTTAGCGCTCCGTAGGCTCCGCTGCGGAGCCGAATGTTTTTAACACGATTGCGCTTAAAATGCTGCGGTATCGTCGGCGTTGGCAATTGATAACTGTAGTTAAAACATGATTAATCTCTGCACTGTTACGATTAAACCATTTTTTTACCTTTTTTATAGCATGTGTAATTCTTCTCACTTAAAATAAAACTCCGTTTCACTCGTTCCGCTGCGAAAATGTGCCGGAGCGCTAAGGGTTAAAAAATTTGCTCACACTTATCTAATGGGTATTATTGAAATATTTGAAGGAAAAGTAGAATTTTCCGCTTACAGCCTCTTTTGTATACGCAGACCGTAGTAAATAGACAGACTAGATGTAAGCAGGAGCTGCATGGAAAGTTACCTTTTCCAATTGATCAAGAGCAATTGTAGCGTCCGTCCAACTAGGTCTGACGTAGAGATCCGATGCGTGGCGTCGTTTGGTACTTTCGGCGATTGCATTTCCACCGTCGTCGTACTGAATGTTCTGACACGGTGTACCATTGTGGACCAAAGGACTCTGAGTAGGATTTTGAGAGGCAGAAGGGCGTCCCGCTAGGATCCCTGTGGGGTCGGACGCAGAAACCATGATCCGTCATGCATCCGCCCCAGTACGATGCGCGGTAGAATTATTGTAAAAATAATTCCTCCACTAGCGCGGGATGCCGTCAGTTTTCTTTTTACAAAAGCAGTCGCACGCGACGCCCGACATGCGATCTTCTTTTATCCTCGACACTGTCCAATTTGAAGTGACAGCTTTTTAACAAGCGAACGCGAACCTTACGACGCACTCTCACCACTCGGTTATTTATTCCATAGACAAGAAGCTTTGCAACGAACAACACTCACGGCACACGCTCGCGGTCAATGTCTCTGTTGATGTTCCTCTTCTCGCGGTCGACAGTCATCGACGCTTAATGTCACGCGCGGACGTAAAAGAATGAAATTTTCCGCACCTATTGTTGCTCACTGGCAGCGTTCGTTCGACGCATGGGTTCGTTATACAGCCTGCTGCACATCAAATGAATTTTTAGGTTAGCTCGGCAGTGTCGGACTCAATGAACAGACGAGCGTCTCCTCATTGCTGTCTCGTCTTCGTCTTTTCTTCCCCTTTCTCGCGCTTTCTACCAGTTTCTCGATTGCACCAGGTACTCTTGACGAGCTGCTTCATGGATTTGCGCGCGCGCCAATTGTGTAGAAACGTGAAATTGCATAGAAAGTTCGAAGAAGCGACAGAGACAAAATGTTCATTTTGACATATCGCAAGAGAGTACACACGCCGTAACTATCTCGCGTCACGTAGCGGCGTGCTCTTTATCCCGCGAAACACAAACACGTTTGTTGCCAAAACACACGTGCACAAGTTACCGTTGCTTGTATATTTGGCCTCGCTATCGGCTGTTGATTAGCTGCTCGGTGCACACTTTCTTCATCCGGACGGTGCCAACGGAGCACACTCAGGAGCGAATATAGGACGGAAAGTATAGGAAAACGCGGATATCCTTGGCACTTAACTCACGACAATTTGAAGTCTTAACAACCGCTCGGCGAGCCGACCACTTTCACTTAAATGTCATTGACGCGTTGATCGTCACATTTCACTGAAACACGCTATTGTCGTGAAGCGTAGCCGCGTGATACCGAAGAATACGTCCGCGGCTAATAGATTGTATATGATGAGAACGGTGACGAACATCCGGTTTATCAACGTAGACGTAGTCGTGACGATCGAAGGCAATTGAAGTACTACTGGACGTTTAGCGAACGAATCGGTGCTACCTTCTACGAGTGTTCACTATGTCGCACACGTTCGGGAACAACGTCACCGTCGTTGAACACTGGCGTGCATGACCGCCACTTAGAGCAGTCTAAGTACGTACTAAGCGAAATGCGGTGCCACATTTCTTTCGTGGCCTACCTTCTGCGCCGGCCATAGTTGACGGCCCGCCCCTCCAACAATGCTACTCGCCAGCATCGGAGTTGCACAAACACTCAGGGACGTGGCTAGTGCCGTCGCCTGTCTTCTCCATTTTTCACATATAACATCTTCATGCCACATTTATAAACATCTTTACTCATTCATTGTCAGAAACAAAGTTCTGCCGTTCCTTAAAAGAATTTTACAACGAACGACCGTCAGTAGAGTCAACTAGTCAAATCAGCGCGTCTGGAGCTTTCGGGAACTGCAACAATGAAAACGATCAGGCCGATATTTACGCCCCAACTACGAGATATTCGATATTCCCGGCGCTAAGATCATTTTGCCCTATCAATATAATAAATTTTCTTGATCATTTGCGGCCGTAATTTCGTTGAAATTTTGTTGAGTGGTAACCGGCGAAGCGGAAATCTATTGCCTGCTAGTACGTTACTGCGACTATCGGTGACGTCGAGGCGGAAATAGCCGAACGTAGCCGAAGTGTGAGAAATCTTGAGACGATTGGTCAGGCCGGGACGGCGTGCGTCGTTGCTAGGATACGGCGATACGCTATGTAGACCGTTGAGGGGAGTCGGTAGAGGACCACACACGCGGTACCATTTCCCCTCAAGCAAAAACATCACCTACACACAGATATCATTCTCTACGTGATGCACACGAGGTGCACAAGAGCGTGCACGCTCGCGCAGTTTCTCTTTCTCATCCTCTACCTTGTATCTCCCTATCTTCTTATCTTCCTGTTTATCTTTTAACCTATTGTTTTCGTAGTTGCCGCGCGATACAAAATTCCAATTCGTCAAATTCTCGGTAAAAATGTCAATGCTCGCGCATGTCTCAATCGCGCAAACTGTATGTGACTGTAACTGTAAAAGACGAAAGAAAAGATTCAATGATTTATGGCCTGTGTTTATGTACACATTAAATGTAAAATTGAACAGTTTCTCTTTCTCATCCTCTACCTTGTATCTCCCTATCTTCTTATCTTCCTGTTTATCTTTTAACCTATTGTTTTCGTAGTTGCCGCGCGATACAAAATTCCAGTTCGTCAAATTCTCGGTAAAAATGTCAATGCTGGCGCATGTCTCAATGGCGCAAACTGTATGTGACTGTAACTGTAAAAGACGAAAGAAAAGATTCAATGATTTATGGCCTGTGTTTATGTACACATTAAATGTAAAATTGAACAGTTTCTCTTTCTCATCCTCCACCTTGTATCTCCCTATCTTCTTATCTTCCTGTTTATCTTTAACCTATTGTTTTCGTAGTTGCCGCGCGATACAAAATTCCAGTTCGTCAAATTCTCGGTAAAAATGTCAATGCTCGCGCATGTCTCAATCGCGCAAACTGTACGTGACTGTAACTGTAAAAGACGAAAGAAAAGATTCAATGATTTATGGCCTGTGTTTATGTACACATTAAATGTAAAATTGAACAGTTTCTCTTTCTCATCCTCTACCTTGTATCTCCCTATCTTCTTATCTTCCTGTTTATCTTTTAACCTATTGTTTTCGTAGTTGCCGCGCGATACAAAAATCCAGTTCGTCAAATTGTCGCTAAAAATGTCAATGCTCGCGCATGTCTCAATCGCGGAAACTGTATGTGACTCTGTAAAAGACGAAAGAAAAGATCAATGATTTATGGCTTGTGTTTATCGCACATTAAATGTAAAATTGAACAGTTTCTCTTTCTCATCCTCTACCTTGTGTTTATCTTTTAACCTATTGTTTTCGTAGTTGCCGCGCGATACAAAATTCCAGTTCGTCAAATTGTCGCGTCAATGCTCGCGCATGTCTCAATCGCGCAAACTGTATGTCTGTAACTGTAAAAGACGAAAGAAAAGATTCAATGATTAATGGCCTGTGTTTATGTACACATTAAATGTAAAATTGAACAGTTTCTCTTTCTCATCCTCTACCTTGTATCTCCCTATCTCCTTATCTTCCTGTTTATCTTTTAACCTATTGTTTTCGTAGTTGCCGCGCGATACAAAATTCCACTTCGTCAAATTGTCGGTAAAAATGTCAATGCTCGCGCATGTCTCAATCGCGCAAACTGTATGTGACTGTAACTGTAAAAGACGAAAGAAAAGATTCAATGATTTATGGCCTGTGTTTATGTACACATTAAATGTAAAATTGAACAGTTTCTCTTTCTCATCCTCTACCTCGTATCTCCCTATCTTCTTATCTTCCTGTTTATCTTTTAACCTATTGTTTTCGTAGTTGCCGCGCGATACAAAATTCCAGTTCGTCAAATTCTCGGTAAAAATGTCAATGATGGCGCATGTCTCAATCGCGCAAATGGTATGTGACTGTAACTGTAAAAGACGAAAGAAAAGATTCAATGATTTATGGCCTGTGTTTATGTACACATTAAATGTAAAATTGAACAGTTTCTCTTTCTCATCCTCTACCTTGTATCTCCCTATCTTCTTATCTTCCTGTTTATCTCTTAACCTATTGTTTTCGTAGTTGCCGCGCGATACAAAATTCCAGTTCGTCAAATTCTCGGTAAAAATGTCAATGCTCGCGCATGTCTCAATCGCGCAAACGGTATGTGACTGTAACTGTAAAAGACGAAAGAAAAGATTCAATGATTTATGGCCTGTGTTTATGTACACGTTAAATGTAAAATTGAACAGTTTCTCTTTCTCATCCTCTACCTTGTATCCCTCTATCTTCTTATCTTCCTGTTTATCTTTTAACCTATTGTTTTCGTAGTTGCCGCGCGATACAAAATTCCAGTTCGTCAAATTGTCGGTAAAAATGTCAATGCTCGCGCATGTCTCAATCGCGCAAGCTGTATGTGACTGTAACTGTAAAAGACGAAAGAAAAGATTCAATGATTAATGGCCTGTGTTTATGTAGACATTAAATGTAAAATTGAACAGTTTCTCTTTCTCATCCTCTACCTTGGATCTCCCTATCTTCTTATCTTCCTGTTTATCTTTTAACCTATTGTTTTCGTAGTTGCCGCGCGATACAAAATTCCAGTTCGTCAAATTGTCGCTAAAAATGTCAATGCTCGCGCATGTCTCAATCGCGCAAACTGTATGTGACTGTAACTGTAAAAGACGAAAGAAAATATTCAATGATTTATGGCCTGTGTTTATGTACACATTAAATGTAAAATTGAACAGTTTCTCTTTCTCATCCTCCATCTTGTATCTCCCTATCTTCTTATCTTCCTGTTTATCTTTTAACCTATTGTTTTCGTAGTTGCCGCGCGATACAAAATTCCAGTTCGTCAAATTGTCGCTAAAAATGTCAATGCTCGCGCATGTCTCAATCGCGCAAACTGTATGTGACTGTAACTGTAAAAGACGAAAGAAAAGATTCAATGATTTATGGCCTGTGTTTATGTACACATTAAATGTAAAATTGAACAGTTTCTCTTTCTCATTCTCTACCTTGTATCTGCCTATCTTCTTATCTTCCTGTTTATCTTTTAACCTATTGTTTTCGTAGTTGCCGCGCGATACAAAATTCCACTTCGTCAAATTGTCGGTAAAAATGTCAATGCTGGCGCATGTCTCAATCGCGCGAACTGTATGTGACTGTAACTGTAAAAGACGAAAGAAAAGATTCAATGATTTATGGCCTGTGTTTATGTACACATTAAATGTAAAATTGAACAGTTTCTCTTTCTCATCCTCTACCTTGTATCTCCCTATCTTCTTATCTTCCTGTTTATCTTTTAACCTATTGTTTTCGTAGTTGCCGCGCGATACAAAATTCCAGTTCGTCAAATTGTCGGTAAAAATGTCAATGCTGGCGCATGTCTCAATCGCGCAAACTGTATGTGACTGTAACTGTAAAAGACGAAAGAAAAGATTCAATGATTTATGGCCTGTGTTTATGTACACATTAAATGTAAAATTGAACGTATGATTTCTTATGATTCCTTCGGAAATAAACTGTTACGTTCGGCGTGTATACTGATCAATGATGCACCGATTTATTGTATAGTCAGTACAAATAATCACAATTGGACAGTTAAACTCAACAGTACGTTTATTTGTTTTATTTACGTATGTTAATTGACGTAATTCTCAATATTTTCTTAAGTTTTCACATTTTTAACCATAATGTATATGCATATACAGGGTGAGGCGGAAAGAGGTTGCCAAATTTTAGTAGTGTAATTGTATTGCTCCTAAGCATAAAAGACCATATAAACGAAGGTCAGAAGGTGTTTTTTTTAAGACATAGACATTTGTCTGTGTCTGAAAAGTGTGATACGAATATATGTCCAAATTCATTTCCTTATCGATCTTCTAATTTTCAAATTGGGTATGTCGCATACCTACATATTTCTAGTGCAGATATTGGGTTGGAGGGAAAGTTCTGTCGTATTTTAAAGAAAATATTTGAATTAATTTATAAAAATATGTGTTTAATATTAATCATAATACATTTAATGTGTTGTATGTTGAATGCCAAACTCGTCTGCAATTTCTCGACTTGTTAAATGTGGATTATTTTCCAACATGGGTCGCAAAACATCATTATCGATCTTGGATGGTCGTCCAGATCGATCACTTTCTTGGAGGCTCAGATCCCCGAAACGAAATTTGCTAAACCATCTTTGACAAGTACGAACATTTACAATATCTCTCCCAAATACAGCACATACATTTTTACATGTAACCGACGCGTTGCTTCCTTTTTGGAATTCATACAAAATGCAGTGTCGTAAATGCACTTTATCTACTGGCATGTTTTTCACTTTAAATATAACAAGTAAATGATGAATGGTAAAAAAGGACTCCTTTTATATTATACAGCAGCTATAAAAAAACAAAAAATAATCCGAATGACTCACTAGCCACATGTTTTTTTTATTTATAAGAAAAATGACGTGTCTATTAAAAATACGACAGAACTTTCCCTCCAACCTAATATAATGTTAAAATACACCGCGATATTTCAAGTAAAATGTGCTGGAGCTTTGTTGCGGGTAAACCACATTCAAATTTATATTGCGCGCGGTACATCATCTTACAGAGTGGAAACTGCACTTTCCAAAAATTGTGTGCACTTTATTTACCGTTATTTCGGCATAACTAATTGCCCTTCTTCTTGATTCGTGTTTATTTGATTATTATATAAAAATAACTTAGGCACTTTACATGTTTCAGAACTATGGATTCCCTCTTCAGGAATCAATGGGATAATAGATCAAATAAGTCAAATACACGATGCATGTATTAAACATTTGGAATAATAATGTATCGATAATCTATTGCCATGTAGACTTCTAAATGGAAATTAATCACTTTGAAATGTATATAATACAGAAGTTATTGTGTCTAAATAATAAAATAAAAAGTTGAACAATTTTTGTTGTTAAACTTCTATAGTTAAGTGCAGACAGAAAAAGAAATGGATCTCACAATAAAATCTCTAAGAATCCCATTCCATACGTCAGATGAAAAGTTACATTGCCCTCGAGAATAATTAATGGCATATGAACTTTCATTGATCCCTTTTTACCGGTTGTTGTGTTAAAATAAAATAATTTATTGCTTTACTCCTCAGGATTTCCATACAAAAATTGAACAGTATTACAATCTACGTTGTACTCTAATGTGTCAGCGCACACAATACATTTGCTCTAGATGTTTGAAAACTACATGGGTTTCCTTTTCAGAAACTCTATATCATAAAGTCACTGTATTACGATCTATGTTGGCATACACTATAGGATAACATAGATTATAATATCGCACAGCGGAGCAAATAAATGTTTTACATTACACACAACAATCGATAAAAGTGGGTACCCATCCGTGAATAATGCGGATACAGTAAAGCCTGTTTTTGTGCGGTGGATAGGGACCGCATAAAAGAAATCGTACAAAAAAATATTCGAAAATTTTTTAAATTCTTACATATAATAAACAATTTTGTACGATATACTACCTAAAATTTTTTTATGCGGTGGAGAGGGACCGCATAAAAAAAGTCGGACTTAGAAAATACATCAATGGTTTATGAAATAGATGAGAGAATGATTTAAATTAAATTAAATAATTAAATTAGACATAAAGAAATTGTAAAAATATTAAATCTTCATTGTACATGTACATGGAGAAGTTTTCAAATTGTACATTAAATAGTGTGCTGGTACTCGTCGTAATCCAAAACGCGCATCTTCTTGTGATGAATTGGTTTAAAATCGCTTTCGTCGCTTGAAGACAGGATTTCAATTGATTTGTTTTTTGGTACCATAAACTCAGTAATCAGTTTTTGTGACGACAGTCGACTGGTCAATTGCTTGTAAACGTCACGATAGTAAGACATGCATGATCTCAGCTCTTTTTGGAATTTTAAGCGTCTTTCCGCATTGGTATCTATTTTAAGAAAATGCGTTTCCAATTTTTTCGAGATATGGATCCCTGCATATATTTTATCTGCTGTAATAGATTCCGGTTCTTCTTGTCCATTTTCATAATCTATCACACTATTGATAATGTCACTATCATCGACAGTTTGGTCCTCATCTCGTCCAGGTCATTGTCGCCGAAAGAATCAAAGCTTTCTCCGCCGATGTTATGTGCGAGCGCACTAATTTCGGATAATAACGTTGACGCGTTTTCGATAACGTTTCGATTAATTACCCATTCATATATTTCGTCCACAACATGTATATGTACATTGATAGGAAACATTAAACTGGTGCTAACGCCGCTAAGATTCATATACCGCACAAAAATAAATCGCACAAAAAAAATCGTACAAAAATAAAATCGCACAAAAAAAATCGTATAAAAATAAAATCGCACAAAACCAATCGCACAAAAACAAAATCGCATAAAAAAGGACCGCACAAAAACAGGTTTTACTGTACTTCGAAATATGGCGTACTTACACACTTTTCCAGGTATGTGTGACAAAATAGTACTCGTAATTGATAATTCCTGATAATAATGATGTGACACACATTTATCTACCCGTTCTATGTGACAAAGATGTAACAAATTTGTTCATAACATTTGCCGTGTACTTTTACCAAAAACGTTTCGCATTGGTAATGCTACCTGTGACGTGTTTAGTTCTGCATTTACTTCGATGCGTTTACATGGGACCGTACGTCGTGTGCCGTATAAACATGTTTCTTCTGTCCTCGGTTTATTGCAGTAGGCAATAATCATCAAATTTTTCTAAAGTTACGAAGCATTGAAGCAAGAGTACTTTTAGTAGGGAATCGGTTCTGACTAAAAATCTTCTGGTAGAGACAGTGATCTTCTCTGGCATTTCTATTACCTCATCCACACACAAAGTGGATATCTAATTTCTCAATGTTAGAATAAATAATTCTGAAGGTACTGTTTTCACTTTAAAACGTTTAGACATGTGCTGATTTACTATCAGAAAGGCTACCTTCCATTTAAACATGATTTGCTCTGACATATTAATTACCTTCAACAAAGAAAAATGAAAAAGTTACAAGAGTGCTTACAATGACCGGGCTAAAAATCTGTTGATAAAGACTCTCATTTTGCCTGACGTTCTGATTAACTCGTCTGTGCGTGGACTACTTGCGCAATCGAAATTAGAACAAATCTGTCTCATAGGTACTGGCTTTACTATGAATCATTTAAATATATGCTTATTTTACGATGAAATACGTGCGCTGAATTTAATGTAGCTTGTTTTAACACATTAATGCCTTCTAGAAGAAAAAAAATATAGCAGTGCTTGAAATTCCACGTCTGACAACTATTTTAGTAAATTTTCGATGTAAGCAACAGTGTCTATATGTCAGATAGGCAGAATTTTTGTACCTATCTATACACGACCTTTTTTTCATCCTTAGAGTAGGATATGACAATTTGACCAGTTATTTCCATATCAATCTGTATACAAGACATTACATTTAAACGAGAACGGTGGAATATCTCACGACAAACCGAAGATATTAAAAAAATATTGGTAGAAAAATTCTCTAGTATAAAGAAGGACATTATGTGATACAAATTGTTGTTCTGTCGGTGCAGTAGTGATGGAAGTTTCAAGGTCGAATTATATTTGTTAAATGGTTTGGCATGGGAAGAGATCACAATACCATGACTGATACCTACTTACACGTAACTCCGGTTCAACTAGTTGTGGAATAACATTTCTCAACTAGAGGATAACGATACGTTAGAACAAATATTGACACAAAAGAAACTCAAAGTATCATCTTCTCAAGTAATACGCACGAACTTTCGTTCAAAACGCATTTTTAGTTCTGTTCGATCTTACTTTACTTTTTATTGGGTTGGAGGGAAAGTTCTGTCGTATTTTAAAGAAAATATTTAAATTAATTTATAAAAATATGTGTTTCATATTAATCATAATACATTTAATGTGTTGTCTGATGAATGCCAAACTCTTCTGCAATTTCTCGACTTGTTAAATGTGGATTATTTTCCAACATGAATCGTAAAACATCATTATCGATCTTGGATGGTCGCCCAGATCGATCACTTTCTTGGAGGCTCAGATTCCCGGAACGAAATTTGCTAAACCATCTTTGACAAGTACGAACATTTACAATATCTTTTCCAAATACCGCACATAAATTTTTACATGCAACCGATGCATTGCTTCCTTTTTGGAATTCATACAAAATGCAGTGTCGTAAATGCACTTTATTTACTGACATGTTTTTCACTTTAAATATCACAAGTAAATGATGAACGGTAAAAAAGGACTTTTTATATTATACAGTTAAAAAAAAAAAAAAAAAATCCGAATGACTCACTAGCCAGATGTTTTTTTTTATTTACAAGAAAAATTACCTGCCTCTTAAAAATACGACAGAACTTTCCCTCCAACCCAATATATTGATTTTGTAAACAAAATGTATCTTCATATCCGTGCAAAAAGCCCATTCACACTTTCTCACAAATTACTATCAAATAAGCTGTTTACATCTGACACCACGATATTAATATTCACATTCGCATTCATATACTCACCTAACTTCGGAATTACACTCCGCATAATTTATGGTTTTACCACAGTTAATTATACGCTGTGTTAAATATGATAGTTACTACTTCAAATTTACTGTGTATATGAAATTGTGGCTAGTACTTCGGCTAAAAAATTAGTGTACAGATTATGCGAAATATTTTAACTCCGCATTTGTACATTTTGATCGTGTTACCATCAAGAGGTATATGATCCACTTGTTTGCCAATATAAAATTTATTTTAAATATAAAAAGTTAAGCAATCATCAAGTTCTTTACATTAAAATAAAAAAATATATATGTGGAGCGAATCGATTTGGCCTGTTAACGGCTCATTCTCAATTAAATTGAGAAAAGAACGAAAAAAATGAACATAAATTTAATTAGAAATGAAAAGGAAAAAATGTCGAAACGTGTGAATGTTGTAAGTTATGGTGTTGAGTAGAAGCGAATAAAAATCAGTTTTATAAGAAGTAAAATTTGAAATAGGACTAACGTAATCGAATCTTTTGCACAGCAGTCGTGTCATTCACTATTGAGACCGTTTATTCGGCGTTACGCCTCTTATCCTTGTAGAGTAAACTCTGACAATGTTGCTCTTGGTCCTTCCCTCATCCTCATCCATCATCTCGGTATATCTACGCCCATGCGATGGTTCCCGGTTCTTTTCACGAGTTTTACGGCTTGACAGGACATGACACAATTATATCATGAAAATCACAAAAATATGATGAAAATGTTCATAACATATTAGTAAGATTTTGTTAATTAAAATGAGATAAACCACGAAATAATTTTGACCACGTGTACTTGTTTAATACATATTGTATAACAAATTTTACTTTATCAGGCTCCGCTTTTACATTGTTCGTCAAATGTAGTTCCTGCCTCCAAATTGTTCTTCAAACATAGACCGTATTCCTACAATATCCAGACATAGCTTATGCATTTGACGGACAATATGTAGAGTGATTTATGTGTTTTCCTGGCAATTGGTTTTTGTAATTCATCCAAAGCAATATTGAAATGACTCGAGTGACTCAATGAGCACTTGGAAATAAATATGGATCGAAATATATTGTTAATCACAACAATATGAACAGTATATCATAAATACTGTCTTTATTTCGGTTCGGTGAATTGTGTAGATGAGCTGCAAATGCAGAGGAACAATCTGCCTGTTTCGTAACTGTCACGCTTTGATTCCGTCCAGACGGTCAGTGTGAGAGAATTTACTGTAGCTAGCGTTTCAAAATGATGTGCGTCAGTATAACGGAAATATAAAAGCTATCGAGATGCCCTCTGTCGTGATAGAGGTAATGGACAGTTCAAAATCTTAATGCTGATGTCTTCTGCAAACGTTTCCAATTATAATTATACAAAAATTTGAGTAATTCTGAATTAAACCATTTTGAAAACAGGCTTTTTCTTTTAGAATGATTTGATCTAGTAAGTTAACACGTTTGTGTAAATATCCGTTATCATATTATCAATTACAAACTGCAAGATTCTGTACATGAGAATTAACTTTATTGAAATCTCCTCAATTACTTCAGCCACTCAAAAGTGATTTACACTAAATAATATGCGACTATTTTATCATACAATTGCATCAGGAACAGTTTTTTATAGCTTCAATTCTTCATGGGATATTCTATTGTTCTGGCTTAAATGTAACGCCCTATACATCTGTTGTACGTTTGCACCGAGAGGAAGAAAGCGGTCTAGATTATGTTCAAACACAAATAACTTTCGTTCTATGCTTGAACAGATTCACATAAAGTGAATTTTTTACGTTAAACAGAGGATATATGTCACCATTTTTGTCACCATTTGTGATTGCTTTTAGCGAGCGGTTTACGTTGTTTCTTCTTACATCGATGCAACGTAAGTCATTTTTCAAGATTGTTCATTTCTCAAATTGTTTTTATTCGATATAGAACAAAATAATGTGACACTTCTCTGAAATACACGTAAGTGGAAAGAACTAGGTAGCTGCGGAAGACAAAATGTAAACACAATTGCATCGATCGGAGATTATTGGAGATACCAGGTTGCTCAATAAGTTTTGTCGTTCGATAAGAAAAACACAATGTTATGGTTCAAAATACACTTTATTATTCAGTATAATCTCCCTGAACATTAATGCACTTGCTCCAACGATCCTCCAATCTGTGGATCCCATCCCTGAAGTGAGATTCCGGAAGGTCTGCAAAATACGCTTCAACAGCCGTTATGACCTCTTCATTTGACGAAAAACGCTTGCCACGCATACATTTTTTGAGTTCTGGAAACAAATGGAAGTCGCTGGGGGCCAAATCTGGTGAATACGGCGGATGCTCCAACAATTCGAACTTTAATTCATGGATTTTAGCCATTGTCAAAATGCTCTTGTGACACGGTGCGTTGTCCTGATGAAAAAGGATTTTTTTCTTCTGCAAACCGGGTCTTTTTTCACGAATTTTTTCCTTAAACTGGTCCAAAAGGTTGCAATAATATTCAGAATTAATTGTTTTACCAGTTTGCAAGTAATCCACAAATAAAATTCCTTTCGCATCCCAAAAACTGATGCCAGAACCTTCTTGGCCGATTTCTGGACACGAACTCGTTTCGAAGCCGAACAACCAGGTTCACACCACTCTTTAGCCTCTTGTTTTGATTTAGGATCATGGTGATAGACCCAAGTCTCATCCATAGTGATGAATCGACGCACAAAATCCACTTTATCCTTTTTAAAACGCTCCAAATGTTGTTGAGAAAGTCGCATTCGAATGTGTTTTTGTTCAATTGTTAGCGAATGCGGCACCCATTGTGCACACAGCTTTTTAAAACTCAAAATTTCATTTAAAATATGACTCACACTGCCTAATGAGATGTGTAGAGCCTCTACTAAATCCTTCTCAGTCAATCGACGATCTTCCAAAACCATATCCTGTACTTTGGCTACGATTTCTGGTGTTGATGCGGTTTTTGGACGTCCTTCACGTGGATCGTCTTCAAGGCTTGTATGACCACGTTTAAATTCAGCAACCCATCTTTCTACTCTTCTAATTGAAGGTGAACGTTCATTATACACTCTTAACATTCGTTCATGAATTTCTTTTGGTGCTACACCTTCCATAAATAAGAATTTTATCACTGCACGATATTTTTTTCAATGTCCATTGTCGAAAATACTGTGACACGGCGACACTAAATGGCTTGTAAGCAAAGCATGAATTGACTGATTGAAATGAACCTTCACATACGTTGATAAGAAGAGTGAACCAACAAAACAAAAACAAATTTGGACTAGTAGCAACGCCCTCAACAAAACAAAACAAAACTTATTGAACAACCTAGTAGCTGATAGAGCAGCCACTTATCATTATATCATTATAGTAAGTATCAGAGCACCCCCTGTCCTGACGACGCAGAGTGCAACGCCTGCGAAATGTTGGCAAAATGCTGAGAATAGACGCGGCAACCATCCGATAGCCAATGAGATGAACATTCATGGCCTCGAAAGCCTCAAATTTAAAATCTAAGTAATGTACGCGGTTTACAATCTATCGTATGGCCATAAGAAAAGATAATAACAAGAAAACTCCTTAGATTACTTCTAGTTATTTATCGACATAAAATTGTGATTTTTATTTCTTTCCGAACATACATCGATTGTATTGGAAAAACAGACCAATCATTTAAGCAGCTTTTGTGCCAACGCACTGATAATATGGGTTTCGCAAGAAACGTACTAAGTTTTTTTCAGATTGATTGAATTTTGATTAAGCTGCCTTAAATTAAGTCATTCTTTTTATCTGTGTGATTTTAAAGTTATAAGGCAGAATAACAATACTACGCGTTGTACGTAATAATGTAAGATTAATAAACTGAATTTCATGTTGTTACCGGGTTAAGAATTTTAATTGAATCTACAAGAATATTAACTCCTGTTTAGACCATAATTCGCATATTTAACAAACTTTAACAAACAAACAAACAGAGACTTACTAAAGCGACAAATAACATTATTCTTAGGGACTTCTTCACAGTCAAATAAACCGTTCTGTATAAATATTTTGTTTCTACCAAAAAAATATATTTGCACATTGGTCGCGACATACCCACCATACATAATGCGTTTCTATAAAACTCCACTTTGACCATTTCCTGCATGAAGTACGTTATATGAAAAAATCACTAAATCCGGTTTTATGCAAATGATGAATGAATGAAAAGAAACTCAATTATAAGTACAAGGAATAAAGAAAACCGTGACGAAACTGGAAATATATTCATTCCTTATTTGAAACAAAGTGAGAAATACGACATTTTTTGGAAAATTCTTTATGTTTATGATCCATGGGAAAGAATATTTCGTCAAACTTTCAAAGACATTTTTAAAACCAAAATTAAAGGAGCCGCGTAACAGTACATTCTTCTGTAAATATACATTTAAATCATAGTGGAAAAGTATTGACAATCAACAGTTTTGTAAGTCTGATTGATAAGAAATTATGTTACTATTTGTACTATGATAATAAAGTTTATAAAAAAATAATGTGTACTACCTTATATACAAATACATATAATAGCCTATACCGGATGTCCCAAAAATCGTGGCACAACTGACCGGATAGTAACTCTAGATGCAGTAATAAGTCGAAAGTTGGAATTACGTTCTTGTTAGTTAAGCCTATAGCATCGAAAAGAATGAGTTTGGAAATCTGATAGGTACCCGTATGTTAACTGCGAGTTTCAAAATATTAAACTTCTATTTCTGGGCGTGTGTTGTATTATTAACGCGGAGAATCTCAATATACATGTATGTGAACAGTTGGTGTACAAAGTATTCATACCCCGATCAATTGCGATCTATACACACTCTGCCAACTTGTAGTTTGTTAACTAATTTCTGATACACAATGAGAGTGTATATGTTCTCGGAAATCTCTATAATAGGCAGAATGCAAACAAATTGTTTGCTAAATAACAATATTTGTTCATTCTTCTATTGCCGTTTTGCCACGTTCTTACCCCATTTTTAAAGAAGATTGTCAATAATACAAAAGATCGAATTCCACTGATCGTAGAGTTTAACATTAGGAATAGTACAAATATAATGTTTCCAACATAGTAACGACGAAACATAATTATAATTAAAAAGCATTAGACAGTGTGGTCTGCTTAAGTCGCGAAATATCTTATAACTGGTTAATAATATGAATGGCAAGAATATTTATTGCTCTTACATTCCCGCCACTTGTTTTGTATATTCATGGCAGTGTATCTATGGTAAACATTTCCGAAAATATATACAAACTCATAGTTCATAGAAAGTTCGTTACGAATATATTCTACACTAGCTCTATATAATATATAATAATTCGGTATAAAACTTTGCACTAGCATAGAATCGACATAATGTTAATATGAATCGTCACTGCTATCGATTGCTTTATCAATAGTCATTCCACTATAGTTTAAGCGATTCTCGTAACACTGTTTGAGCTAAGTCGCTTTGTCATCGGCTGTAATTTTGCCACCCAATGTACATATGCAGGCAGTTAAACAAAATTGACCAACATTTTTATAATACATAATACTATATGCTATACTACCGTTTTGGTATTGTGAATGTACAGAATAAAAGAAATTTAGCATATTTCTTTAAAATCACCCACAAATAAAACTTGTTCGCGTTTGCAACTTTGGATCATTCGACGACTTCGGTATGACCTTGAGAAATTGAAAATAAAATATAATAAAATTTAATAAAATAATTTGTTTTTGTTACACTAAGATTCTACATAGAAGATAATGATTAAATGTTTTAATATTTCTGTTGTATCACCTGCTATCCAATAATTATATCGAACGGCACTTGTCATAAAATACAGTGGCAATATCTAATTTATTTTCTCCTCAGACTTGTAATTTCCAGATTGAGTATAACCAATACTTCCATATATTCCTAGAAACTTACTATTAAAACAGCATAAGAACTTTGTAACTGCTCTAATATGCTTATCAATTTATAGGGCGAAAATTGTTCCGAAATATGATGAATAAATTAACTGAAATCAGTTTGAATAGAAATAAAGAATTTATTAGAGTAAGACTCAGAACACAAAGGAAAAGTGGAAGCAAAACAGTACCGAATTAAAATACTGTGCGAAGTGGAAACCGATCCACACGATAGTCGACCGCATGGGTGGTCCGACAACTTCACTGTGGGTGGTCACGTACGAACATCATTTTAATAGTAAACAGAGTCAGGCGTAATGTAAGCCGGTAGGTATACGTTATCGGTATCCGAATGAAAGCACACAGTTGAATAAACCAAAATCAACACTGTTCCAAAGCATTTTTATCTATACGCGTTCTTTCATGTATCTTTACAAAAGATTGTTCAATAAGTTTTCAATAAGTTTTGTTTTGAGAGGCGTTGCTACTAGTCCAAATTTGTTTTTGTTTTGTTGGTTCACTCTTCTTATCAACGTATGTGAAGGTTCATTTCAATCAGTCAATTCATTCTTTGTTTACAAGCCATTTAGTGTCGTCGTGTCACAGTATTTTCGACAATGGAAAAAATTGAATATCGTGCAGTGATAAAATTCTTATTTTTGGAAGGTGTAGCACCAAAAGAAATTCACGAACGAATGTTAAGAGTGTATAATGAACGCTCACCTTCAATTAGAACAGTAGAAAGATGGGTTAGGTGGTAAATTTAAACGTGGTCGTACAAGCCTTGAAGACGATCCACGTGAAGGACGTCCAAAAACCGCATCAACACCAGAAATTGTAGCCAAAGTACAGGATATGGTTTTGGAAGATCGTCGATTGACTGAGAGGGATTTAGTAGAGGCTCTACACATCTCATTAGGCAGTGTGAGTCATATTTTAAATGAAATTTTGAGTTTTAAAAAGCTGTGTGCACAATGGGTGCCGCATTCGCTAACAATTGAACAAAAACACATTCGAATGCGACTTTCTCAACAACATTTGGAGCGTTTTAAAAAGGATAAAGTGGATTTTGTGCGTCGATTCATCACTATGGATGAGACTTGGGTCTATCACCATGATCCTAAATCAAAACAAGAGGCTAAAGAGTGGTGTGAACCTGGTTGTTCGGCTTCGAAACGAGTTCGTGTCCAGAAATCGGCCAAGAAGGTTCTGGCATCAGTTTTTTGGGATGCGAAAGGAATTTTATTTGTGGATTACTCGCAAACTGGTAAAACAATTAATTCTGAATATTATTGCAACCTTTTGGACCAGTTGAAGGAAAAAATTCGTGAAAAAAGACCCGGTTTGCAGAAGAAAAAAATCCTTTTTCATCAGGACAACGCACCGTGTCACAAGAGCATTTTGACAATGGCTAAAATCCATGAATTAAAGTTCGAATTGTTGGAGCATCCGCCGTATTCACCAGATTTGGCCCCCAGCGACTTCCATTTGTTTCCAGAACTCAAAAAATGTATGTGTGGCAAGCGTTTTTCGTCAAATCAAGAGGTCATAACGGCTGTTGAAGCGTATTTTGCAGACCTTCCGGAATCTCGTTTCAGGGATGGGATCCACAGATTGGAGGATCGTTGGAGCAAGTGCATTAATGTTCAGGGAGATTATACTGAATAATAAAGTGTATTTTGAACCATAACATTGTGTTTTTCTTATCGAACGACAAAACTTATTGAGCAACCTGGTATGTATCCATTTACAAAAGATTTATAAGATATTTACAAATAGTTACATAGTAAGAGTAGGGTTTGACTTCCTTAACAATAAACGCCATCTACTGCCCCCGTTGACTATCAATTGAAAGCTTTGAGTAATCAATTCTATCTGATACTTCGGTGAAAAGTGAAGTATGCTCGTGCATGACATTTTCACTCGACACTTTTACTTATTACACTTTCATCAAGAATATGTTAAATTAAATTTGAAAAACTACATTTGTGTAACTAATATACAACTGATATAACAAATAACGCACAATATTGTATAACTCCAAATAGTATTTTACATTACGCTGAATTTGAGACCATTTACAATTTTAAATCTAAAAGATTTTTATGCCCTCTATTTTTATACCTTTGTATTGGATTTGATGTAGACCTAAAATATCATTATGACTGCAGGGGGTGATTGAATACATTCCTACTATTATTTTAAGATAACTTTCGAAAATAATGAAAAAAGATAAAAGAAATTTAATTATAAAAGAAAAGGAAAAAGAGTATTTTGAAAGTAGTAAAAGTTATAAGTGATGGTTTTAAGTAGACCACTAAACAAATTGTTCCTTTTCTAATCAGATTTGCTCTAATTAACACGACGCAATGTGTGACTACGTTTCCCTAAAGTTGGATTCCGTGAGTTCATAATGATTATATAACGGTTATAATGGTATTTTCATGTGAGTTGTACTAAAATGTGCGCCAGAAAACGTGCGAACAATGAGCCGTACTAAATGTGCAAATATTATATTCGAAGTTTGACACAGACTTGCATCTTTCCATATTTTCATAAGGGGTATGTGCATTGAGGTCGCAGGAACATTACTTTAAGTAAATAGAGTCAGACGTAACGTAAGTCGGTAGGTATCCAATTAATGTAGAAAGTATTCATATACTGATTAACTTTGAACAATACTTCGTAAAACTGTATATTTTGTTAGCTAATTTTTTATGAACCAGAATTTTGCGTATTTTTTCGGGAATCTCTATAATAGATACAGCACGAAGAAAATGAGCTCTTCAAACAATTTGTAAATTAACCAAGAAAATACAAGCAAATTTATAGAAATATAAGAACGATAAGTATTGGTATTTTTATTATTTCTTAACATGTACAGGAGAAGTTACAGCGTAAAACAGTTCACATCGTTGCCTTCTAATTATAATTGACATCATCAGTATGTTTGAAAACGTTATACCTACATTACAACTGTACCACTGGTACAGTCCGAAACCTTCAACTATTGAAAATTGTCATACAACAATGGGTCGAAAACGGGTGGAAATTACGACAGAAGAAAGAAAAGGCTTGTAGGTAATTTTTCTTTGCATCTATTATAAAGATTTCCGAGAGTATATGCAAACTCGTTGATTATAGAAAATTAATAATTAAACAATACTTCAAAACTGTATATTTTGTTACGAGGTGCGTATTGCAATTTGTAAATTAACCAAGAAAATCAAGCAAATTGAAGAAATATAAGATCGGTGTATAATTATAATTGACATCATCAGTATTAACTTTGAACAATACTTCGTAAAACTGTATATTTTGTTATGCACTAAATTTTTATGAACCAGAATTTTGCGCATTTTTGTTAGCTAATTTTTTATGAGCGGGATTTTTTCGTCTCTATAATAGATACAGCACGAAGAAAATGAGCTCTTCAAACAATTTGTAAATTAACCAAGAAAATACAAGCAAATTGATAGAAATATAAGAATGATAAGTATTGGTATTTTTATTATTTCTTAACATGTACAGGAGAAGTTACAGCGTAAAACAGTTCACATCGTTGCCTTCTAATTATAATTGACATCATCAGTATGTTTGAAAACGTTATACCTACATTACAACTGTACCACTGGTACAGTCCGAAACCTTCAACTATTGAAAATTGTCATAGAACAATGGGTCGAAAACGGGTGGAAATTACGACAGAAGAAAGAAAAGGCTTGTAGGTAATTTTTCTTTGCATCTATTATAAAGATTTCCGAGAGTATATGCAAACTCGTTGATTATAGAAAATTAATGATTAAACTCCAATTTCACGAGGTGCGTATTGCTCGAAATTGATCGGTGTATACTGATTAACTTTGAACAATACTTCGTAAAACTGTATATTTTGTTAGCTAATTTTTTATGAGCCAGAATTTTGCGCATTTTTTCGGGAATCTCTATAATAGATACAGCACGAAGAAAATGAGCTCTTCAAACAATTTGTAAATTAACCAAGAAAATACAAGCAAATTGATAGAAATATAAGAATGATAAGTATTGGTATTTTTATTATTTCTTAACATGTACAGGAGAAGTTACGGCGTAAAACAGTTCACATCGTTGCCTTCTAATTATAATTGACATCATCAGTATGTTTGAAAACGTTATACCTACATTACAACTGTACCACTGGTACAGTCCGAAACCTTCAATATTGAAAATTGTCATACAACAATGGGTCGAAAACGGGTGGAAATTACGACAGAAGAAAGAAGAGGTTTGCAGGCAATTTTTCTTTGCATCTATTATAAAGATTTCCGAGAGTATATGCAAACTCGTTGATTATAGAAAATTAATGATTAAACTCCAATTTCACGAGGTGCGTATTGCTCGAAATTGATCGGTGTATACTGATTAACTTTGAACAATACTTCGTAAAACTGTATATTTTGTTAGCTAATTTTTTATGAACCAGAATTTTGCGTATTTTTTCGGGAATCTCTATAATAGATACAGCACGAAGAAAATGAGCTCTTCAAACAATTTGTAAATTAACCAAGAAAATACAAGCAAATTGATAGAAATATAAGAATGATAAGTATTGGTATTTTTATTATTTCTTAACATGTACAGGAGAAGTTACGGCGTAAAACAGTTCACATCGTTGCCTTCTAATTATAATTGACATCATCAGTATGTTTGAAAACGTTATACCTACATTACAACTGTACCACTGGTACAGTCCGAAACCTTCAACTATTGAAAATGGTCATACAACAATGGATCGAAAACGGGTGGAAATTACGACAGAAGAAAGAAAAGGTTTGCAGGCAATTTTTCTTTGCATCTATTATAAAGATTTTCGAGAGTATATGCAAACTCGTTGATTATAGAAAATTAATAATTAAACTCCAATTTCACGAGGTACGTATTGCTCGAAATTGATCGGTGTATGAATACTTTCTACACTAACCGTAGTTTAACTGTACCCAATTGAGAATATAGAATAATAAAATATGAAAACAACGCTATTCTACAAATATCTGCAAAAAATGTAAGAACAAGCAACTGTACTATACGTGTATATACCGACTATAAATTTGACATGAATCTGCATCTTTGCGTGTAAAGCACCTTTTTATAATCGACCATATATGAACATCATTTTAAGTAAATAGAGTCGAGCCTAACGTATATTGGTGGGTATACGTTGCCCTTATCCAAATAACGGTATACAATTGTGTAAATGAAAATCAAACATAAAATCAAAACGTCTTTAGGTTTCTGACACTTCTATCTTACAATAACTTCGCGAGATTGTATAATTTAATATGTTTGCAACTCTTTGCTTCATTTTAGTGCTTATCTACGTTGAAATTGCATATATGTTAGACGAGAAAATGCAAGTTTGACGATTAAGCTTTATTAAAAAATTCGTCAATTTTTTACATGTGCAAATGTTGTGAAGTTCAACCGCATCTTGGCAATTGTTTTCAAGCATATATCGTATATATAAAAATAAAAACACTAGTAACGAAAAGATAATCAACATGTATTCTTACATATAGATGTAATTTTACAGTCCAGTTGTGAGTGCGTATATTTATTTATTTTTTCCTGGCACTGCAAGCTGCTTTTGTTAGTTTGATTTCGCCCCATTCGTACATGATGCAGTCCGACAATGAAGCTCGTTGAAGTAAGTTCATTACGTTGTTTTGTTTACGTTTAGTTTTCTAATCTATTGCGTTTCTAATTTAGTAAATGGTATGTTAATATGAAAACAAGCGTGTGTGGTGCAAACCCCTGACGTTTTCGAATAAAGTGATTGAGAACCATTTATAATAGCATGTTGAAAAACGCAAGTTGGAATGCAAAACGTCATCTACCATCTTTCTCTAAATCTGTAATTGTTTTAGGAGTTATAGTAGGCCTCTTCTTTTAATGTAATGAAACTGATCGAAATCCCCAGTAATCAATGTGTTCATATATTGATCGTATACTTAAGACGTGGCGTCACCTGCATCTTTACTTGTAACAGATATTTTTATAAGCGATACAGGACCGTAGTTAAAGAAGAATTCAATATGAACATTTTCTATTAAGTCGTTTAATTGATTTATCGATCATGATATACAGCTGCGAAGCTATTAATGTTTCATCGGGCAATGAATATAGAGGACTACCGTAAGCAGTTCAAAACGTGTAAGCTCTTTCACAGAACTTAACCCTTTGCACTCCGAATTTTATTTCAATTTCGTTACCAGCAGCTCCCAACGCTTTTAAGTGTTTTATTTGAAATTTACTTTAACTAAAAATATAGAGCAATTTAAATAAATAAAGGAAGAAACAAATTCACTTAAATACCAATTTTATTTACAGTATTGTCGTATATTGAAATTTTCAAGGGTATGATATCTTTTGAAAGAACTTGCAAGATGTAACCCTGATTTTCTTTCACACGTTTCACAAAAATAGGTGGTTTCTCTTTTTCCTCCAGATGTTTTTCTATTTGAGTAAACTGCACAGTCTTTGTGTTTTCCTTCGGGATGTAGGAAGATTAAATGAGGCTTTCCATCTAAGCGATCGTGTTTATCATGTGTTCCAGGCTTCCCCAATTTCATATTTGGATGACGACAATCACGAATTAGCATTGACAAAATCTTTTCGCCAAATTTTTTGTGGGCTATAGGTTCTGTTCCTTGGTTTTTTGTTTTTTCTTTGTATAAAATATACGCATTTACCATGGAGATTTCTAATCCCCAAAAGAAATATTCCCTCCACCACTTGAGTGCTCGACGTAAAAAACAGTAAGATGTCGCGTATTGGTTCGCCATATCGACACCATCTATATTTTTATTATAATCTGTGATCACATCCAGTTCTTTTATTTCTCTTCGATTACCTGAATGTCTAACCCTTCTAGTGACATTGCGAGAGCGTCGATAACGTGTGCACGATATCTATTTATTTAGACATGAAAAAACGTCGAGTGGAGCTCGACAAAGGAGCTCCTGCCATAAAAACTGATGTCGAGTCACACTCGACATAGGAGTGCAAAGGCTTAAGTGCATCCGAATATAATATCTTTAACGTATATCTAAAGACTCTTTCAAGAAACTTTACCGTATCAGAAAAAAATATTTTCGGTATACGTCTAAACTCTTGCAGGGCCAAGGATATTTTTAGCCTGCCGTAAACCGATTAGAAAATTAATATTGCAACATTGTCTCTACAGAAATGCACCGTTAAGATGATACAGGGTGTATTACGGTAAGTGCCTTTTGCCATTATTTTTTATGTCAAATGTCATTGGGATAAAAACAACTTTTTATCTTTAAATTTTCGCGGTTATACCAAGGTCATCTTGCGTTCTATAAATGGAATGCTGTGTTTTCGGTGTGGTATTGTGAAGGTACCGATAAAGAGAAGTTTCGCATGTGTCTTTGAAGTTACCTTGAGACGATTTAAAACCGCAAAAGCGAAAATGCTTTAAAACAATGAATGTACATACTCCTGACATCAACCGGCAGATTTCGCAATAGAAGACATTCAATAAGGACATTTATTCCCGTCTGTTCTAAAACCTGTTTGTTTTTGCAACTTTGCATTTCCTCAAGGTCATTTCAATGACTTCTGCTAGATTGATTCATTTTTTCCATACTAGGATAGTACCAAAGCAACAATGCTGCACTCTATTTCAAAATCACAAGATGACCTTAAAAAATGGAAGATAAACCATTGTTTTATCTTAATGAGATTTTTCAGAAAAAATGATGAAAAAGGGAGTTACATTGAAAATAAATGTTTGCACAGAGATACAACATCCGATAGATAATATACGCACATCTACGGACTATAGGATTCTTTGTTTAATTGCAGGACATTTCTATCCTTGCATTGTATTTACACACAAGTACAGTTACATTTACACACGATAACAGTTCAAATTAAATATGCATTAAAAGTTTCGCATTCGTTTGTATTATAATATTGGATGATTTTAAGTAAATACTGCGAAAAATTAATTTTATTCCAGGATTTCATTGATCGATATCTGATAACCTTGTATTAGAGATTTATCTATATACGAATGATAAAATCCAGTTTTACAGAAGTGTCAGTGTATATAGATTAATGTTAGATTAAACAAAGTTGTACATTATTTTGGATAAAAGGGACTTGTACATAATTTTACCTGTCGTTCGCGAATCCTCAAAAGTACTTTAGACTTGTAGAAAAACAAAAGCGTGTAATTAAGCGATAGATTATATACGCGCATCTACGGACTATAGGATTCTTTGTTTAATTGCAGGACATTTCTATCCTTGCATTGTATTTACACACAAGTACAGTTACATTTACACACGATAACAGTTCAAATTAAATATGCATTAAAAGTTTCGCATTCGTTTGTATTATAATATTGGATGATTTTAAGTAAATACTGCGAAAAATTAATTTTATTCCAGGATTTCATTGATCGATATCTGATAACCTTGTATTAGAGATTTATCTATGTACGAATGATAAAATCCAGTTTTACAGAAGTGTCAGTATATATAGATTAATGTTAGGTTAAACAAAGTTGTACATTATTTTGGATGAAAGGGACTTGTACATAATTTTACCTGCCGTTCGCGAATCCTCAAAAGTACTTTAGACTTGTAGAAAAACAAAAGCGTGTAATTAAGCGATAGATAATATACGCACATCTACGGACTATAGGATTCTTTGTTTAATTGCAGGACATTTCTATCCTTGCATTGTATTTACACACAAGTACAGTTACATTTACACACGATAACAGTTCAAATTAAATATGCATTAAAAGTTTCGCATTCGTTTGTATTATAATATTGGATGATTTTAAGTAAATACTGCGAAAAATTAATTTTATTCCAGGATTTCATTGATCGATATCTGATAACCTTGTATTAGAGATTTATCTATATACGTATGATAAAATCCAGTTTTACAGAAGTGTCAGTATATATAGATTAATGTTAGGTTAAACAAAGTTGTACATTATTTTGGATGAAAGGGACTTGTACATAATTTTACCTGCCGTTCGCGAATCCTCAAAAGTACTTTAGACTTGTAGAAAAACAAAAGCGTGTAATTAAGCGATAGATTATATACGCGCATCTACGGACTATAGGATTCTTTGTTTAATTGCAGGACATTTCTATCCTTGCATTGTATTTACACACAAGTACAGTTACATTTACGCACGATAACAGTTCAAATTAAATATGCATTAAAAGTTTCGCATTCGTTTGTATTATAATATTGGATGATTTTAAGTAAATACTGCGAAAAATTAATTTTATTCCAGGATTTCATTGATCGATATCTGATAACCTTGTATTACAGATTTATCTATATACGAATGATAAAATCCAGTTTTACAGAAGTGTCAGTATATATAGATTAATGTTAGGTTAAACAAAGTTGTACATTATTTTGGATGAAAGGGACTTGTACATAATTTTACCTGCCGTTCGCGAATCCTCAAAAGTACTTTAGACTTGTAGAAAAACATAAGCGTGTAATTACATCATGTATAGACGAAGTGAAGTTTTATTATTGATGATACGTGTGTGTACAAAGGCAAATAAATGTGCAACGCAGCCAACCAACAGATGAACGTATACGCGGCATTCCATGTTTATTATTTTGCCAGTGGGTGGTCCGGAGAAGTCCAAAGTCGTCATGGTGGGTGATAGTATCTTTTGTGCCTCTCACGTGTGCGCACTGTTGAGCACACCAACGCAATAAACGAATGTGGCGAAGCGCATCGTCTTGCCCCAGAAACTTGTCGATTCCCTATTTTTTCCTTTCATTTCTCCTTTTTTTTCCTTCGCATCCCGCTTTCTTTATTCTCCTATATTCCGATAGACGACTGTCTAATTAATTCATCGATCTTCTTCTTAATGGAAATAAGAGAAGAAAAGTAGAAAGATGTGTACGTTATGTACGCTTGTTATCAGTTGAAAAAAAAATTGCATAAAGTATAAGTCAGCGAACAGGATCTGCAGTACGAGCTAATCAGGCAGCGAATTATTATAGATAGCATAATAATTAGATGTTTAGTTAAAATATAGAATGAAAGTAGAAAGACGTGCACGTTATGTACGCTTGTTAGCAGTTGAGAAAAAAATTGCATAAAGGATAAGTCACCGAACAGGATCTGCAGTACGAGCTAATCAGGCAGCGAATTAGATAGCATAATAATTAGATGTTTAGTTAAAATATAGAATGAAAGAGACAATTAACAATTAACTGTATCTGAATAATCATTTCAATCTTAATCCTCAGTGAAAATGCTGTAACATTATTGTTAGATCATAAGACCTTGTAGAATTTTATGTTAAATATGTTGTAATTAATTTGACTAAAAAACTATTATTTAAAGAACAAATTTACGATCAGATCAGCTGAAATTTTAATGGAAGTATCAACTCTCTTCACTTGTTCAAATGTTCCAACTCCAGTAGCATTAGTTGTTTAACACGTAGACAGTCACGTTAGTCACCTGTTTCCGAAGTGAAAAGACTTGTAGAATGATTAAAATAAGATGAATGTTATTGATAAGGGAAAAATTAAATAACCTCACACAATCAGGCGATATTATCAAATGAAAAGGGCACTATTGCAAATAAATGCAAAAAAAGACGGTTTAATACAACGAAATATTTTACACAAATGAATAATAAGATATACTGTACTAATTCTCTTCTGGCCCCCAGGGCGCAACGTACAAACCTTGCCTGTCAACATTGTCATGAGAAATGTATAACAGTATGTTTATGTCCTGTTATAATAAGGATGTGCTGATAGACGAGCCAAAGCAGTTAAGTGCTGCTTAACTTTCCATATTTAATATAAATTAATTTCTTTTCGTTTCTTAGAGTTGATTTATATCTACCTATATATATTTCAACTTCTACAAGCTGCTCTTCAAGAATCCCTAATTACAACGCGAAAAAGGTCGACGTTCAATTTTCCTATCCGCTTTTTCATAAATAAACTATAAATTGCCACTTCCAGTCTTCATGCAGAACGCCTACCGTTTGGCAACCCAACATTGCGAGCAGCTCACATTGGATAAGAGTTTGACAGACGGCTGGTAGCAGTCTTATAATTTTTCTTTTCACATTGACTGGACTCGCAATCTCCCTCTCACAGTCATTAAGCCGACACACCGTCGGCAAAGATCAAAGCTTGTTTCCGACAGTGAATCGCTTAATACCGGGTGGCGAATTAAAAGTGTCCTTTTATCAACAACAGGCTGCCACTGTGGGGTGCATTCGTTGAACGCGCCGCAATAATATGCGGGCGTACGCCTCTTCGATTCTTTTCTCTTCTCGGCTCTCTCTCATTTCTTCATTAACATCGCGCAAATTTCTCTCAAAAACATGAAATATATCACGAATGAACGTTTAACGCGTCAATTTATGAAGTTGTTGAAATGTCTGTCACGCCTCTCATTGCTGACGCATTCCGCACCTCCTTCATAGCTGCATCCATTCCAACAAACTATCTTCTCTAATGCGCCTTCTATAGATATTTTAAATATTCCCTTTTATTTATACATATTACATATTTAAGTCAATAAAAAATTGCATATAATATATAATATAAAGTATAATAATAATAATAATAATTAATTTGCATTATCAGCACACTTAATAATTCATCAATTTTTCACTGAACTACTAGCTACAACTTTATTTACACATTTTATCTGTATATCTTCCTTTTATTGTCTATATCTATTTATAAAATATTTAGCAAATACTATGAATGGTCAGCTTGACTATTTTATTAAATCTATCGGGTGTTTACATTTTAATCTTCTAGTTATATTGGTATCATTGTTCATTACTAATGGATTTGCATGCGACGTTGTTATTTTATCCTTGTACAGAAGGAGCGTCTAAATGTTTGTGCATATCATTCCTAACGTACCATACATACCGTACCAATATAGATATCAATTTTAAATATTCTCTTTTATTTATACATATTACATGTTTAAGTCAATAAAAAATTGCATATAATATATAATATAAAGTATAATAATAATAATTAATTTGCATTATCAGCACACTTAATAATTCATTCATTTTTCCACTGAACTACTAGCTACAACTTTATTTATACATTCTATCTGTATATCTTCCTTTTATTGTCTATATCTATTTATAAAATATTTAGCAAATACTACGAATGGTCAGCTTGACTATTTTATTAAATCTATCGGGTGTTTACATTTTAATCTTCTAGTTATATTGGTATCATCGTTCATTACTAATGGATTTGCATGCGACGCTGTTATTTTATCCTTGTACAGAAGGAGCGTCTAAATGTTTGTGCATATCATTCCTAACGTACCATACATACCGTACCAATATAGATATCAATTTTAAATATTCCCTTTTATTTATACATATTACATATTTAAGTCAATAAAAAATTGCATATAATATATAATATAAAGTATAATAATAATAATTAATTTGCATTATCAGCGCACTTAATAATTCATTCATTTTTTCACTGAACTACTAGCTACAACTTTATTTATACATTCTATCTGTATATCTTCCTTTTATTGTCTATATCTATTTATAAAATATTTAGCAAATACTACGAATGGTCAGCTTGACTATTTTATTAAATCTATCGGGTGTTTACATTTTAATCTTCTAGTTATATTGGTATCATTGTTCATTACTAATGGATTTGCATGCGACGCTGTTATTTTATCTTTGTACAGAGGGAGCGTCTAAATGTTTGTGCATATCATTCCTAACGTACCATACATACCGTACCAATATAGATATCAATTTTAAATATTCCCTTCTATAGATATCAATTTTAAATATTCTCTTTTATTTATACATATTACATATTTAAGTCAATAAAAAATTGCATATAATATATAATATAAAGTATAATAATAATAATTAATTTGCATTATCAGCACGCTTAATAATTCATTCATTTTTTCACTGAACTACTAGCTACAACTTTATTTACACATTTTATCTGTATATCTTCCTTTTATTGTCTATATCTATTTATAAAATATTTAGCAAATACTACGAATGGTCAGCTTGACTATTTTATTAAATCTATCGGGTGTTTACATTTTAATCTTCTAGTTATATTGGTATCATCGTTCATTACTAATGGATTTGCATGCGACGCTGTTATTTTATCCTTGTACAGAGGGAACGTCTAAATGTTTGCGCATATCATTCCTAACGTACCATACATACCGTACCAATATAGATATCAATTTTAAATATTCTCTTTTATGTATACATATTACATATTTAAGTCAATAAAAAATTGCATATAATATATAATATAAAGTATAATAATAATAATTAATTTGCATTATCAGCACACTTAATAATTCATTCATTTTTTCACTGAACTCCTAGCTACAACTTTATTTACACATTCTATTTGTATATCTTCCTTTTATTGTTTATATCTATTTATAAAATATTTAGCAAATACTATGAATGGTCAGCTTGACTATTTTATTAAATCTATCGGGTGTTTACATTTTAATCTTCTAGTTATATTGGTATCATTGTTCATTACTAATGAATTTGCATGCGACGCTGTTATTTTATTCTTGTACGGCGGGAACGTCTAAATGTTTGTGCATATCATTCCTAACGTACCATACATACCGTACCAATATAGATATCAATTTTAAATATTCCCTTTTATTTATACATATTACATATTTAAGTCAATAAAAAATTGCATATAATATATAATATAAAGTATAATAATAATAATTAATTTGCATTATCAGCACGCTTAATAATTAATTCATTTTTTCACTGAACTACTAGCTACAACTTTATTTACACATTCAATTTGTATATCTTCCTTTTATTGTTTGTATCTATTTATAAAATATTTAGCAAATACTACGAATGGTCAGCTTGACTATTTTATTAAATCTATCGGGTGTTTACATTTTAATCTTCTAGTTATATTGGTATCATTGTTCATTACTAATGGATTTGCATGCGACGCTGTTATTTTATCTTTGTACAGAGGGAGCGTCTAAATGTTTGCGCATATCATTCCTAACGTACCATACATACCGTACCAATACCGTACCAACATTCATTATTGACCACAGAAATGTTGCTTAAAGAGTTGCCATTTTGTGAATGTGAGATTTAGTTGCAGTTCCGTAAAGTTGGATTCCACAAGTCCATAATAATTCGATAATGGGTTTATACGAAAACAATTTATTATAAGAATTTGGATTATTCTTACAAGACATTGATCGCTTCATCGAATTTAAGGGGACATTCTACTTTCTCGGGTCGAAAAAATCGATTTTTTTTTTATTGCCTTATTCGAAAGTATATACTTTCGAGATTATGTCCTTAAATTTGCAGCGATAAATTCCAAAAATTGGGAAAGTTGTAGGCCTTGAATCTAACCCACCTCGCGCAGATAGAAGGGTAACGTCGCTTGACCGGTCGGGCCGTTTTTCTCTTCCGGCGATCTTTATTTATTCTAAGAAATTATCTAATTCTGGAAACGATTTAAAAGAGAAGATCACCCAAATGTAAACATTGCATTGATAAACATTACGAAGGAGTGTGTTCCGCGCACCAAAATAACATCTAAATATCATCTTACCGTTGACCTTGACGATGTCTGTTATGTTTATTGCTTTCTGAACATGCATTCAGTATTCAAACAGTTTTCAAAAGAGACGTATCGTTTTAATATGGATCGAAAACAAAGTAAATTTGTCAATTCGAGACCCTGTCGTTCGCGAAAAAGAACGTTTATTGGAAATCAGCATACAAGTGAATGCAGTTTAGAGTGCGCTAGTACATCGGCAGAAAAATTAAAAGAAAATGCTGATCTGCATGTAAACATTGATCGGGCTGTGAATTATTGTATATTACAATTTACTACGTAACAATCTTTTATATACAAAAATTCGATATGCAAAACTTTAAATGCGTTTTTCTCAGTACTATATTTTTTCAACTGGCGTGCACGATTCCAAAAAAACTATTCGATCAATCGGTTCGAGATTTTAATATATTATTCTACATACTTATGCCTATCGTATGAACCACGGGTGTGTTAATTAATCGATATTTTCTCATTTTTTTTCATCATAAAAGGACGGAAAAAGTGCCATTTTCGTGAAACTAATTTTGGAAAGTCAGTCATTTTGAAACTTTTCATGCAAACTCTTTCTCCGTGGTTCATGCGATAGTGGTTAGTATGTGAATTAAGATTCCTGTTCTGTTTTTTTTTCTGATTATCCCAATGACCGCAATCACGCACGCCAGTGAGTATGAATTTTTTGGAGGTGCTCCAGCAATCAAGAAGAATTTATATGAAAAAATTTGAAAAAACATAAAAAGAAAATATTTTTGTATAAATAAAGGTCGATATGATACAATGTGAAAGTTTCAAATTGCTGCGTTTCTATTTTCGATAAGAAAAAAATTATTGAAAATCAGTAAAATTTTTCGATGAGAAAGTAGAATGTCCCCTTAAGGTAAGTTGGTTTCTTTCATTTTCTGACCTATGTGTTAATTCTATGTGACCTTGCCATCTAGGTAAATTTAAAGATATTTCACCGAAGAAATTATTTTACATAGTATTATTGTGAGTTTTAATGTTATGAATTTATTCCATTTTTCACCGGGTAAAGAAGACATGAGCTCATTTGGTGGTGTTAACAATGATATCCCTGGTATTCCTTGTTCTCGTTGAAGTATGTTTAACACTATGTACCCAGGGAAGATCTCTTTGAAAACTAATATGGAAGTTGGTCATATTAGGTTGGTGCATATGAAATGTCGGATTTTCTTTACACGGGAACGTTTGTCTCCCCGTTTTCATTATGCTTTTATTTTTGGCATAACCTCGTTTATAGTCATACTGTCCATTGTCAGAGTTACATTTCAACAATAAAGATTTTCTCGAAAGTGTTCCACTTTGTTATTAGTTTTGAATTTTGTAATCGTATGAATTTAACCGATAATCGTGTAGTTTTTTATATGAGTATAAACTTGGCATTGATGCTGACAAAACTACACGCAATATAAACCAGGCGTCTGGGGAAAATACTGTTAACGATCAAAAAGTGCAGTGTTGCTTTAAAAAATTTCGGTTTGGTGATTTTTTCCTAGAAAATGAACCGCGTGGAAGACCAAAACGTCTGTGAAAAATTATGCTCTAAAAGCATTAGTGGAAACGAATCCAACTATATCTATAAAAGAACTTGCTACCAGAATGAAAGTCGATCATACAACAATATTGCGACACCTTTCTCAAATTGGCAAGGTGAAAAAAATTGATAAATGCTCATCATTACTAACCCGATTTCAGCGGTTCATTTTTCGATCGGATTATTACTTGTGATGGAAAATGGGTTCTTTACGACAATGGGAAAAAGTGTGGTCGGTCGCTTTATAGGAATGAGATTTGTGCTCTTACTTCAAGGCCATCACTTCATCCACGGAAAATTTGAATAACAGTTTAATGGAATGTGACTGGAGTAATTCATTACTCGTTCCTTCGAACTGGGCAGACAATTACAGCCGAAAAGTACTGCCATTACGTTGATGAAATGCATGAAAAATTGAAAATTATACGCCCATCAGTTGTTAATCGGCATATGTCATACAAAACAATTACGAAATTAAATGAATTAAAATATGAGATTTTGCAGCACCCAGCTTATTCATCGGACCTTTCGTCAACCGGCCTTCATTTTTTTAAACATGTAGAAAAGTTTCTACGGGCTAAACGGTATGAGAATGAAGACAGTCTAAAAGATTCCATATCAGAGTTTATTCATTCTACAGATCAAAATTTCTTTAAGACAGACATCTATGCATTAAAATCTCGTCGCAAAAAGTGTGTTGAAGCAAATGGAGCATATTTTGATTTAATAAACAGCTTTTGACAAAAGATATGCTGTTTTATATGTTTACTTCAAATCCGACATTTTATACGCACCAACCTAATAATAAGCCATGTTCACATCTGAACTATTATAGCCACATTGTAAAAACACGAGATAATCGCAGACTTCAAAGAAGAGGACCAAATTGTTCCAGAACATATCGAGTTTAAAAAAAAACATAGTAATAAACATACTTCAATTATAATGAACGGTTCAAAAATCTTTAAAATCGTCTACCCAACGATTAAAATAAGTCAAAAACAATATTCAAGTTCATACTGTAAATGATTTTCTGTGTCTAATTCATTGCTGAATTTATTTCTATAAAGAAGATTCTATTAGATCGAGAATAGCAAAATAATTAGTAATATAAATGAGTAAAAGTTAACAAAGCAGTCAAATGAGACAATTCGAACCGAATAGATTGAGAATAAATGGCACATATGACGAGTGAACAATATTCGATTAAGAAAAACTTTTGCGGGCACATGAATTGATGTTTAAAGTGCTCTATGCAAAAATACAAATTGTTGCTTAATATAAACCAAAAGAGAAATTTATTCCGGAAAACGTAGGAAGGGAGTTAGTGACAAATAATGAGACGCAACAAAATATTAGATTAAGAAATACGTCACAACCGTAAATACAGATGGATCTTTGCCCTTATAAAAAATTGTAACGGACACGCAATATGCCAGATATATATGTTGCTGGAAAAGCACGAAAATTTGTCAATTCTGTGTTTCGCTAGAGAATCCTAATCTTTACCGAAATTGTTTGCTAAAAGCACGAAATGGAAGCGTTTACAGTCATTTTTGGAACCTTTACCATCTCACCGTTGCAAATGCTAGGATGTACCGGTAAAACCTATAATTTACTCATTTTTGGGCTTTTACAATATCATCAGGACAAAAGCTTATTTACTAGGAGTGTACGGATATCCAACCTTCAGATCGGCTCCTCGAACTTGAAGTCAGGGTATGTCGGGACCCTGAAACTTCCTAATGCTAGACTACCCAAAATTAAATCGGGATCCTGAACGTTTCAAAAGCCGGAAAATTGGCGTTTACGCCCGATTCTACTACAGAATACAAAAAGCCCTCCTAAACCAAAAAGTTAAAATGCAAAATCCGATTGAAAAATCGTGCAAAAACATCATATGTGGTTAGAAACTTTTTGGGATCTTGACTAGAGACGATTTCAGGTTCAGCTATCTAAACTGCACACAATTTTCGAGATTCCATCCTGATCCCGAGTTACATTCCCCAACCTGACTTGAACGCGAAATATCGGCTACCCACACACCCTCCTCAACTACGAATTCGTCGCTTACAATATAGTAATAATCCCTAAGACGTTGATAGGTTCGAGGTGCATCCTTCCTTTAATTAAGAGCAAATAGGTTGCAGGATTCTATTAGATCGAGAATAGCAAAATAATTAGAAATATAAATTAGTAAAAGTTAACAAAGCAGTCAAATGAGACAATTCGAACCGAATAGATTGAGAATAAATGGCAGATATGACGAGTGAACAATATTCGATTAAGAAAAACTTTTGCGGGCACATGAATTGATGTTTAAAGTGCTCTATGCAAAAATACAAATTGTTGCTTAATATAAACCAAAAGAGAAATTTATTCCGGAAAACGTAGGAAGGGAGTTAGTGACAAATAATGAGACGCAACAAAATATTAGATTAAAAAATACGTCACAACCGTAAATACAGACAGATCTTTGCCCTTATAAAAAATTGTAACGGACACGCAATATGCCAGATATATATGTTGCTGGAAAAGCACGAAAATTTGTCAATTCTGTGTTTCGCTAGAGAATCCTAATCTTTACCGAAATTGTTTGCTAAAAGCACGAAATGGAAGCGTTTACAGTCATTTTTGGAACCTTTACCATCTCACCATTGCAAATGTTAGGATGTACCGGTCAAACCTATAATTTACTCATTTTTGGGCTTTTACAATATCATCAGGACAAAAGCTTATTTACTAGGAGTGTACGGATATCCAACCTTCAGATCGGCTCCACGAGCTTGAAGTCAGGGTATGTCGGGACCCTGAAACTTCCTAATGCTAGACTACTCAAAATTAAATCGGGATCCTGAACATTTCAAAAGCCGGAAAATTGGCGTTTACGCCCGATTCTACTACAGAATACGAAAAGCCCTACTAAACCAAAAAGTTAAAATGCAAAATCCGATTGAAAAATTGTGCAAAAACATCATATGTGGTTAGAAACTTTTCGGGATCTTGACTAGAGACGATTTTAGGTTCAGCTATCCAAACTGCACACAATTTTCGAGATTCCAACCTGATCCCGAGTTAAATTCCCCAACCTGACTTGAACGCGAAATATCGGCTACCCACACACCCTCCTCAACTACGAATTCGTCGCTTACAATATAGTAATAATCCCTAAGACGTTGATAGGTTCGAGGTGCATCCTTCCTTTAATTAAGAGCAAATAGGTTGCAGGATTCTATTAGATCGAGAATAGCAAAATAATTAGTAATATAAATTAGTAAAAGTTAACAAAGCAGTCAAATGAGACAATTCGAACTGAATAGATTGAGAATAAATGGCAGATATGACGAGTGAACAATATTCGATTGAGAAAAACTTTTGCGGGCACATAAATTGATGTTTGGAGTACTCTATGCAAAAATACAAATTGTTGCTTAATATAAACCAAAAGAGAAATTTATTCCGGAAAACGTAGGAAGGGAGTTAGTGACAAATAATGAGACGCAACAAAATATTAGATTAAGAAATACGTCACAACCGTAAATACAGATGGATCTTTGCCCTTAAAAAAATTGTAACGGACACGCAATATGCCAGATATATATGTTGCTGGAAAAGCACGAAAATTTGTCAATTCTGTGTTTCGCTAAGAATCCTAATCTTTACCGAAATTGTTTGCTAAAAGCACGAAATGGAAGCACAGTCATTTTTGGAACCTTTACCATCTCACCATTGCAAATGTTAGGATGTACCGGTCAAACCTATAATTTACTCATTTTTGGGCTTTTACAATATCATCAGGACAAAAGTTTATTTACTAGGAGTGTACGGATATCCAACCTTCAGATCGGCTCCTCGAACTTGAAGTCAATGTCGGGACCCTGAAACTTTTGCTAGACTACCCAAAATTAAATCGGGATCCTGAACGTTTCAAAAGCCGGAAAATTGGCGTTTACGCCCGATTCTACTACAGAATACGAAAAGCCCTCCTAAACCAAAAAGTTAAAATGCAAAATCCGATTGAAAAATCGTGCAAAAACATCATATGTGGTTAGAAACTTTTCGGGATAGAGACGATTTTAGGTTCAGCTAAAACTGCACACAATTTTCAGATTTGACTTGAACGCGAAATATAATCCTCAACTACGAATTCGTCGCTTACAATATAGTAATAATCCCCAAGACATTGATAGGTTCGAGGTGCATCCTTCCTTTAATTAAGAGCAAATAGGTTGCAGGAAGCTTTATAAAATTATTCAAGCAGATATTAATGAAGAATATTAAAAAAAAACATAACCAGTATTAAGCATCAAAAACGAATATCAGTCAAAGCAATGACATACAATGCAAAACGTTTTCAGAAAGGAAAGGTACGCCGCCTCTAACTAAACAGTATTCTACTTTTATTAAAATAGTACAAACAATTTGTACAATAATAAAGTTCAGCGAGATCCAATCTCATTTGAATTTATTTGTTTCCATATTTTTCTGTATATGTATATGGATACATACTTTCTGAATTCATAACTGTCTAATTACATAACAGTTAATTATGCTGTATAATAATAAATAACTAATTTATAATCATTCAAGCTGTGTGTGTATTTTTTTAAACACCCTGCATTACAGATTTTTATCTTGTATGAATTCAAAGCAAATGGATACCGAATAGTTTATAAAATATAATGAGATTTAAAACAACACGTGTTATTCAAATAGTATATTTTGGTAATACTATTTTTTTTACACAAACAACGACGATTGGAAAAAAGCACACCTTAAACAAACTTGCACAATAATACTTTTCGTTTAACGACAATTATCAATTGTACATTAGCCCAAAAAATTGGTAAAATTCTGTAGCACGTCATATAGATTAAGCATCAATATGCTGTACTGTATTATAAATTGAAAAATTAATTTTCTTGAAAAATCAATCGAAAATTGTCAAATAATATTTGTACGTGAAACTTTTGATGAGTAAACAAAAACAATCAAATAATGATTGATTTTTCATGTAATACACAACAATTCTAGATAGCATACAAAAATGACAAGTGTGACGCCGTGATATGCTATAAGACGTGGCAAGGCGACCCATTTTAATTTATGAATCAGTATATTTATTAATTTTAATGTTTTCTAAGACAACTGGCCACTCAAATCTCTTTCCATACGGATGTGTTTATTTTCTCAACTGAAAATCATTTCCAAAATATATTCATTTTTATATAAAAGGTATTTCTTAATGTAACATTTTCTTATAGTTTATTGCTGGAAAGGTCACAGCTAGTTTCATAGATAGCATTTGTGGACGTAATGTGAGCAACATGTAATATTTTTATCATTATTATCAATTTCATATCATATTATTATCAATATATTCTTATCAACATACACTTGGCGTAAAAAGTATTCGTACATCGATCAATTTCAAATAATATTTCGCGGAACTGCAGGTTGCAAATCAATTTTTTATAAGCAGCATCTTGTATATTTTTCTAAGTATTTTCGGAAAACTATATATATTAGATAGACTGCAAAAAAATACTTCTTCAAATAAGTATTCGTACACTTTTTATTTTTACATATATACAGGAGAGCTTACGACGTATGTTAATCCTGATGTCATACCTCTACTATCAGTAGAGTTCGAAACTTTATCCTATTGAAAACAATCATTGCAAACCGAGACAAAAACGTGCGCAAACTACAATGAGAGAAAGAAAAAGCATGATTAATTTTCAATTATCTTTTCATATTTTCAAGTATCATATTTATCATAGCATTTTTCGAGAATATATACGAAGTCATTTTTTATAAGTAAAAAAGGGTTGATGAGCAGCAATTTCACAAAATTATATATATTATAACTGCGTACATGATTCTTCTATCCTTGTCTTTACCATTTTTTTTATATATATAGTAGCTGTTTGGCGTACAAATGCCATAACATATGATGAGAGGCCAATACCGTAAGTACAAAAATGGCAAGTGATCGATGAGACAAAGAAAAAAAGTCAAAACGTATTTAGACGTAATATTGCTCTACGAAAAATAAGCTAATAACATGCATGTACTAGTGATGATTACCAGGTTGTTCAATAAGTTTTGTTTTGTTTTGTTGAGGGCGTTGCTACTAGTCCAAATTTGTTTTTGTTTTGTTGGTTCACTCTTCTTATCAACGTATGTGAAGGTTCATTTCAATCAGTCAATTCATTCTTTGTTTACAAGCCATTTAGTGTCGCCGTGTCACAGTATTTTCGACAATGGAAAAAATTGAATATCGTGCAGTTATAAAATTCTTATTTTTGGAAGGTGTAGCACCAAAAGAAATTCACGAACGAATATTAAGAGGGTATAATGAACGTTCACCTTCAATTAGAACAGTAGAAAGATGGGTTGCTGAATTTAAACGTGGTCGTACAAGCCTTGAAGACGATCCACGTGAAGGACGTCCAAAAAGCGCATCAATACCAGAAATCGTAGCCAAAGTACAGGATATGGTTTTGGAAGATCGTCGATTGACTGAGAGGGATTTAGTAGAGGCTCTACACATCTCATTAGGCAGTGTGAGTCATATTTTAAATGAAATTTTGAGTTTTAAAAAGCTGTGTGCACAATGGGTGCCGCATTCGCTAACAATTGAACAAAAACACATTCGAATGCGACTTTCTCAACAACATTTGGAGCGTTTTAAAAAGGATAAAGTGGATTTTGTGCGTCGATTCATCACTATGGATGAGACTTGGGTCTATCACCATGATCCTAAATCAAAACAAGAGGCTAAAGAGTGGTGTGAACCTGGTTGTTCGGCTTCGAAACGAGTTCGTGTCCAGAAATCGGCCAAGAAGGTTCTGGCATCAGTTTTTTGGGATGCGAAAGGAATTTTATTTATGGATTACTTGCAAACTGGTAAAACAATTAATTCTGAATATTATTGCAACCTTTTGTACCAGTTGAAGGAAAAAATTCGTGAAAAAAGACCCGGTTTGCAGAAGAAAAAAATCCTTTTTCATCAGGACAACGCACCGTGTCACAAGAGCATTTTGACAATGGCTAAAATCCATGAATTAAAGTTCGAATTGTTGGAGCATCCGCCGTATTCACCAGATTTCGCCCCCAGCGACTTCCATTTGTTTCCAGAACTCAAAAAATGTATGCGTGGCAAGCGTTTTTCGTCAAATGAAGAGGTCATAACGGCTGTTGAAGCGTATTTTGCAGACCTTCCGGAATCTCACTTCAGGAATGGGACCCACAGATTGGAGGATTGTTGGAGCAAGTGCATTAATGTTCAGGGAGATTATACTGAATAATAAAGTGTATTTTGAACCATAACATTGTGTTTTTCTTATCGAACGACAAAACTTATTGAATAACCTGGTATGTTCAGAAAGAAATAAAAATCACAATTTTATGTCGATAAATAACTAGAAGTAATCTAAGGAGTTTTCTTGTTATTATCTTTTCTTATGGCCATACGATAGATTGAAAACTGCGTACATTACTTAGATTTTAAATTTGAGGCTTTCGAGGCCATGAATGTTCATCTCATTGGCTATCGGGTGATTGCCGCGTCTATTCTCAGCATTTTGCCAACATTTCGCAGGCGTTGCACTTTGCGTCGTCAGGACAGGGGGTGCTCTGATACTTACTATAATGATATAATGATAAGTGGCTGCTCTATCAGCTAAACCAACATCAAGTATTTGCTGGTACGAAATCTGCCGCATGCTTTCTTTTGCCTGATATAAATAGTCCCTTTGCTTATCGCATTGTTAGATGCGATCAAATGTAGATTCTTTATAGTAATCGGAAACGTCGATCACAGCGACTAGATCGAGGTGGAACACCAAAATAATTTACCAAAATGAAGCTCAAAGGCAACAAAAGATTACGAGCATTGCTCGTCCATCCGCAAGTAGCGTCATTTACTGCTAGTTCCTAAATCCTACTGAAATGATAACAGCAGGCCGATATTGTCAGGAAATTAAAAAAATGCATAAGAAGCTGTATTGCTCCCGATCATCTGCATGATTTTACAGCTTGTTTCCAGTTGGGAGAAATGTGGGCAAGCCAATGGTCTTTATTTTCATTAATAATTATCATTTTTTAACCTAGATGTGCACCCTTATACTACATCCATAATAAAATAAAGTCACGCATACGTGAAAGCGATCTTATGAGTGAAATTGTAGCCAGTACTGTGGTTAAAAATTAAATTAAGTTTTCAGTGTGCTGATTACACACAATCTTTAACTGGACGCTTCAACACTTTCATCGTCATCGTCAAAAAATGCTTTTCTTCGTTACTGTATTCAATTGAAAACGAATGAGAACAACGACTGAAAGAAATTTAATACAAAAGAAAACGGAAAAATATTGATAGAAACGGTGAATGTTGGAACTTATTTTTTTAAAAATGTTCTATTTTTTCTTCGAATCGAATTTATTTTAATTTTCTTTGTTTTCCTTTTCACTTCAACTTAACAGTAAAACAAATTATCTTCTGACGATGACATGATCGAAGTGTCGAAATGTTGAGTTAAAAGATTCTGCGTAAGCAGCACATTCAATAATTAATTCATATTTTAACCGAAGTACTAGTCACAATTCGATTTGCAAGTCAATTTGGACCAGTCATTGTCATATTTGTTACAGTAATATTCTTACCGTAAAATTTTCAAAATTGGCTTAGAGTGCTCTTTAAAGAAATACGATAGTACATGGAAAGTTTTAAGTAAACATTTTTCTTTTACCGAAAGGATTGTTGACGTTTAAATACTCATTTCTAATTTTTATGAAAAATAAGCGGCCAAACGCGTTTGATTCTATAAAAATCCCGCTGTCAACAACATGTTAAGGTCGCATTTTAAGGCGTAGCATTTCTTAAGAGAATTTATAAAAGGAAATACTTTACAAATGAACGTAAAATTTTTCCGTATATTGCTGTTGACATTTTAAGATTTGCCATTCACTTATGTAAAATCGTATTTATAGTCATATTGGCATGCCTTTTCATGCTGATTAAAAAAATATATATGTAATAGATTGAAAGGATTCCAATTATACAAGACATCGAAACATTTTTTTTGGCACACATTTTTTTCTATAAAGAATTTGCCCGTTTTTATGTAATACAAAAGGTTTGCTCCTATTGATCGGAGTGCGTTTGATACGTAGTTGAAGCTACACGTTATTTGGATATAGTTTCCAACAGATTCTACCAGCCGTATTTCAAAACCATTCTTCGGCTCACTTTGCCCGTTTGTAAATCGTGTCGCACATGTTGCATCCATAAGTGGGTGTCTTAATTCACAGAAATTTAAACCATTGGCTGTGTTAGATTGCGATATAAGAGAGGCCGGCATTGATCTTTCCGATCAACTGGTTCTTTATGTATCAACACTGAGAAAAGGTATATAATGGTACCGGAAGCTAGTTGTATATTGAATTCTAGCGTTGTCATGTGTAGACATTTTCATACTTTATAAAACTGCGACCAAACGAAATATTAAAATCATCCAAATAACATCTTTCAAAGAATTGTTAATTCTTGAATTAATTATATCATAGATGTATTCGACATATATACAAGCAAATACAATAATCGTTCATCTTTAACACTAGAACTACCGACAATTCAGCAAACCTACTTCTACCAAAACCAGTCAAAATGACTGGTCTTAAAAAAATACTTAATAATAGAATATTTTTAAATTTGTCGCTTCATTACTTTCTTACAAAAGGAAATCCATGTTTTATGTAATACATTTTTGGTATTATTAACTTATTTAATGAGTTAGGATTATTCCTTACGCATTAGTAAACACAATGCTCCTCGCGCATGGTTCCGTCTGCAGCAATTTCATTTTATGATTCTAGTAAAATACTTTCATTAGAATCTTCAGAACTTGAAAACACTCGAACACGTCTACTTTTACGTAAATTCGCATTATTTTCACATTCGCTTTCTGAAGATTTCTGAACATATTCTCTGTCTAAATCACCATTGTCACTTCTGTCACTATCAACAAGATTATCGTGAATACCTCACGATTCAATTTCATTTTCTTCTGGTTCATCTTCATAGTCATAAAGTTCACCATCTTCTATATCAGAGCATTCCATTGGTACATCATTCAATTTTTGCAATACTTCACAAGTTTTCAATCGTTTTTCCATTTTCAGGGCTTAGAAAGACTAGCACAAAACTATTTATGATAAAAATGAATATATAATATTTGTATTTATTTTTTCATCTTACACTGATTGAAATAATATGTCGTATACTGAATATATTGTTATATGAACAAGAGCATGATGGTCTTCCAGCGGCTGTTATAAACGCACTCATTGAATGCAGTAACTTCTCTATTTGATGGTTGTTTTTACAATGTTGCCTGATATAATACTGTCATGTGGCAAGCGGGCAAATTCCAAAAGAAAACAATAACACATTCCTAACAGAATCTTCAAATGTTTTACGACTTCAGATCTAAATGAACGCCTTAATGAATACCAGTCAAAATGACTGCTGTTGGTATAAGTAACCACAGAATCAATTTATTTTGATTCAGAATAAATAAAACATTTAAAAAATGTATTTTACTATTTCTTTATTTATCACCGCAAAAGTTATTACACCATTTCGGAAAAAAATGTAACATAAAGTAGAAATATTTAAATCAAATTGTAAAACCAGTCAAAATGACTGGTGCGGTAGTTCTAGTGTTAAGTAAATAAGATCGTCTGCCATACATGGAAGACACAGCACCCAGGGTGTTTAAAGTTTCAGATTCTAATGTTCTGACTTTACGCCAAAACTAAGATAATCTCCAAATTAGTGATTTCTGCAAATATAATGTATTTTTAAACTAACAATTTAAAGACCTTAAACTTTAAAGAAACATAAAACCATACTTATTTTTTTTCTTTCTTTTTGCCTTACAAAAGTGTAGTCTTTAAAAGTGGCATCGCATAATTATTGTTTACATGAAACCGAGCAAGTGTTTTACACTATTGAACCAAATTTCGATAATGATCCAAATTATTAACGTTTGTATGAAATTATCTGAAAATAATGTTTTTACAAATTACTGAATTTTCCTCAAAGATCGAAAATTTTCCGAAAACGATTAAATATTTAGCGCATATACGATTATCTACGTCTACAAAACCTATTGTTGGAGTTTCCATTACAAGTTCAAATTTTCATTACAAATCACATTATTTTCTTCATAATTCCAATAGAGCGCAATCTCTTCGCAACTTCCTTACATTACATCTGGTAATGTAACCGTTCCAACTTTTAAAAGAAATTAATTTCCTTTCACTCAAATTAGGAATTAGTTATTCTGTTTTAACACTTTGCACTCCTATGTCGAGTGTGACTCGACATCAGCTCCACTCGACATTTTTTCATGTCTAAATAAATAGATATCGTGCACACGTTATCGACGCTCTCGCAATGTCACTAGAAGGGTTAGACATTCAGGTAATCGAAGAGAAATAAAAGAACTGGATGTGATCACAGATTATAATAAAAATATAGATTGTGTCGATATGGCGAACCAATACGCGACATCTTACTGTTTTTTACGTCGAGCACTCAAGTGGTGGAGGGAATATTTCTTTTGGGGATTAGAAATCTCCATGGTAAATGCGTATATTTTATACAAAGAAAAAAACAAAAAAACCAAGGAACAGAACCTATAGCCCACAAAAAATTTCGCGAAATGATTTTGTCAATGCTAATTCGTGATTGTCGTCATCCAAATATGAAATTGGGGAGGCCTGGAACACATGATAAACACGATCGCTTAGATGGAAAGCTTCATTTAATCTTCCTACATCTCGAAGGAACACACAAAGACTGTGCAGTTTACTCAAATAGAAAAACATCTGGAGGAAAAAGAGAAACCACCTATTTTTGTGAAACGTGTGAAAGAAAATCAGGGTTACATCTTGCAAGTTCTTTCAAAAGATATCATACCCTTGAAAATTTCAATATACGACAATACTGTAAATAAAATTGGTATTTAAGTGAATTTGTTTCTTCCTTTATTTATGCTAATTTCAATGCTAATTCGTGATTGTCGTCATCCAAATATGAAATTGGGGAGGCCTGGAACACATGATAAACACGATCGCTTAGATGGAAAGCCTCATTTAATCTTCCTACATCCCGAAGGAAAACACAAAGACTGTACAGTTTACTCAAATAGAAAAACATCTGGAGGAAAAAGAGAAACCACCTATTTTTGTGAAACGTGTGAAAGAAAATCAGGGTTACATCTTGCAAGTTCTTTCAAAAGATATCATACCCTTGAAAATTTCAATATACGACAATACTGTAAATAAAATTGGTATTTAAGTGAATTTGTTTCTTCCTTTATTTATTTAAATTGCTTTATATTTTTAGTTAAAGTAAATTTCAAATAAAACACTTAAAAGCGTTGGGAGCTGCTGGTAACGAAATTGAAATAACATTCGGAGTGCAAAGGGTTAAAGAATATTAATGTTAATGACCGTACCGCATTAGTACGTACGTGCTAACTTGTGCACAGATTTTGATAGTGGCCTCAGACTGACAGATGTAACCATATCAGCGTTCGATAATTCGATTTACATGTGACTTAGAAAGACCTGATTTTGACTTTTAAAGCAATATTGGATGAAAAAGATGAAATTGTTTTGCTCCGTAGAGTGTTCTATTGCATTAAACTTGCTTTTGTACCAACAACATCTTACATATGATTTTGCATAACCTATTTAACCTAGCGATTACATATACATTAATAGGTAATTAAGTTTTTGAAATATTATATTCCAATCAATATTTAACCTTTGCGTTCCAGATTCCACAGACTTCTAATATTTTGCTTAACGTCAATTGTTCTTTCCCAACGGTAGATTCGCTTTCACAGAGAAATAAAGAAATTTTGTGGTATAAACTTTATTCCATGTAGATGCAATACTATCATTACAATGGGTTCTCACATTTAGCGTTACATTATATGTTAATGTGTTTAAATTTCCAAATTGTAGGTCTTTCCTTGTTAATGTCAGTTTGGTTGCCTCTCTATAATACTCAATGCTCTTCTTTCCAGTTTCAGTGCATTTAACATCTAATAACATTAATATTTCACATAATTCATGTGTGTCTATATATGTCTGACAATGTACAATTATTTTGAATCAGTAACTAGAATTGTCTGATATCGTTCACTGTAGATTCATTTTCTATAGGTACTGTTGCTTCTATACTTTCATTATTTATTGTATATACAGATTGCCAACCTAACTATAAAGCAGATTTAGATAATTTTATAGTTTAAATAGAAGCAATTAGACACATTTATGTAAATAACGTTATCAAAAATTGTGCTTAAAAATATACACCTAGAGTGTGAAGTACCAGGAATATATGAATGCTTACAGATCTGATGTTGTTACTATATAATAATGATAGATATTTCAAATGTAAACATAATACATAAGATGAAATTCATTCTGGTATCAATATTTTTGGTTTGTAAAATACTAGTTCTGCAAAAATATTATTGTAACATTGTTACCGTGCAATGGTTAAGGAGGAATAGGTCCATAACATTTCCCAAATATTAACTGAACACGTTTTATATTGAATGTGTTGCATTTCATCCATTTATCAATGTATAATGTGAATAAACATTAGGTATACAATACTAAACATAAATAACAATTCATGTAGAATGTTATGCTAGCATTTATATATCACATGATATCAATAGCTATAAAGTTAAATAACAGTTACAAAGAAAAAATACCAAAACAAACATATTGCACAGGTAAATTATTTCATGTCAAAAATATAATTCGATACAATGTGTCAAACAGAAGTTATGTTATATAAAAACGTTGAGTACTTATTGCTTAGTTTCTGTTTTATATCTTAAAGAATCATTTTGAGTAATACATGTGGTTTGAAAGAATGAATGTTGTGACTGGACAAATATTTTATATATTCGACATACATATTTATATTTTTATATACTAAATGTTCTATAATATTATTATATGTTTTATATTTGTGATACGAAAATGTGCAATATTAGAATTTTAGTATAACTTCTAATATGCATGACATAATTATAGTCAACATTTTTTACGCAATAGTATTCTTGAAACCCATAATAAAATTGTGAAGTACTCGAATTTAAGCAGTATCCTAAAAAGGGTATGTTTTATTATTGTTGAATAATTGTTTACAAACCGATTAATTTAAATTGGTTCACGTTATATCAAGCTGTACTTAATGATTTCAAAAGTATTGTTGTGGCAACTCTAAACATCAGTATTGACATAGCTTCTTGCTCATTTTTTATTGGTATCTCTTAAACTGTGATTGACAGAATACGGAGTATTCCTAGTTACAGACGTGAAATATTGCACAAATATTCCGTAAATAATTAGATCTCCCATTAGAATGGAATCGCAGGCATTAAAGTGTAACAAAAGGAATGAAAGAGATCTGAAAGTGTACATTTCAAATGTTTGAAGTGTATTAGAATTTTAGTATAACTTCTAATATGCATGACATAATTATAGTCATTGTCATGACACAATTATAGTCATAGTGTATTAGAATTTTAGTATAACTTCTAATATGCATGACATAATTATAGTTAACATTTTTTACGCAATAGTATTCTTGAAACCCATAATAAAATTGCGAAGTACTCGAATTTAAGCAGTATCCTAATAAAGGTATGTTTTATTATTGTTGAATAATTGTTTACAAACCAATTAATTTAAATTGGTTCACGTTATATCAAGCTGTACTTAATGATTTCAAAAGTATTGTTGTGGCAACTCTAAACATCAGTATTGACATAGCTTCTTGCTCATTTTTTATTGGTATCTCTTAATTGACAGAATGATTGACAGAATACAGAAATATTCCGTAAATAATTAGTTACGCACACATTAAAGAACAGTGAAATATTGAAAGTGTACACAAATATTATTTTAGTATTTTAGTATAACTTCTTTAGTATAACTTCTAATTTTAGTATAACTTCCAATATGCATGACATAATTATAGTTAATATTTTTTACGCAATAGTATTCTTGAAAACCATAATAAAATTGTGAAGTACTCGAATTTAAGCAGTATCCTAAAAAGGGTATGTTTTATTATTGTTGAATAATTGTTTACAAACCGATTAATTTAAATTGGTTCACGTTATATCAAGCTGTACTTAATGATTTCAAAAGTATTGTTGTGGCAACTCTAAACATCAGTATTGACATAGCTTCTTGCTCATTTTTTATTGGTATCTCCTAAACTGTGATTGACAGAATACGGAGTATTCCTAGTTATAGACGTGAAGTATTGCACAAATATTCCGTAAATAATTAGATCTCCCATTAGAATGGAATCGCACGCATTAAAGTGTAACAGAAGGAATGAAATAGATCTGAAAGTGTACATTTCAAATGTTTGAAGTGTATTAGAATTTTAGTATAACTTCTAATATGCATGACATAATTATAGTCATTGTCATAGACGTTTAGTCATTGTCATGACACAATTATAGTCATAGTGTATTAGAATTTTAGTATAACTTCTAATATGCATGACATAATTATAGTTAACATTTTTTACGCAATAGTATTCTTGAAACCCATAATAAAATTGTGAAGTACTCGAATTTAAGCAGTATCCTAAACAGGGTATGTTTTATTATTGTTGAATAATTGTTTACAAACCGATTAATTTAAATTGGTTCACGTTATATCAAGCTGTACTTAATGATTTTAAAAGTATTGTTGTGGCAACTCTAAACATCAGTATTGACATAGCTTCTTGCTCATTTTTTATTGGTATCTCTTAAACTGTGATTGACAGAATACAGAGTATTCCTAGTTACAGACGTGAAATATCGCACAAATATTCCGTAAATAATTAGATCTCCCATTAGAATGGAATCGCACGCATTAAAGTGTAACAGAAGGAATGAAATAGATCTGAAAGTGTACATTTCAAATGTTTGAAGTGTATTAGAATTGTAGTATAACTTCTAATATGCATGACATAATTATAGTTAACATTTTTTACGCAATAGTATTCTTGAAACCCATAATAAAATTGTGAAGTACTCGAATTTAAGCAGTATCCTAAAAAGGGTATATTTTATTATTGTTGAATAATTGTTTACAAACCGATTAATTTAAATTGGTTCGCGTTATATCAAGCTGTACTTAATGATTTCAAAAGTATTGTTGTGGCAACTCTAAACATCAGTATTGACATAGCTTCTTGCTCATTTTTTATTGGTATCTCTTAAACTGTGATTGACAGAATACGGAATATTCCTAGTTACAGACGTGAAATATTGCACAAATATTCCGTAAATAATTAGATCTCCCATTAGAATGGAATCGCACGCATTAAAGTGTAACAGAAGGAATGAAATAGATCTGAAAGTGTACATTTCAAATGTATACTTTAACCAGAATATTATATTATCGTAAGATCAATTTGATATATTCTGGAGAAATTGCATGTTGCACGTGCGGAATTGTTGTCTTGCTATCGAAATCTGAAAGTATCAACGAATGATTAAGATTTTGGAAAAATGACAGTGTAACTCCGAAATGAGTCCGTTCGAATTACTTAAACGTCTCGGTTTAAAAGATCGTCACATTCGCAGAGCTGCGTGTAGATGATATTAAGAGAACCACTATCGAAATGTGAAAGTATCAACGAATGATTAAGATTTTGGAAAAATGACACTGTAACTCCGAAATGAGTCCGTTCGAATTACTTAAACGTCTCGGTTTAAAAGATCGTCACATTCGCAGAGCTGCGTGTAGGTGATATTAAGAGAACCACTATCGAAATCTGAAAGTATCAACGAATGATTAAGATTTTGGAAAAATGACAGTGTAACTCCGAAATGAGTCCGTTCGAATTACTTAAACGTCTCGGTTTAAAAGATCGTCACATTCGCAGAGCTGCGTGTAGGTGATATTAAGAGAACCACTATGCCACATCGTGTTGCATCCTGAAATAAGGTAGCCCCGACTATGGCGATGCAGGAGTCGACGTGGGTGGTCTGCGAGAGATTTGCCTTCCGCTAAATATCGCCTTTGCGCGTTCGACGTGGGTGGCCTTCTTGCTGTAGGCCCAAGGGAATCCTCATACTACTTCTCCACCTCTTCCATCCCATGCACAACCACCTTCCTTTCAGCGTCACGTTCTCTCTGCGCAGCTCTCGCTCACTCTTTCTCCCTCTCTCTCTCTCTCTCTCTCTCTCTTCTTTTGCAGAAACAATTCCTTTCTGTGTGCTTGCAGTGCGATATGCAGATCACACGCTCTTTTCATTTTGCATTGTCGAATTAGCTGTGTGTAGACTAACGATAGGAGGAACGTGACTATACTTTTAGTACAGAGAGTATTCGTACATAGATCAATATCGAGCTACTTTCTAGGCTTTCTAAAAATGTCTATTGTCGAAGGTTATTTTATTTTTTGTGTTTAGACAAACGACTTATTTTCGTTGATATATCCTTATTACTTTATCATTTCGTTGACGTCTTTCGAACCACTTAGGCTTGCACTTCACACGCTCTTTTCATTTTGCATTGTCGAATTAGCTGTGTGTAGACTAACGATAGGAGGAGCGTGACTATACTTTTAGTACAGAGAGTATTCGTACCTAGATCAATATCGAGCTACTTTCTAAGCTTTCTAAAAATGTCTATTGTCGAAGGTTATTTTATTTTTTGTGTTTAGACAAACGGCTTATTTTCGTTGATATAATCCTTATTACTTTATCATTTCGTTGACGTCTTTCGAACCACTTAGGTTTGCACTTCACACGCTCTTTTCATTTTGCATTGTCGAATTAGCTGTCTGTAGACTAACGATAGGAGGAGCGTGACTATACTTTTAGAGTATTCGTACTCAATATCGAGCTACTTTCTAAGCTTTCTAAAAATGTCTATTGTCGAAGGTTATTTTATTTTTTGTGTTTAGACAAACGACTTATTTTCGTTGATATATCCTTATTACTTTATCATTTCGTTGACTCTCTCGAACCACTTAGCTCACTTCACACGCTCTTTTCATTTCTTGTCTCTGTGTGTAGACTCGATCTCTTTTAGTCTCTCTCTCTCTCTTTCTAAAAATGTCTATTGTCGAAGGTTATTTTATTGTTTGTGTTTAGACAAACGACTTATTTTCGTGATATATTCTTATTACTTTATCATTTCGTTGACGTCTTTCGAACCACTTATGCTTGCACTTCACACGCTCTTTTCATTTTGCATTGTCGAATTAGCTGTGTGTAGACTAACGATAGGAGGAGCGTGACTATACTTTTAGTACAGAGAGTATTCGTACATAGATCAATATCGAGCTACTTTCTAAGCTTTCTAAAAATGTCTATTGTCGAAGGTTATTTTATTTTTTGTGTTTAGACAAACGGCTTATTTTCGTTGATATATCCTTATTACTTTATCATTTCGTTGACGTCTTTTGAACCACGTGTAGACTAACGATAGGAGGAGCGTGACTATACTTTTAGTACAGAGAGGATTCGTACATAGATCAATATCGAGCTACTTTCTAAGCTTTCTAAAAATGTCCATTGTCGAAGGTTATTTTATTTTTTGTGTTTAGACAAACGACTTATTTTCGTTGATATATCCTTATTACTTTATCATTTCGGTGACGTCTTTCGAACCACTTAGGCTTGCACTTCAAGAGTCTGTCTTAATAGTAATATGAAACGTGTACGTGGGCCTATTTTTCTTTTATTTTTACACGGCAGAGAGTATGTGTACAGATGTGGTGCACTTGCATTGCGATTTATTTTCAGTTGGAATTGTGCATTGTTATAGGAGTATTTATACTTATAAAGTATAAAAGTAGTAAAGATATATCAACGAAAATAACTATTTTTTTTTAATAACAAGTTTGTACATTTTCTATAAAACCTCTATAATTGACATATTGCCGAAAAATTAAATGTAAGAATAAGCTGCGAGGTTCACAAGAAGTCTAACAAAAATTGCAAAGTATAAAAGTAGGAAGTGTTCATATGGTACTTAGCATTCCAAGCATTTACAAAAGAATTGTTGATGTAAACAGATCACATTATTGCTTTCTAGTTATAATTGACATTATCACCATATACATTTCGACTATTAAGAGTCATCTATACAAAATGGGGGCGAAACCCTACGGAAATTATGATGGGGGAAAGAAAAGGTATTATTAATTTGCAAGAAAGACTTTTGCATTATATCTATTATATGCATTATATCTTTACTACGTTTATACTTATAAAGTATAAAAGTAGTAAAGATATATCAACGAAAATAACTATTTTTTTTTTAAATAACAAGTTTGTACATTTTCTGTAAAATCTCTATAATTGACATATTGCCGAAAAATTAGATGTAAGAATAAGCTGCGAGGTTCACAAGAAGTCTAACAAAAAATGCAAAGTATAAAAGTAGTAAGTGTTCATATGGTACTTAGCATTCCAAGCATTTACAAAAGAATTGTTGATGTAAACCGATCACATTATTGCTTTCTAGTTATAATTGATATTGTCACCATATACATTTCGACTATTAAGAGTCATCTATGCAAAATGGGCGCGAAACCCTACGGAAATTATGATGGGGGAAAGAAAAGGAATTATTAATTTGCAAGAAAGACTTTTGCATTATATCTATTATAGAGATTTCCAAGAATATATGCAAACTCGTTGTTTACACAAAATTAGTTAATAAAGTACAATTTTAGAATGTACGTGTTGTTCGAAATTGATCGAAGTACAAACACTTTCTACACCGACTATACGTAAACAAATTAAATTGAAAACAGCTGATTTTATTTCTGATTAGAAAATAATGTTTATCTGTAATACGACTAAAAGATTAATAAAATTAATTTATTGTGATGAAAATGATTCTGAAAAAGGTTTTTCTCTTTATTAATTCCATTTACTTTAAGAATAAATAAATAAATAAATATATATTAGAAGGAAGTGCGGCTTTTTGCATTACTGTCAAATTAGCAATTGTGGTTCTTTTTACGATGTCTGATGAATGCTTTCTTTTTCATCTTCCGGAGATTATTTTGAGGCAGGATAAAATTGACGAGTTGATGCGGGTGTTTATCCTTTTGTTGGGTTCTCTGAAAACGCGCTGTCAATTATTTGTGATTATAAACCTATGAAATCAATTTCCAGACCGAAAGTGTAAAATGGATCGTTGCGCTGAAAATGCATTTAGTTAAATTTCCGAGTAATAAATGTCGGCTCCAATTTTAATGTGTAAATAAAATTCTGATTACTACTACGGTCGAAAAATTAATAACTTATTGCGCGTATTGATTAGAATCTAAGCTCTTATTTTTCTTTAAAGGTAGAAAAAACATTCTATTATACTTAAGTTAATAAAATGATGATTACTAAAGCTTAGAGAAAAGTTAAGAGTTTAGTTTAAATTAAGCTAACTAACTCTTATTAAATATTTTATATTCATTGTGTTTAGTTAACTTCAATTAAATATTTAATTTTACTTTAAATCTTCTTTAACTGTAATTAAATTTCTTACAATAATAATTATTTTTAGATATTTTAATCCCAATAAAATAAATATTACTCTTTAAATATTTAGCAATCACGTTAATTCTTATTATTCTTCAATAAAAATTTCATAGATAATACTAATGATTAATAAGACTAGCTTAATTTAAAATAAATTTCTATTTGATTATTTTAAATTAAAGAATAATAACCTTCTAACTCGACATTTTAACACTTTGATTCCGTTGCCATCCGGAAATAAATATTCTATTAAGTTAAATTAGGAAACGAAAATTAAATTGAAATCAATTTGAAGCGAAAAATGGATAAAATTGTTTAAAATGGTGAATGGCGTAAGTTACGTAAATAAGAACCGATAAAAACACCTTTGTTAAATAAAGTTATTAACTAAATTACCCCTTATATCGATGTATGGCAATACAGCTTTATGACAATATTCTTTATGAAAATTCCCACGAAAGTTGAACGTTAAAAAATTTACGTGTTAATGTGAAAAAATGAATGTACAATAAAATAAATACCGTCATTATTCGTAATGAGAAATTCATTGGAAGCAAGGAAAAATGGAAAATAACTCGTAGAGATAAGTGAATAATGTAATTAAAATACCATCTAAAGCACTCCATGTTCTATTTACAACACGTCTCATGCAAGTGTTGATTATTGTGTTGATTAATTTAATCGGTTGCTGTTATGTGCCAACCTTAAGAATTACACTAATTTGATTGTATCAAAAAACTCTACATATTTCGGGACCTTCAAGCCCCCTTCTTGAGAGTCTGCATGAAATATATGGTGGTTTATACGGTGCAAAATTATTGTTATTACAATATTAGATATAAATATACACGTTGTCTTATATAGTGATAGTATAGTATATAGTAACAGTGAAAAAGTTCGTATTTTTATAATTAATTAATGAGAATGGCAAATTATTCTGTTTTTAAGTTTACTTTGTTGGTTCCGTCGATTAATATTCATTCTTAGTCAAGTATTTTGCCAAACTCGTTTTCTTATTGTGACATAGACAAAAATTAAGGATCGTTGAAAAGCAGAGTAAATTGAACATAAGGAGGAATGGGAATTAACAAAGAAAATTCATTGCTGGGATGACCTAGTCTTATTTGAGCCACTCATCCGCCAAATCGATTAACTCCACAAAATAAAAAGTGTTACATTTATTTGGAATATAAAAATTGAAGCATTAGTTAAATCTTTTGCTACTAAAATTAAAAAAAAATGGGTTAGTTGCTTTGGCGTGGGGTAAAAAAAGCAGATAAAACAGTCCAATAAATTTAACCTTTAATAACTAAAGACATTATTAATATAATATATAAACATAAGTTATTAAAATTATTATAATCGCGTATTGTAACCAACATTAAGGACAGCTTGCCAAGAATAACATGTTAATTCGAATAGTTTCGATCCGAATTATGCTATACCAAATTTATGTACATTTTGAAAGAACGATAGTTGTCAAGAATCACCGAACGTAGTTTCGAAGAACTTCTTTTGACTAACTGAAGAGTTTCAGATCCTACACGACGAGCGAATTAGTATATAATTGATTGTAAATAGAACGCAGATAGTTCAAAAACATTGTTGAATTATAAAACATTGCGATGAAGATTAAGGACATTAAGGATAGCTTGCCAAGAATAATATGTTAATTCGAATAGTTTCGATCCGGATTATGCTATACCAAATTTATGTACATTTTGAAAGAACGATAGTTGCCAAGAATCACCGAACATAGTTTCGAAGAACTTCTTTTGACTAACTGAAGAGTTTCAGATCCTACACGATGAGCGAATTAGTATATAATTAATTGTAAATAGAACGCGGATAGTTCAAAAACATTGTTGAATTAAAAAACATTGCGATGAAGAGATTGTATTTATTACTCCAGAATGAAAGAAAAAGCATATAGTTGAGGTTAATGTCGGTGATGATGACGAAATATTCGACGATTAGAGCGGAGGAGAAAGATGAGAAAAAAAGGAAGAAGGAAGAAGAGGAAGCGACACGATGCGTGTGGTCGATGAGGTAGTAGGCTAACCGAAGCAAGACGAGACCATGATGGGATCATGACAGAACCTGGACAGGATCAAAACGCAACCAGTACGGAATCAGAGCGACGAAGCTATTTTATCGTAAACCCCAGGTTCAATCAGAGTCAGTAACGAGTTCAATTACTCTTCACAAAAATCGATATTTTATATACAATCTTTATATGTACACTTTTCGACGTTGACTATGATTTGTGCCCATAATTATGAAAGTGGTCTAAGTCAAAATTTAAAAAAAATGAGTTTATCAGTTATTTCATACATTATTTTTAACTAAATTTATTCAATGTAATTTTTACGAAATTGTCAAAAATGAACCATTAGATGTGTGTAATTTCAACATTATATGGAATTCATTTAGTTTTAATTATGAAAGTGGTCTAACCATCAAAAATTTAAATAAATTATATAAACAACTTAAAATGGCAATAAAGAACTTCTCGAATGTTGCAACAATTTTATTTTAACGAAATCACTAGAAGAATCAATAACAAGAAGAGTAAAAAATACCGCGGGTGAATCTGTCTCTTGGCTACAAACTCAATGGATGAGATTCTTGAAAAATGAACCTTATAAAATGTTCTATAAAACATCTTTAGATGATTCTAAATTTCACGTTTTGGATCTTTCACCTAAAAAAGGAAGACCAAAAGTATACGGAAATATTAAATTACTTCCATTATACACCACCATTAGACCAGTATCGGAAGAAAAACATAAAGATATTATGAGTTTACTACCGTACATCCCTCCATTTTTCAGGAACATTTTAAGAATCTTAAATACATTGAAATAATGATAAAAATGGATTACTGTTTAAAAATAATTAATAAATGTAATAAATGTTCACGAATTATTTCAATCAAATTATTGTTTCAAATAAAACTAAAAGTTCTTTATTGTCTTTAAGTTTTATTAGGACATTCAGTTAATTTTGAAAATGGTCTAAGTCAATTCAATCTTTTAAAAACAATATTATCGTATAAAATTCACACAAAATTTCATATTCATAGTAAATTTCCATTAATTAAGACGAATAAAATTATAAATTAAAATGTCATTTTTGACAAATGTAAAAATATTTTTTAATTTATTCAAAAATGCAATTCATTAAATATCTCGAAACAAGAAATATATGACTTAGACCACTTTCATAATTATGGGCACATTTGATCGGTAGTATGAATTATAAATATTAATAATAATAATTATAAATAAAATTTGTATCAAACAGACATTGAAGGAAAACAGCGTACAGAATAGAAATGTCGCTCTAGTGAAATTGTGTAGAAATAAGTAATAAAGTTAACCATGTGCAGGCAACAGAGTACAAGGGGAGATCAAATTGTATCTAATACTAATCTCTCAGGAATCAGTAACATTAAACTGGATCTAAAATTATATCAAAGGTGAAATTGCACAGATCGACAATTTTTTATATTTTTACATTGTATAAGTACAGGTAACCGTCAAATAGGAAGGCTTTGATCCGAAACAATTTGAAAATCGAGAGAATTTTGCAGGTCACATGCCACGCACGAGTTTAATCTGTCAGAACATATATATTCCTTCGTTATTTTTTACATTGCTGAAATGAATATACAAGTGACTTCATTTACACAATATCGCCTAAAGAAATATACATCATTTCGAGACAGCAGATACTATGCACTTAACGAGTTTTATGCATTTATTAAAGCTTCCGGTATGTTTCTGTTTTCAGTAGGTAAATTTAAGATTTATTGAATAATCAATTCAGCAAAAGCAAACTAATCAACCGTTTTTAAAAAACCAGTTGATGTTCTATAATTAGAGTATAGTTCAATGAAGTTTTCATAAATATGCTGCTACAAGCTCGTTTATCCTGTAGTTTGTTCCGCTGTGAAGATATTCTCTTATTATAAACATATAATATATGTATCAACAAAAGTGTCATTGTAAAGAAACACATTTCTCAGTTTCTGTGGCTTGGAAAACGTTTGGTTATTGTATATAGTAAGTTAACGTGTGGTTCGTAAGTTCTCGTAATCCAAATCCGTTTATCACATTAGTACTTACTTTGAAAACATAGCACTTTGTAGTTTTCATACACATTAGTAAGTACTTTGAAAACATAGCACAACCCCTGCTAAATGGCTGTCCACAGCACAATCGTATAGTAAGCAAAATGCAGCGAATTAAAGATGTACAATCTGTTTCTCCCACTAATTCTTGATTTCCCAGGACGTGAAATATTTGTACGTTACTTAGATTCGAAAGCATGATATAGAAAGTGGTAAGAAAATTGCAACGATGTAAAGATGTTTAGTGCTCGACATAGTTAGTAGCGGTAGAAATAGAATGGTTCCGAAGGCTGATCTAACTGTCACTACGGAATAGTGAATGAACGAAATGTAAAGCCGTGCATAAGGTGAGACCACACAGGTTGATCGGGGGAGGGTTGCAGGAGATCAGCAGATGCAATGCCCCATAAACAGCAGGGCGGGACCACCCAACGCGCTCGTTCCTCCGTTTCATTCCTTCGTCTGTTTCCTTAATAACTACGATACCCTGCCTGTTCCCTTCTGAGAGGTGTGCTTTCGTTACGTGTATGTGCACGTCTATATGATCTACGTCATACGTTAAGGGCATATTGTGAGCCAGTGTTCCGGTGCATTTTTTATAAACGAGCTTATTCGCAAACCGTCTAGTAGTTGACAAAAGTCTCGGCAATTCACGAGTTTCCAATTCTGCGCACAAAATTAACACGTTGACTGCCAAGCGTATTTTGCTATATTAGAACCGCGATGCAATGAAATACTGCAGAATATGATTAAATCGTGCAAAACAAAGCTACGGCAGAGTTGTTAGAAGCCAAAGTATTGAAGCACCGTTCCAATATCAATTGCTTTTACAAGATTGCAAATAGGCTTCATTACAAATTGTTTGCATTTTTAGTAAAATCTTTTGCGCCGGTCACCGGTGACCACCGTGGCAGTCAAAGTGTTAAAGTATTGCAGTTAAATTTCCATCATTTTCTGCTGGTGTTTATTGCAAGAGTAATACGAATATGCAACTGTATGGTGTATATCTGTTCAATATATCTTCTCGTAGAACTTCAGATACCTGGGAAATCGGCAGATTCCGTAAATGTAGGGTTAACCACGTAAATTGAATATATGGTGGGTTTGATATATCCCAGACAGCACACAGATATCTAAAATATGTCTAAAAGATAACCTTTTTTCAGGAAAGATATCTTTCAATAATGACGTAAAGGCGTCAGAAAGATGACGAAAAGTTGTCTTATGACCCGTTCTTCGTTGCCTAAAAGATGACGTTCAGACAAGTCTGAAAGACAACATCCAGGCATCATTAAAAGACGGCGTTTAGACACAGTCGAAGGACAACATTTAGGCATACCCAAAAAAAAAATAATTCTGTTGTGAATTTTTTTTGTTAACTGTTTTTATGACAGCTAATCTAAAATTATAAACGTTATTACAGTCAACCAAAAAGAAATTGTTGAAAAATGGACTTAGGTCACTTTCAAAATAAACGGCTCATATAATATAAAGATATATCAGCCAAAATTATTTTTTCTTGGACATGCCTAAATACTCTTTCATGTTTTATATTAAAATTATCGCAAGGATATTTATTTGTGTTCCATTTTTATTTTTTATTATGGATATTGTTCGTTTACAATAATAAATATTATAAGTTTCATCTGTAAATAGATAGGATAAATAGAAGACGACGCTTTTAGACGACGATTTTTTTTCCTTTGTCCCAAATGCCGGAAATCTTTTCGTTTTGGCATCTTGTCCGAACTTATTCGACCTTAGGCATAAATTAACACTACAAAACGTTATAATACTGAAAATATCACCAATCACATTCAAAAAGGAAGCTCGCATTATTTATTTACATGCATCTTAAAATATTTAGAAAAAATAAAAATAAAAATGTAAACTAGAAAAATAGAAAAAGTAAGGTTAACTGGACTTTAGGTATACAGAATTGAATCTAAATAATCTCGTTTTTCTAATTTATTTATTATTTTCATCCTACTATAAAATCAATGTAATTTATGCCAATCGAATACTATTCTTTAAATTATTTTGTTACCGTTAAATTATTTTTGTTTCACCAAACCACACCGGACTAATTTTCACAATAGTAATTCACAATGGTGGCGCCAACTAGTGTTTAGCACGAAAAACATCTTTAATATTTTGGCATCTTTTAGATGTCCATAAGACATCATTAGATTATACCGAAAAGACATCCTTCAAAAGTCGTCATATGGACATCTTTTAGTAATATGTGCTGTCTGGGTATCTTGTCGTAGAACTTCAGATACCTGGGAAATCGGCAGATTCCGTAAATGTAGGGTTAACCACATAAATCGAATATATGGTCACTTTGATATACGTGTTTCAAGAATTTGAAATAGCCGGATTTAATAAATATAAGGCTTCTAATACAATTAACGGTGGACAAAAGTGATTACATAATGAAATTAATTTAATAAGCAAAACTAATGGTGTAGTAAGTTGTTAGTATTGATTGTTGTTTTAATACTCCTATCTCAAGAATTTAAAATGACAGGTCTTAATAAACCAAACGATAGAGTTACACTTTTAATAGGTACATTTTACTGATAGAAATAGTTGCAGAATGAAATTAGTTATGTGAATCAGACTAATAATACAATAACGTTTAGTAATTAGTAATGTTGTTATGAACCGTTGATATAATGTTCATGCCTCAACTTTAATAAGCAAGACTTAAAAAGTAAGTAGCACTGGCAATGTATTTAATGTGCTTATACCGCTAGATACGAATATTTATATATCCAAATTATTATGTGCGCAGTTATGCAAAATATTCTCCATATTTTTTTAATAACCCTGTTCTGTGTATGACTCTTTTTGATTTAACTGTATACAGCATATTATAATATTTTTCCAAAAATCTGTTCTGTATGTTATATAATTTTTCATTGATACAATTACTATTGATTGGATTTTATTAAAAACATTAAGACTTCTGAGAGATTTTTCTACTTCATTACAAATGCCTTTAATTTGCTAATCAGAATAGTGCGTTTAAGTAATTCCAAGAGTTATAAATTATTTGTTTGCATATTATATAGCCTGAAAATTTTGTCTAATCGTTGTGCTGGAAAATACAACTGAGGAAACACATTTAAATTTTCTATAGTATTTTTTAATTTCTTGTTATATTCAAATAGTCTATCTTCACCATTATTCTATCAATAAATACTACTCCTCCTATGCCAGAAAATTTTAATTTGCCACAAATCATATCGCTGGCTCCAGACTGTTTGTTCATTAGTTGAATTTTACTCATTTCTGACTCAGCGTTTCCTTCCTCTCAATGCATATATTTGACCACCCAATCAAAAAATGTTAACACTGTTTCCATGGCAAAATTAATTTCTGTTCCAAATTAGTTACCCTATGCATATGATTTGTTTTCAAATTCTATTCTTTACTATTGATTTTCCTTTCTTAATAAAAGGCATATATCGAGCTACTATTGAGTCATATGCTTTAATGTCTGTAACTCTTATTACAGATTTTCTCATACTACAGATACATACTCTTTCTACAGATTTTTTTTTTCATTTTCTGATTGTTAACTCCTTGGTTTATGTGCACACTGATCTCCCTGAAATCTTATGCTAATATTTCTCTCTGTCGAACTGCTTCTATCAGTTGCTTCTCCTATGAAACACATCTAAATTTTCTATACTATTTTTTAATTTCTTGTTATATTCAAATAATCTATCTTCACCATTATTCTATCAATAAATACTAGTCCTCCTATGCCAGAAAATTTGAATCTGCCACAAATCATATCGCTGGCTCCAGACTGTTTGGTCATTAGTTGAAATTTACTCATTTCTGACTCAGCGTTTCCTTCCTCTCAATGCATATATTTGACCACCCAATCAAAAAATGTTAACACTGTTTCCATGGCAAAATTAATTTATGTTCCAAATTAGTCACCCTATGCATATGATTTGTTTTCAAATTCTATTCTTTACTATTGATTTTCCTTTCTTAATAAAGCTGTTCCAGACTGTTTGGTCATTAGTTGAAATTTACTCATTTCTGACTCATATATATTTGACCACCCAATCAAAAAATGCATATATCGAGCTACTATTGAGTCATATGCTTTAATGTCTGTAACTCTTATTACAGATTTTCTCATACTACAGATACATACTGTTTCTACAGATTTTTGTTTTCATTTTCTGATTGTTAACTCCTTGGTTTATGTGCACACTGATCTCCCTGAAATCTTATGCTAATATTTCTCCCTGTCGAACTGCTTCTATCAGTTGCTTCTCCTATGAAACACATCTAAATTTTCTATACTATTTTTTAATTTCTTGTTATATTCAAATAATCTATCTTCACCATTATTCTATCAATAAATACTAGTCCTCCTATGCCAGAAAATTTGAATCTGCCACAAATCATATCGCTGGCTCCAGACTGTTTGGTCATTAGTTGAAATTTACTCATTTCTGACTCAGCGTTTCCTTCCTCTCAATGCATATATTTGACCACCCAATCAAAAAATGTTAACACTGTTTCCATGGCAAAATTAATTTCTGTTCCAAATTAGTCACCCTGTGCATATGATTTGTTTTCCAATTCTATTCTTTACTATTGAGTCATATGCTTTAATGTCTGTAACTCTTATTACAGATTTTCTCATACTACAGATACATACTCTTACTACAGATTTTTTTTTTCATTTTCTGATTGTTAACTCCTTGGTTTATGTGCACGCTGATCTCCCTGAAATCTTATGCTAATATTTCTCACTGTCGAACTGCTTCTATCAGTTGCTTCTCCTATGAAACACATCTAAATTTTCTATACTATTTTTTAATTTCTTGTTATATTCAAATAATCTATCTTCACCATTATTCTATCAATAAATACTAGTCCTCCTATGCCAGAAAATTTGAATCTGCCACAAATCATATTGCTGGCTCCAGACTGTTTGGTCATTAGTTGAAATTTACTCATTTCTGACTCAGCGTTTCCTTCCTCTCAATGCATATATTTGACCACCCAATCAAAAAATGTTAACACTGTTTCCATGGCAAAATTAATTTATGTTCCAAATTAGTTACCCTATGCATATGATTTGTTTTCAAATTCTATTCTTTACTATTGAGTCATATGCTTTAATGTCTGTAACTCTTATTACAGATTTTCTCATATTACAGATACATACTCTTACTACAGATGTTTTTTTTCATTTTCTGATTGTTAACCCCTTGGTTTATGTGCACACTGATCTCCCTGAAATCTTATGCTAATATTTCTCTCTGTCGAACTGCTTCTATCAGTTGCTTCTCCTATTTCAATATCTTTCTACGAAAGTTGAATATCATTTGCACTTTCCCCACTGTTCTCTCCTGATTTTTTCACATAATTACTTTTCTTATCAACAAATTCAAACAACCAGAAATAATAGTGTGCTTGAAATGTTGAAAAACCTCAACATTGCAGTTGTAAGTGAGGTACGACACAGAGTGCAAAATTCATACAGAGCGTTGAGTATTAAGCACTTATACATTGTGTAGATACTTTTGGCGATGTATGTGCATGTTCAAATTAGAATTTTTAAAAGTGCCAGTTTCTAGAGCAATGTCATTTTCTTTCAACCTATGCTCTTTCCAAAATCAACATTTAATAAAACTGAAATTACTATCTTAATATGCAAACAGTTTTATCCAGCACTGTCCATTAATACATTATATGCCTGAAACAAAAGATCTATGGATCTCTACATACGTAATGCGGAACAAACATACAGTAAAATAATTGGTATGTTTATATGTACTATACTCATGAATTGAATGTGATTTGATGTCACGAGCAATCTATATTGCACATTTCAATACAATGTTGCATATATAGAGATGAATTTAATATTAATTGAATGATACGTACAATATCCAATAGTATTTGTGCATATTGTGCGTATATTGTGTAGGTAAGAGTCTTAGAATGAAATTATACTGTTATAACCTTTAGCAAATTATATAGATTGAATCACATTTAACCACATGTTTTTGCAGTGTTGATACTGATCAATCGCAGTTTTTATTTATCTAATATCCTTGCATTAGCATTTTGCAATATATATTACAACACAGGCATATAGCTGCAAAAACATGCAAGCAATTTTATTTATTTCAAGAATGCATATATTTTTCAGATCATGTTTAAAACGAATAACAGAATTGAATAGTAATTTATAATTTATGTTGTATCTTATTATGTACATTGTGGAAATTATTATTTTCTGCATACAAAATAGCATGTAATAAAATATCTACTCTATGTCTTGAAATTATTTTCTTGTCCAGAAACAGAATATAGTTAGTTGTTTCTGGATTTCTCAAGATCTTTGAATCTCTCAAAATTAATTAATCTGTAATGCTATTCAAGTCAAAAATATAATCTTTAATAAATAAAACATTCTTTTAACATGTAATACTTATTTTTTCATAAATAATTACTACATTGTTAGGATTGTGCAATAAACTTAAATGTATTAATTATTATTAGGATTAAGTTACTAACAGTGTTAAATTGGTGTAAAATTAATTTATTATTACAATTCACTGGTCATCCTGTGGCATAATGTTTTATTAGACCACATAATACATTCTTTTTCTATAGAGATGTGGACATTTCCAAAAAACAAAAAAAAACAAAAGAACAAATATATTAAACTGCCACCTGCTATGCAAGGTGGTCAGACATTAATATGCAAAAATAATTGATATCTTATTTATTTATAGTATAGCAATGGGTCCAAAGACTACTTAAAGATTACCAACTTGAGAAAAAGCAATTTTTGTTTAATAAGTCCTGCAGTAATCAATGTAATGAATTTCATTCATGTTATAATATAGTGTATTATATATAAGAATAGATAAATGTAACACATTTTCCTTGTAGAAATATAAACTTATTTTTTTTACAAAGCATTAAGCAAAAATTATGTGCTACAGCAAACAATAAATGCTATTAGAAATAACTATATCAAAATGTAGTTTTCAGAATTTGTTTGGCAACATCCCATTTTCAATCAATTTTGACAATTTCCAAATCAACAATAATAACTTTTATATATTTTATATGTCTGCATTATAAAGTTTACATTCTGGTAGGAAGCACATGAAACAGATATTAATTTTTTAAATAAATAGTTACTGACATTTTAAAGACATCTAATGAAATTTTACATGAAAAGAATTTTGAAAATGAGTTTGTGTAAAAATGTTTCAATGAATTTTGCCATTAATCGAAAGTAATATTATATGTCTAAAAACCATATACCACATGTATACAATTTATTTGGTACATATTTGTGTCCTTGTTTGTTCTTCTGAGTAAAGCATAAAATGATAAAGCTATAATACTGCTTTACCTTACTTGGAATACTTTGAAGAATAATATGTTTCCCAAATGTTAAAATTTCATAATTATTTTGTATTTAATTAATAATTATTTGTTTGCCATCTGAAACTTATAGAATAGAAAATGATCCATATAAATTTAACAATTTTTTGTAACTTATTTATATTATGATTAAGAATAATGTTTAATACATAGATTTTTTACGCGAATGAAATTATTGTTATTAAATGAAAAACTGTTAATAATGGATATATGTTATAATTGCATGAAATATACCTAATATTCGTGCCTATGTATTAATTGTGTGCAAGGATGTGATATCTATAATAACATGAATAATTTGCAATGCAATAAAATGTGAATATATTAACTGATTGTTAGTTTTATTTTTGATTATACATACAGACTATTCATTCGATAGATAAGAATAAAGAACATGTATATAATCTGAGAAGTTATGTTAAATATTGCAATAAATTTTGCAACTTATTAAAAATCTAAGAGATAGATCGTCTTTTAAATATTTATAAAAATTATAATTATTTAACGATTAACGATTAATAACATTTTATAATATTTTTTTTAATACACATTTTATATTTTACATTTTTTTACATTTTACATTTATATATTACATATAAATACATTTTATAATATAATATTTTAACGATTAATAACAGGAATGAAAATAAAATCAGGCTACTTGCTGAATTGGTATTGTTGTTATCTGCTAGAGAGCGCGATCTACCGAGGGATAGATAGAACTGCGTACTCATATGAATTAAGACAAATCTTCCATGCAACACTGTATATAATATGCCTCAGAAATGAACGTCGGTAATAGAATGAAAAAGAATACGCAATAACTTTGATTGCAATAAATAAAAAATTAATACTTAATCAAGCATACGCAATTCTACAATATTGCATTAGTTGCAGACATTGGTAATATTGATTATAACGGAAAAGTTTTGAGCGACAGAGGGCAATGCGCCTAGGAAAGAGAACGCATAAGTTTTCAATCTTAGTATTAATATTTTACGGGATGTCATTTTTATAATTGGATTTAAACACAAGTGAACGGATTTTGCTGACAGAGGAGATATGTTTGTTTAATCTTTTTAATGTCGACCGAAAAAGTTGTATAATATAATATAAGTTGGCAAATGATGTATAAGAGGTTCAATAAACAGTGATAATACAAAAATCCAAATAGAAACATATTTAGAAGCAAGGGAAGGAAATAAAGGAATGAGCTGTGAATGTATGCCAATATTAATTGAAAATTGTAATAATAATGTTTAATTCTAATTATATAAACATATATAATATAATATAAACATAATAACATATAAACATATATAACATAATATAAACATAAATATAGTGCCGTTGGTTACAGTATCATCATGAAAATTATTTCACTTTCATTACAACGGCTTATTCTGTGGAGATGCCGATTTCTTAGCACATATAATAATTCATCACTATCACTTTCTTTGTGATTTACGTGTAAGCAACCGATCAATTAAATTCTTCATGCTTGGAGTCTGCATCAACTATAGCTTTATATATAAATGCAAATAAATTTTTTGTTGCTAAACCTACCCAAAACGTTAGGTAAATTCACCTGCAAAGCGCACCTTCGCGTATTTATAAATGCATAACGATACATAAGGGTTACGACATATATAAACGATACTCTAAGGGGTGAATATGTTACGCGTTTTATGAAATCGTGTTATAACAAATTGTATTGTAAGAGGATTTCGATACATCGTGCGAATAATAACAAATAAATTCATGTATTGTGTTTGGGATGTTTATTATCCCGTAAAAATAATATAGTGTATTTGTGAACAACAGATACCCATAGTAAATTGAAACGGAAAGAGGGCTTTATTCAATTCTGTTATATGCACAATGTATTATAGCTTACTGTAGGTAACAATTTGTCATATCGTTATGTTCAGAGTGGCCGTGACAAGAAACAAAACAATTATATGAAAAAGAAGTCGGTACAGATGAAGATAACTAAGGTCGTGCCACTTCAAATTGGCAAGTGACGTTTTTTTCTGTCTCCTTCTAGCGACATTCCCCACCGAAGTTTTCCCTCGCTGCTTGGAAGGGACTTGTGTGCCTCTATATCTCCGTTCCAGGGACTCTCACTTTTGTGCGCAGCATTGATCAACTCTGTGCACAGTGCAGCTGAAGCAGTACTGTGGCGTGGAATGGGTAATGGGCTGTCGTACGCTCATGCGCCGCTTATCAACATAAAGTGACAGCGCTCTAACTTACCAGGTTGTTCATTAAGTTTTGTCGTTCAATAAGAAAAACACAATGTTATGGTTCAAAATACACTTTATTATTCAGTATAATCTCCCTGAACATTAATGCACTTGCTCCAACGATCCTCCAATCTGTGGATCCCATCCCTGAAGTGAGATTCCGGAAGGTCTGCAAAATACGCTTCAACAGCCGTTATGACCTCTTCATTTGACGAAAAACGCTTGCCACGCATACATTTTTTGAGTTCTGGAAACAAATGGAAGTCGCTGGGGGCCAAATCTGGTGAATACTGCGGATGCTCCAACAATTCGAACTTTAATTCATGGATTTTAGCCATTGTCAAAATGCTCTTGTGACACGGTGCGTTGTCCTGATGAAAAAAGATTTTTTTCTTCTGCAAACCGGGTCTTTTTTCACGAATTTTTTCCTTCAACTGGTCCAAAAGGTTGCAATAATATTCAGAATTAATTGTTTTACCAGTTTGCAAGTAATCCACAAATAAAATTCCTTTCGCATCCCAAAAAGCTGATGCCAGAACCTTCTTGGCCGATTTCTGGACACGAACTCGTTTCAAAGCCGAATAACCAGGTTCACACCACTCTTTAGCCTCTTGTTTTGATTTAGGATCATGGTGATATACCCAAGTCTCATCCATAGTGATGAATCGACGCACAAAATCCACTTTATCCTTTTTAAAACGCTCCAAATGTTGTTGAGAAAGTCGCATTCGAATGTGTTTTTGTTCAATTGTTAGCGAATGCGGCACCCATTGTGCACACAGCTTTTTAAAACTCAAAATTTCATTTAAAATATGACTCACACTGCCTAATAAGATGTGTAGAGCCTCTACTAAATCCCTCTCAGTCAATCGACGATCTTCCAAAACCATATCCTGTACTTTGGCTACGATTTCTGGTGTTGATGCGGTTTTTTTCACGTCCTTCACGTGGATCGTCTTCAAATATTGTACGACCACGTTTAAATTCAGCAACCCATCTTTCTACTGTTCTAATTGAAGGTGAACGTTCATTATACACTCTTAACATTCGTTCGTGAATTTCTTTTGGTGCTACACCTTCCAAAAATAAGAATTTTATCACTGCACGATATTCAATTTTTTCCATTGTCGAAAATACTGTGACACGGCGACACTAAATGGCTTGTAAACAAAGAATGAATTGACTGATTGAAATGAACCTTCACATACGTTGATAAGAAGAGTGAACCAACAAAACAAAAACAAATTTGGATTAGTAGCAACGCCCTCAACAAAACAAAACAAAACTTATTGAACAACCGGGTATGCTATGCTCAACTAAAGTAAACGATGACATACAAGTGGGATACACAGTGCCAGGGTATGGATCCCCGGAAGGGTGACGTAAGGGCATAAGAACCTCAAATCGGCGGCGACGGGAATTAACGTTCCTGTGAAAATCTTCCAAAAAATCTTTCATCGACTCTAATGACGTTACAAACGTCTCGAGAGCCGAGTTAACACGTTCACGCCGGGGCCGATTTTCATGTTTTTCGCTGTGAGACGGCCCTCGAATTCATGCAGCACTTCATTTGGTGGCGTACGATTGTTGCTTATTCAATTATTTAAATTTCAATTATCTAAATTCTGAATTATACGGAAATTTTGTCCACTTACTAAACGAACTATATTTTTGATGATGAGCGGCGTCTAAACAAATGTTCACGCGCGATGGGATAGTTGAGCGTGAGCCACCGGTGGTACACGCCGGTGTGAACGTGTTAAATGTCGTGCATCTTACTGGGGTCAGATTTTCTAGCGGGCAGAAAATTTCAGAAATACCCGAAAATTCAATATGAACACTATGCGGAAGAGACTCATTTTCTGATACACACGCCTTTGGGGCGAACAGGATGTAAAGTGACGTCATAAAGCCGTTGGGTGGGGATTCGGCTACTAGTCCTGCTCCCCACTTCCAGATTTTCTACGTTAAGTACTGACGTTTTGGCTCCACAACTTATAGCAGAAATTCCTCGAGTCGGGAAACAACTATCGATACGGTAACGCTGGTAAAATCCCTCCTATATCACGTATTCTTCCCACTAGTACCTGGACAATGACGTCACCAACGTCTCAAGAGCAGAGTTAAGCGTCGTACACCCTTCTGCCTTCGTACTATCCACCGGCGTAGGTATATAAAAATTCAACGTTGTCAAACAGATAAGAGAAAACACGATATGAAATAAAAACATACATTTAGTCATATAGTTATTTTACTAAAGGCTCATTCTTTTTTATTAATTATTACTAAGCTTTGTTGTAATTATTTTGCACATAATGTATTAATATTGAAGTTGTAAATTGAATCTAAAAATTATTCGAAAAAATGAATCGAAAAAAGTGTAATTTACAGAAATGTTAATTGTTATAAACTCTTTATAAAGGTGACACGTGTATTTTTAATGCAGGTAATAATATGTATAATAATGTTTTATCTATTCTGATTCATACATTTTTAGGGTTATTTCTGTTCTATGCGTCATGTTTTTAAAGAATCCACAACGATTTCAATATTTATACAATTATCGAAAAAAAAATGTAATAACAAAACTTTTCCATTTCCTACACATTTTTTATTAAACATTTATTTTAGTACGTGAGAATGCGGTTCGAATTTTTATTTTAGACAACATTCCACCGCTTCAGCATGAGCATTAACTTTAATCGCTCTTAATGAAATGCATGTACTCGGTTGGGCGCGATTATATTAGGTTGGAGGGAAAGTTCTGTCGTCTTTTTAATAGGCAGGTAATTTTTCTTATAAATAAAAAAAACATTTGGCTAGTGAGTCATTCGGATTTTTTTTTTAATTTTTTATAGCTGCTGTATAATATAAAAGGAGTCCTTTTTTACTATTCATCATTTACTTGTTATATTTAAAATGAAAAACATGTCAGTAGATAAAGTGCATTTACGACACTGCATTTTGTATGAATTCCAAAAAGGAAGCAACGCGTCGGTTGCATGTAGAAATTTATGTGCGGTATTTGGAAAAGAAATTGTAAATGTTCGTACTTGTCAAAGATGGTTTAGCAAATTTCGTTCCGGGGATCTGAGCCTCCAAGAAAGTGATCGATCTGGACGACCATCCAAGATCGATAATGATGTTTTGCGATCCATGTTGGGAAATAATCCACATTTAACAAGTCGAGAAATTGCAGAAGAGTTTGGCATTCATCATACAACACATTAAATGTATTATGATTAATATTAAACACATATTTTTATAAATTAATTCGAATATTTTCTTTAAAATACGACAGAACTTTCCTTCCAACCCAATAGTTGACAGTCTCCAAATACAACTGATCAATATGTACTCGGCTACCGAGTAATGCCCGGCACAGGACCGGTGTGCAGAAGAGGTTCATTTTGAGGAATGCATATCATTGAATTTAACAAAATGTAACATGACGTCAGAAATGCCGTCGGGTGGGGATTCGGTCTCTAGTCCTGCTCTCCACTTTCAGTCTTCTACTGTACGAGTCCCAACGTCATCACTTCACAACCTATGCCAAATATCCCTAATATCCCCCGATTTCGTAACGCTGGTTGGAGTAGATATACGCTAGTGTGGAACTACAGTAAACGTCACTTTTTTATTTTTTTATTATTTTACAATAAATCTGCTAGTCAATAAAGAGCATCTGATTGTTTGATGCAATAATTCGCATGAAAAAACAACGAATACTTGACCTCTTCATAACTGTTGGCGCCTAATGGCGCTTAAAAAAGAAATTTCGGTGTAAATCTTCGCTGAACTGAAATTTTCTTGGTTTAACAAAATACAACTTAGATTAGGTGTAAGTAAATAATTATATTTTTCGTTATTTTAGTTATTTCTGTTATTGGCAGTTACGTCATTTGATACGCTTAATGTAGTAGGATGGTGCATTTTTATAATTTTAATATACCTTCTGAAAAGTCCACCCTGACGAAAAGTTTGACTGTTCTTAGCGGATGTTGCGATGAAATTCCTATTCTGTGCCACGCGCGCTACTTATTAACACTAGTTTTTTAATTTCAATTAGAAAAACAATTATGAAATTGATGACACAATTTCTTAGAATTTGATGACTTTTTCTATAACATATAAATGGGTTTATGAATAATTGTAGTTACTTCCCCCCTCCTTTATTTCCGTATATATATATGTGTTATACCTATATTGCCCAGAAGCAGTCATTTTGACTGCTTGGTAAATTTTAAATAATCAAAAGATTTTTATTTATTGAATTGAGTAAATTTCTTATATGACCTGTCCGGCTTTGTATTGAAATATGATGCATGATAAATTGTCGATTTGGGCGTATACTTGATAAGTGTCAGTTGCTCAATAAGCTAAAGTAGTACTAGTTATTCGAATCTTTATAAAGTGTTGTTCTAACAAGTTGTTTATTTTATTTCTTTTGCGCCCTAACTTTATGAAAAAAATGTCGAACAGAAATGAGTTCTTGGAAAAGCTAGCGAACATAAGTGAAGAGTGCTCCGATATAGAATCAAATGCAACAAATTCTGAACTATCATCTGAAGATGAAGCGAATTATATTCAAAGTGAAACATCTGACGCTGAAGATAGTGATGAAGAGTCGATCACCAATGATGAAAATGAAAGTGTCATCAATATGCCCAGGAAAAGGTGTAGGGTGCTAACTAGTTCAGATTCTGATGAAGAAACTGAAAATACGTTTCAGGAGGTCGAAACAGCTGCTGATGGTACTGTGTGGACAAAAATTGACGAAGGTGGTATTCCTGGAAGGATACCATCTGCTTGTATTTTCAAGAGTGTGAAAGGGCCAACAGGCTACGCAAAAAGGAACATTGTGGTAGATAATCTTATCGTGCATTATCGTCGATAATAGATAACTATATTGTCAAACATATAAGAAAGTGCACAGAAGAATGTCGCCGAATTTTACAGAGCGGTTGGACAATATCATTACCGGAAATACTGGTACGTGCATTTATTGGGATTCTATATGCTCGTGGAGCTTACGAGGCAACAAATTTTTAATTGAGTTATTTATGGTCAGCGAAGTGGGGTCCCGAATCTTTTAGAAAAACTATGGCCAGAGAAAAGTCAAGCAAATCCTACGATTTATTCATTTTGACAAAAGAACCGAATGCAGTAGGCGCCTAAATCAAATAAATTTGCCTTGCTTTCGGAAATATGGGTTAAGTTCATTGAAAACAGTCAATATGTACAGTTAATATTTACTAATAACCTGTTATACAAATGTAAATAACATAAAAAATATTAAAAATTAATTTTAAACAAATTTCTTTACATATTTGTTATTTTTTAACAATGCAGTCATTTTGACTGTTTTTGGGCAATATAGGTATACAAGAAATCTCGGGCAATCTAGTGTTAAAGTCCGCTGCAGCAAAAGGGTTAATTCTTTTAGTGCTAACCAAAAAATTAATCTTTAAGGAAAAATACTGCCTCAAATTTACAGAGTTTTGTAAAATTTGGGAAAATAAATATAAAAATTCCGAAAAAAATTATAAGTAAAACGATCAAATAGAAACATATTAAAATATAAAGGAAAACGAATGTAACAAGAAATCGAAAAATTAGTTATCTTTTACCAACAGTATTTGTAAACGAAAAGAATAATATTATATAGTGTGCTTTGTTACAGTAACATTATGAAAATTGCGTTTCCATTCTAAATATTAATTCATCACTCACTTATAAGCAATCAATCAATTTGACGTTTACAGCAGACACGGTAGTCATCCACAGGCGAATTTTTTCAAAATTCTGATCGCGAAAGCATTAAATGCAGAAAGAAACTTTTATATTAGCAAATAATGCTAAAGTTGTATTTATGTAGGAAAATTTTTAGATTTGTATCATTACAAAACTTTACTTTGTATACAAATTATATTTTATTATATGTTAGGTTTGGATTTACATAAAAATTATAAATATTATATTTTAGAAACATGAAAAGAGATGTAAAAAATAATAAGTGTTTAGAACCATAGATACGTATGGTTTAAAAAGAAGAAATGGTTGCACAATAAACTAATTTTTGAAGTGTCCTCAAATTATTGGAAAAATACCCAGTTGTGAAAAGGCTATGATATCTGTTCACAAAAATGAGTTTCTAGAAGAATTTGACAGAATCGACTGAGCATCAGTAGATGCAAATCGTCTAAGTTTTGGACTTAATAATTGAAGATCACACTGCATGTTGTTTGTTGGCTATCTACAGCATTCTGTTACAGGCTTATATTAACATTGCGGACGGATGACGAGATATCTCGTCATTGCTATTTCGTCGTTCGGGGCCATTGACGAGATATATCGTCTTGCGTATTTCGTCATTCTGGGCCACTGATGAGATATATCGTCTTGCATATTCTGTCGTTCGAGGCAGGTGACGAGATGTCACACAGTTGCTACGTGATTGTCAGCCGCAGTTTTTCGTAATTTGTGTTGCGAATTAATTATTTGAAGTTCTGAAATATGGATAGCGACAAAACGATTAGCAATATTACAGAAATATTTGCGGACAGTTTAACGGATACATCAAGGGATGACGAGAATATGAATATTTGTGAAGACTTTGTCATGTTCCACTTCACTTAGTGTCATGTTTTACGAAATATCATACTTTAAAAAATGTTTAGTTTTTACACATTTTTACTTATTGAAAAATATTAAAAAAATATTCACTTTTAAAGTTGTTAAAAATATATATTTCACGGGACAATGATTTTTAACACGTTTACTGCCAAACGTATTTTACTCTATTAGAATGCACCGTTCCAATATAAATTGCTTTTACAAGATTCCAAACAGGCTTCATTGCGAATTTTTTGCATTTTTAGACAAATGTTTGGCACCGGTCACCGGTGACCACCGTGGCAGTCAATGTGTTAACTACTAACAAATCATCACTAATTTAAAGATATCTGATGCAAGAAAATACCTGGCCACTGGATACGATTAGCAATAGAATGCTCGGTCCGCAAAGTGTTAAGCTGTAATTCCTTTGTGAGCTTAAGATTTATTACGATCAATGTGTTGTTCAGTAAAAGGTACACAGAATCTTATGCTTACACTCCATCGGATAACCATTATGTGAGAACAAGCAATGACTATGTGTTGGACGTAATCATTACAAAAGGTGAATTCACAATAACTTTCAAAAAAATTTTAGATGCTTTATATGAGACATGTTTGAAAGAAAACTCTTTCTAATCAGGATGCTAGTAATTCAAGCATCACAGATGATAAAATCTCATATTAGAAATCTTTCTTTAGGTCAAAAGATATTCTTTTTTTTTTGTTTAGTTGCTTATAGGTACATGAACCGTTTGTGTGTGTTATTAAACTCAAGATCAAGGTTTATATTTTGAGGTATTTAGATATAAGTATGTTTTGCGTTGATTCAATTTCCTTTAATTTGACTTTCAGAGTAGGTCTTATGTTGTATCTGTGTATAACATTGATGCGCTTTGACAATGGTTGACATTATGTTCCACTGTGAGTTGAACACTATATAAATTGCAGATTGGTGTTTTTCCTTGCTGAGAAGATATTGATGGGGATGTTTAGTGTGTCCTATTGTGATTTTTGAGATGATAACTTGGTCGTATCTCAATAGGTTGGAGGCAATTTTCTTCTTGAAAATATTGTTTCTTATCGAAGTTAAACATGATTTGGTTGAGGATTTCCATTTTTCTCCCAGTTCCTGTTACTTAGTATTTCAAATTGTGGAATGTAGCTTCTGGAGCTAGATTGTTGCTGTAATGAAGGATTTGTACATTAGCTGCTCCTTCAACTGCTTCACCTGCTTTTTCGTCTTCTGTAACTTCTACATGGAAGGCAATCTAGGTTATTGTATATGTATTGTCGCTTATTTATTAATCATGAATTGGGGTGATAGAGTTTCTAGACTCATAAAAGATGTAGTCAGTAGTTATGATTTTAATGATGTACTTTAGTGTGATGATTTCACAATAAAGAATAGGAGTACTTTGAGGGACTTTGATTTTTGGGTGTTTTGTTTATGTTGGAGTAATAATTAATTTAATTGATGTAGGTTGAATGTCCATATTGAGTCTGTGCAAGTAGTTGCGTATCCTGTATGTAGTTGAGTATCCTGCTTTGAAGGTGTTGTGGAATACTGAGTTTGTAGGTTGCAAGCAATTTTGGTTGCATATTTGAAACTTAAATATTTTCTTATAATCTGTAGGGGCAGCTCTGATGTTTCATTCAGAATATCATTGATTGGGCTGGAGTGAAAAGTACGTAGCAATTTTAAGAGTGTAATTGTGTATAAAGTTTGGTTTTTTTAGTATGTTGATATTAGCAGAGTTATAGATGTGGAGGGTAGTGCTTCCTACAATGAATAAAGGAGAGGGGATCAAAGAAAGACAAGAGAACAACGACAAATTATAAGTAAAAGACGAGATAATTAAAAAGTAAGGCATCAGTGCCATAGTGAGTTGATGCTAGTCTGATGATCCGAAGGATGTGGGATCAGTCCCACTTGATGCTACCTTATTTTTCAATCCTACATAGATGATTGATCCATATGTCAGTTTTGATCTTACTGTTGCTTTGTATTTTGAAAGTAGGATATTTAGTTTAGCTTCCATGTTCGGTTAGCTGCTATGCAGTATGTTGAGTTGCTGGTAGTAATAGATTTATGTTTTTCAGGTGCCGATTCCTTTTGATGGTTATTACATCCACCATGGTATTGGAAAAGTTGAAGCATCAAGGGAGTGACCAAACTAGTTGTTTATCTACCGTTTCTTGTAATTGTGTCTGTAGGGTGTGGGGTTTACTATCTTTGCATATTAGATTTAAATCAGTGAACAGTAGACCTTTCACAGGATTTGGTACAGTATTCCTTGTGCTATTTATACCAATCAGGAACAGAAATACACTTAACACTAAACATACCGGTACTTTACACCGGATCTCACTGTTGCTTTGTATTTTGAAAGTAGGGTATTTCATTTAGCTCCCATGCTCGGTTAGCTGCTATGGAGTATGTTGACTTGCTGGTAGCAATAGTTTTATGTTTTTCAGCTGCAGATTCCTTTTGATGGTTATTACATCCACCATGGTATTGGAAAAGTGAAGCATCAATACCAAACACATCTATTTCTTGTAATTGTGTCTGTAGGGTGTGGGGTTTACTATCTTTGCATATTAGATTTAAATCAGTGAACAGTAGACCTTTCACAGGATTTGTTACAGTATTTATTGTGCTATTTATACCAATCAGGAACAGAAATACACTTAACACTAAACATACCGGTACTTTACACCGGATCTTACTGTTGCTTTGTATTTTGAAAGTAGGGTATTTCACTTAGCTCCCATGCTCGGTTAGCTGCTATGGAGTATGTTGACTTGCTGGTAGCAATAGTTTTATGTTTTTCAGCTGCAGATTCCTTTTGATGGTTATTACATCCACCATGGTATTGGAAAAGTTGAAGCATCCAGGGAGTGACCAAACTAGTTGTTTATCTAACGTTTCTTGTAATTGTGTCTGTAGGGTGTGGGGTGTACTATCTTTGCATGTTAGATTTAAATCAGTGAACAGTAGACCTTTCACAGCATTTGTTACAGTATTCATTGTGCTATTTATACCAATCAGGAACAGAAATACACTTAACACTAAACATACCGGTACTTTACACCGGATCTTACTGTTGCTTTGTATTTTGAAAGTAGGGTATTTCATTTAGCTCCCATGCTCGGTTAGCTGCTATGGAGTATGTTGATTGCTTTGATGTCTAGCAATAGTTTTATGTTTTTCAGCTGCAGATTCCTTTTGATGGTTATTACATCCACCATGGTATTGAAAAAGTTGAAGCATCAAGCGAGTGACCAAACTAGTTGTTTATCTAACGTTTCTTGTAATTGTGTCTGTAGGGTGTGGGGTTTACTATCTTTGCATATTAGATTTAAATCAGTGAACAGTAGACCTTTCACAGGATTTGTTACAGTATTCATTGTGCTATTTATACCAATGAGGAACAGAAATACACTTAACACTAAACATACCGGTTCTTTACACCTACCTATTCTTACCATGAGGGGTCATTTGACCCCTTATGAAATAAAAGTTGATTTTCTGAAACAAATTCCTAATTTATTAAAGGAAATAACTTACAACATGATTTCTGGTTTCTAGTGAAATAATAAAACACACATTTTTATTTCTCTAAACAGAATAATCAATCAGTTACGTTTTTTACAGACATTCGGTTTTTCCTTCGTATATTTTCCACAGATAAATCTTTTATAAATTATACAAATTTCGGTTGTTTTATTGCTTGTGCACAATCTTATTTGATATTTTTTTTTGTAATAGCGAATTATTGTTGGATTTGGTGGATGTTTCTTCTCGTTGGTTTTCCTGTTCTTTTTCACGAAATCCGTAGTACTTTTCAATGAGCTCGTCCGCTAATTGTAACAGAAAACGTTACCTTGATATCTTCAACCCAGTTGTTTCCTTATACAGTATCCATGGATTAATTCGAACGAAATCCAAGATATTAAAAAATACTTGTACATGCCATCTACTGCATTTGGATTTGACGGTATATTTTCGCGCCATTTGGTCAACAATATCGATGCCAAACTTAGTTTTATTATAATAAATGATTGTTTCAGGTGTTTTCTTTCTATTGTTTTTGGTTTTGACGGATTTAAGTTTGGTACTTAATATCATCACTTTTTTTATCGGCTTTGATGTCTAAAATGTCAGCGTACAGTCATTTGATTTATATATTATTGTAGAAAAAAGTTTAAAATTATCTTTGTCGTTTTCGTAAATGCAGGCACTTTCTTTTCTGCTCGCACGTATTGTTCCTACTAATGTTGTCCCTTTTGCCATCAGTTTTGCAGCCTGAGGTGCAGTGGTGAAAAAATTGTCCGTTGTAATATTTCTCCTACAGTTGGTGAAAGGTTTGGCTATTTTCATGACAACAAGTTCACTAAGTGGTATTGACGTCGGTCTTTATTCATCCCGTCCTAAGTATGGCAACCCGTTTAGAACATGTTTGATTTTTATGTCAAATGCTAACCGAAATTTGATTCCAAATTTGTCAGGTTTATTTCACATTTATTGCGTAAATTTGCATCTTGTTTTCGTGTGGAAAAGTTCTTCGTCAATCCTCAGATATGCGCCTGGCTTGTAACAACTTTGGCTATTTTCAATGAATTTGTTCCATACGTCTGAAATTAGACCGAATTTGTCCACACTCAAACGTTGGATTCGATGCATTCTGTTGTCGAATCGGAGAAATCTCAAAACTTCTAACAAAGCGTTTCTCGAATCGGAGAAATCTCAAAATTTCTGAGAAAGCGTTTCTGCTCATAGCTTTCGAAAAGGAGGGTGGTCCCCATTTCGAATTCCACACGTGAGAAATGGGTACATTTTTTGCCTGATAAGCTCCACGTGCATATGAAATTCTGATGAAGGCATATTATTTTGGAGTAGGCCAATCCCATTCAGTCCCCAAAATGCGCAAGGCTTTAGCTTCTGTATATTTCCTTATGTTGTTAATAATGGTATGACCTATTATCATCGAAAATGCTGATTTGGCTTTACCAGACATAATACACAGTATGTCGGAAAAATAACGGAAAATTACTAACGCTATCTCTTAAAACAATATATAATTTGAAAAAAATATGTTTCCGTCATAGAACGTGCCCGCTATCATTGTTATCGATCGACGGATTGTTAGGTTATAGCGCTTAAAGTCAGAGTACCTTTTGCCACCTTGTCAGAAAAACACGATGGAGCAAAGAGTTAATATTAAATTTTGTTTCAAACTCGGTAAAAGTTTTACAGAAACATTTGAAATAATAGAAAAAGTTTATGGTGATGATTGCTTATCCCGTACACGTGTGTTCGAGTATAAGCTCGTTCAGGGCGGACGTGATGCTTTGGAAGACGATCCAAAGCCAGATCGACGAAAAAACAAAAGTCCCGATGAGTTGGTATAGAAAAAGTGCGTGAAATGATCGTCTACGATGCAAATTGAACATTGTAAGGACCTTATTAACACTAGATTGCCCAAGGCAGTAATTTTGACTGTTTTTTAATTTCAATTAGAAAAACAATTATGAAATTGATGACACAATTTCTTAGAATTTGGTGACTTTTTCTATAACATATAAATGGGTTTATGAATAATTGTAGTTACTTCCGCCCTTTTTATTTCCGTATATATATATGTGTTATACCTATATTGCCCAGAAGCAGTCATTTTGACTGCTTGGTAAATTTTAAATAATCAAAAGATTTTTATTTATTGAATTGAGTAAATTTCTTATATGACCTGTCCGGCTTTGTATTGAAATACGATGCATGATAAATTGTCGATTTTGGCGTATACTTGATAAGTGTCAGTTGCTCAATAAGCTAAAGTAGTACTAGTTATTCGAATCTTTATAAAGTGTTGTTCTAACAAGTTGTTTATTTTATTTCTTTTGCGCCCTAACTTTATGAAAAAAATGTCGAACAGAAATGAGTTCTTGAAAAGCTAACGAACATAAGTGAAGAGTGCTCCGATATAGAATCAAATGCAATAAATTCTGAACTATCATCTGAAGATGAAGCGGATTATATTCAAAGTAAAACATCTGACGCTGAAGATGGTGATGAAGAGTCGATCACCAATGATGAAAATGAAAGTGTCATCAATATGCCCAGGAAAAGGTGTTGCTAACTAGTTCAGATTCTGATGAAGAAACTGAAAATACGTTTCAGGAGGTCGAAACAGCTGCTGATGGTACTGTGTGGACAAAAATTGACGAAGGTGGTATTCAAATGGATACCATCTGCTTGTATTTTCAAGAGTGTGAAAGGGCCAACAGGCTACGCAAAAAGGAACATTGTGGCAGATAATCTTATCAGTGCATTATCGTCGATAATAGATAACTATATTATCAAACATATAAGAAAGTGCACAGAAGAATGCCGCCGAATTTTGCGGAACGGTTGGACAATATCATTACCGGAAATACGTGCATTTATTGGGATTCTATATGCTCGTGGAGCTTACGAGGCAACAAATTTTAAATAAGAGAAAAGTTCAAGCAAATCCTACGATTTATTCATTTTGACAAAAGAACCGAATGCAGTAGGCGCCTACAATCAAATAAATTTGCCTTGCTTTCGGAAATATGGGTTAAGTTCATTGAAAACAGTCAAAATGTACAGTTAATATTTACTAATAACCTGTTATATAGCTGTAAATAACATAAAAAATATTAAAAATTAATTTTAAACAAATTTCTTTACATATTTGTTATTTTTTCACAATGCAGTCATTTTAACTGTTTTTGGGCAATATAGGTATACAAGAAATCTCGGGCAATCCAGTGTTAAAACAGCTAGAAGGAACCGTACATTCTTGGAATCTGTTGTAACTAGTGATGAGACTTGGTGCTTCAAGTACGATCCTCAAACAAAACGCCAAAGTACTACGTGGAAGTGCTCATCCTCTCCGAAATCGAAAAAATTGCGTTTCCAGAAGTCACGAGAAAAAACAATGTTCATTTGTGTTTACGACTCTAAAGGTATTATATTTCGGGAATTCGTTCCACAGGATGAAAATGTCACTGGCGAATATTACCATAGTGCTATGGAGCGTTTGTGGGCGAGAATCGTTCGAGTGAGGCCCGAATATCGAGAGCTGGGAAGTTGCTTCTTGTTGCACTCGAATGCATCATCTCACAGGTCCGTCGCTGTTCAAGAATTTTTCGCGAAAGAACAAGTCTGTGTTCTTCAACATCTTCCGTACTCCCCTGATTTGTCACCATGTCACTATTTCCTGTTCCCGAAACTCAAATTGGCTATGAAAGGAACGTTCTATGACTATGTTACACAAGTCCAAAACGCTGTGACGAAGGTCATTGAGGCCATTCCGAAAATTCACCTAAAACGATGTATGCAAGCATTGGTTCAACGTGCCTAGCGGTGTATTGATGCGGAAGGGATGTATTTTGAGTACAAATAAACAAAATTACCAAAATAACTAATTCTTTTTTTTTTTAATTTAAAAAGTTTCGTTATTTTCTTGACATACTGTGTATTTCGTTTGGCGTGTGCCGTTGGACCTGACATTCCTCTAAAGGTAAACGGTGGTATTCCGATTGCCGGTCATTCTTTGATTCGATGCCAAACAGTTCCATCACGAGCCGTTACACTATCTTCAAGATTCTGCTCGTTACAGTAAAGCCTGTTTTTGTGCGGTGGATAGGGACCGCATAAAGAAATCGTACAAAAAAATATTCGAAAATTTTATAAATTCTTACTTATAATAAACAATTTTGTGCGATATAGTACCTAACATTTTTTTTATGCGGTGGATAGGGACCGCAGAAAAAAAGTCGGACTTACAAAATACATCAATGATTTATGAAATAGATGAGAGAATGCTTTCAATTAAATTAAATAATTAAATTAGACCTAAAGAAATTGTAAAAATATTTAATTCTTCATTGTACATATACATGGAGAAGTTTTCATATTATACATTAAATAGTTTGCTGCTACTCGTCGTAATCCAAAACGCGCATCTTCTTGTGATGGATTGGTTGAAAATCGCTTTCGTCGCTTGAAGATAGGATTTCAATTGATCTGTTTTTTGGTACCATAAACTCAGTGATCAGTTTTTGTGACGACGGTCGAGTGGTCAGTTGCTTGTAAACGCCACGATAGTGAGACATGCATGATCTCAGTTCTTTTTGGAATTTTAAGCGTCTTTCCGCATTGGTATCTATTTTAAGAAAATGCGTTTCCAATTTTTTCGAGATTTGGATCCCTGCATATATTTTATCTGCTGTAATAGATTCCGGTTCTTCTTGTCCATTTTCATAATCTATCAAACTATTGATAATGTCACTATCATCGACAGTTTGGTCCTCAATCATCTCGTCCAGGTCATTATCGCCAAAAGAATCAAAGCCTTCTCCGCCGATGTTATGTGCGAGCGCACTAATTTCAGATAATAACGTTGACGCGTTTTCGGTAACGTTTCGATTAATTACACATTCATATATTTCGTCCACAACATGTATATGTACATTGATAGGAAACATTAAACTGGTGCTAACGCCGCTTAGATTCATATACCGCATAAAAAAAAAAAATCGCACAAAAAAGGACCGCACAAAAATAGGTTTTACTGTATCACTTTCAGAATCCGATAAAAGTCTTCGACGCCTTTGTCCTCTACGGTCATTCAAAACATTCTCATCTTCATCGTCAAACACTTCATCATGTTGACTTTCCTCATTGTCTGGAAAATCACTTCAACTTTCACTTTGCACGTCTCCAGATATAGAATTTTATCCGCCTAGACTTACTTCACTTATTTTTTGAATTTTTGCCAATAACTGTCTCATTGACTGCGCGGACATATTCAGGGTTACAGTAAAACATAAAGCCAATTGAATCTAATAGAAATTGTCACAATGTAACGGAAACTGTCGCGTATTATCACTTCTAGTCGAACTCGACTTCTTGTAGGGTCTGATCTGTACTCTCTGACTCTCAACATAAGACTGCATTTCTATTTCGTTTACCTATAGAGAACGAATTGGATGAAGTGATGCTTCTGAATCTCCCATAAGAGTCCTTTCTGTTTATGTTATTGGGTTGGAGGGAAAGTTCTGTCGTATTTTAAAGAAAATATTTGAATTAATTTATAAAAATATGTGTTTAATATTAATCATAATACATTTAATGTGTTGTGTGATGAATGCCAAACTCTTCTGCAATTTCTCGACTTGTTAAATGTGGATTATTTTCCAACATGGATCGTAAAACATCATTATCGATCTTGGATGGTCGTTCAGATCGATCACTTTATTGGAGACTCAGATCCCGAAACGAAATTTGCACACATATCTTTGACAAGTACGAACATTTATAATATCTTTTCTAAATACCGCACATCAATTTTTACATGCAACCGATGCGTTGCTTCTTTTTTGGAATTCATGCAAAATGCAGTGTCGTAAATGCACTTTATTTACTGACATGTTTTTCACTTTAAATATCACAAGTAAATGATGAACGGTAAAAAAGGACTATATTATACAGCAGCTATAAAAAACAAAAAAAAAATCCGAATGACTCACTAGCCAGATGTTTTTTTTTATTTACAAGAAAAATTACCTGCCTATTAAAAATACGACAGAACTTTCCCTCCAACCCAATACATCGCATGGACGCGATCGAGTCCACCTGCTCACACCGAAACCAAACATACATATCAGGTACAAATAAAAGAAACATTCACTTGCAAAACGTACCAGAGTGCTCACACCGAAACGAGACACACATATCAGGTTCTGATAAATGAAACCTTTATTTGAGAAGCTTATCTGAGTTCAGAACTAAAGTTCCAGTTGGAGAATTACCGACAAATACACCAATTTCGTATGTGGTCAAATGACCGCTCGTGGTACCCAAGGTAGGTAAAGAATTTTTCCGTGTAAAAAATAATTTACGAGAAAAACGGAAAGTGAGAAATTGAATAATCGGATGATATAAGAATTTACAGAAAGTGAAATGAACGAAAGAAATAACAATGAATGTACGATTTTAAAGTAAATTTTGAAAGGTTATTTAACCCTGCTTAGTACGTTTAGTATTAAATCGGATTCTTTTAACACACCATTGTCTAAAATGTTTATGGCAGAGTCGACATTATTAGCTTTAACTTGAATTGTTTTGGTAGATAGAAAGTTTTGGCTGTAGTTCAAGATGTTTTTCTTAAAGTTGGGCTTGTGGAGGATTTATTCATCGTTTAGGATTTGATTGCTCCAGATAATATCATAGTTTTTTTCGATGTCAAGGCAGACAGGAGCCGCGTATTGTTTGTTGCCAAAGGTGTTGTATGTATATGTCTTTTCCCAAGTTAATTAGATGGTCATAGGTGAAGTGGAACTGTCTAAACCACTTTTGGAGATAATTTGGTTATTTTTTTTTTTTTTTGAGGACCACCAACATTTAAAGTTGATAACTTTCTCCATTAGCACATAGTGTTTGTTAACTCAATCAATTTATAGTTGTTAGGGTCCATTGGGGTTTCACCAGGTTGAGGATAGTGGTAACTACAGGTAGGTTCCATTTAGTTGGAAAGATGTTGTATGTTTAAAAGTAATTAAATACTGATAGTAACTATTTTAATGCTTATTATAGTGTTCCTGATCTAGTGATTGCGTCTTTCTTTTGGAAGTATTGTAGTTTGTTGATTTGAAGCTGTGACTTTAGAGCAAAAATGCGTGGTGTACAAAGCTCTGAATTTGGAGTTATTAGTAGGTTGCATACTATGTGCCATTTATAGTGTTGGAATTCCTTGGTGTAGTTTATATCACTAGAGTTGTCTTCAAATTTTGTTGCGAAGATTTCTGATACTTCCTTTAGATCTGTTGTAAGTGAGTTGTCTTCTGTGGTCAGGGCAGGGATTGTAAATCGGTGGTTTGAACCTTATATCACTCTAATCTTTTTCCAAATAGCTGATGGTGGGGTTGATGAATTTAGTTGGAGATGTATTCTTTTTATGCCTGTCTTTTACTGTTATTTTTTTCAAATTCTGTGGGATATGGTTGTGTACATTTTTAACTTATCAAGGTCTCCCATAGTTTTGTGCTTTACGTATTCAATGCGTGTTTGTATTTGTTTATACCTCAGTCCACCACGGATTATATTTGCTTTTGTAGTTGGTCATTTTTGTCCTTGGTACCACTGTGTTGCCTGCCTTCATGATGCATCAGAGAATTATTCAAGTGCTGTGTCATTAGCTCGTATGTTATTAGCTCATAGAACATTTCCCAGTTAATTTTTTGGAATTTGAATATGAAAACTGTCCAAGGATTACTGGATTGATTCAGGTTGTACGTAAAATTTATTGGAAAGTGATTACTGTCATGTGAGTCATTTATCGTATACCATGAGATGTTTTGGGTGATTGGTGGTTTGCATAACGATAAAGCAATCACACTGAGGCAGCCAGATGCAATGCAGATGTCAGTAGGTTCGTAAATATTTAATAAGTTAAGATTCTTTGAGGTGATTAGTTTATCCATAATGGTTTGTTGCGCATTGATTTTGTCAAATCCCCAGAATGTTTTGTGATTGTTGAAGTCGCCAATGATGACACTGGATATTGATAGTTGGTTGGCTAAGTGGGTTTATTCCATTTTGTCTAGTTCTTGGCTGTTCGATACGTATATGTTGCATGTATATAGGTTTGTTGGGTATGATATTTGTGTGACAGTATAGTTGAGAATTAAATTAAAAAATGGATCTTCTACGAGGGCAGTCCGATAAGTACTTAGCCTCACCGCCTAATGGCGCCACGATCGTAGAAAAAAATTACTATCGTGTAGTACATTCTCGTAGACGACTACTGTCAAAATTTCAGCCATATTGGATTTGTAGTTTTGTTTTGATCGCGTGTGAAAGTCGGCGTGTCCGCGGATTTTGCAAGAATGGAAAAAGAGCAATATCGGTCAGTGATTCGATTCTTGTTTTTGGAAGGGAAATCGCGCAGCGAAATCAAAGAGCGCTTGGATGGTGTGTACGGTGACTCTTCTCCTTCAATGGCAACCGTCAAAAATTGGTTTAACGAGTTTCAACGTGGTCGCACTTCAGTTTTTGATGAGCCACGCCCAGGTGCCCCAAAAACAGCAACCACGGAGGATAACGTGACAAAAGTCCACAATCTCGTATTGGCAAACCGCTCACTGAAGGTACGCGAGATAGCTAAGACAGTACGCATTTCAAAAGAGCGCGTGGGTTATATCCTGCACGAAATATTGGGCATGAGATAGCTTTCTGCTCGATGGGTGCCGCGTTTGCTCACTCCGGATAACAAGCGTATCCGTGAGACCACTTCAGAGCAGTGTTTGACACTATTTAAGCGCAATCCGAAAGAGTTTCTACGTCGTTTTGTGACTGTCGACGAAACGTGGATCCACTGGTACACACCAGAGACCAAGGAACAGTCGAAACAGTGGAGTGCGCCCGGCGAATGTGCTCCGAAGAAGGCGAAGACTGTCCTATCGGCCGGAAAGGTGATGGCCACCGTTTTCTGGGATTCACAAGGTGTGATCTACATAGACTACCTGGAAAAGGGCAAAACAGTCACAGGGCTGTACCATGCCGAATTACTGAGCCGATTCGACGCTGAATTAAGGAAAAAACGGCCCCATTTGGCGAAGAAAAAAGTGCTCTTTCACCACGATAACGCACCGGCTCACACCTCTGCCCAAGCTGCAGCCAAATTCGTTGAATTAGGCTACGAACAGCTGCCCCATCCACCGTGTTCTCCAGATTTGGCTCTGCGTGACTTCTTTTTCTTCCCAAACTTGAAAAAGTCACTCGGTGGGCAGAAATTTGAGTCAAATGAGGTGCTTATCGCCGCCACGGAGGCCTACTTTGCAGGTCTTCAGAAAACGTGTTTTTCAGATGGGTTGAAGAAATTGAAGCATCGCTGGATCAAGTGTATCGAGTTAAAAGGAGACTATATTGAAAAATAAATTGTCAATTTTCCAAAATTTTTGTTTTTCTTTTGTAGGCTAAGTACTTATCGGACTGCCCTCGTAAAGCTAACTTAGTGGGTCTAAATATATCTTCCATTTCGTCAATGATACTGACTTACTGTTCAGTTCCTTTGTTTGAGAAGCGGCTATAAGAGATATTTTATTTATTTGATTTCCTACGATTATTTAAGAGTGTTTGACATAATTTCTTAAAAGACAGTTTTACTATTAACCCTTTACACTCTTTCTTTTTCTCCCGTAAAGCTTTCAGCAGCTCAGACTTTTTTTTTGTTATGTATATTTGTAATGTTATTTTATTATTATTATTATATGAACATTTTGTAAATGAAAATTTTAATTACAAATTATTGTAATTTTCAAGTGTGTGATATTGTTTAAAGCAATTAGCAGAATGTAGACCTGGCTGACAATCCTGCGTATCATTCATAGGCATCGTTCCCATATTCAATATGACACCTAGAAACGCTTTCATTTCCTCTACTGTTACATCCTTCAAATTTTTCCAAGTAAAACAGTCAGTAATAGTTTTCATACTAATAATATGTTGTGCATATAAATTTATCTGCTTTACAATGTTGTCTATCAAATCATTTGTAAAAAATAAACTAAAGTATTCAAAGCATTCGTTCAAATTATTTATCTGTGAGCCACATGTTTTGTATCCAGTTGAAAAATCAAATTGTTCAGGAGAAGTGCCTTCTTCAGTGATTTATTGCCAATTACTAAATGGATGATTTTCGCTAACACTATCTAAATTTTCTGACATGTTTTCATCACTTTCCCTAGAATCACTATATTGCAATACTTTTCTCTTTTTCGTCACTGATGGAATAATATTGCTCTCATCAGAATCACTTTCATATTCATCCACACTAATTCATCATCACTGCTATCTTGAAACAACGCTTCTTCCATCACATTTTTCGCCATGTTGAATAGTATATTTTATTTTTATCAGCCAAACAATTGACTAAATACTGAAATCAACGAAATACGTGCAACCAAAATTTAACTGCAAATTACAATTGTATGCTGTTCAGTGAAGTATCTTGTTGGTGTACCTAAGACGCACACTTCGAGTACAATGCCAAAGTTTGGCAGTTCCTGTGAGGAGTACTTCGAGTGCAAAGGTTTAACTCTTGTCGGGCGGACCCTGGATATCCAACCACCCAGCCTGAAGAATGATTACCCGCCCGACATGCAAATACGGCGGGATACGCGTCACACAGTACACACGCCATACATTATATTGGGTTGGAGGGAAAGTTCTGTCGTATTTTAAAGAAACTATTTGAATTAATTTATAAAAATATGTGTTTAATATTAATCATAATACATTTAATGTGTTATATGATGAATGTCAAACTCTTCTGCAATTTCTCGACTTGTTAAATGTGGATTATTTTCCAACATGGATCGTAAAACATCATTATCGATCTTGGATGGTCGTCCAAATCAATCACTTTCTTGGAGGCTCAGATCCCCGAAACGAAATTTGCTAAACCATCTTTGACAAGTACGAACATTTACAATATCTCTCCCAAATACAGCACATACATTTTTACATGCAATCGATGCGTTGCTTCCTTTTTGGAATTCATACAAAATGCAGTGTCGTAAATGCACTTTATCTACTGACATGTTTTTCACTTTAAATATCACAAGTAAATGATGAATGCTAAAAAAGGACTCCTATTATATTATATAGCAGCTATAAAAATAAAAAAAAGATCCGAATGACTCACTAGCGAGATGTTTTTTTTATTTACAAGAAAAATTACCTGCCTATTATGAATGCGACAGAACTTTCCCTCCAACCTAATATTTTGGCACGATGTTCGGCGGTAACCTTCTCAGAAAGCCTCATACAATGTTACTCTAATTTGTCCCCAGTCTCAATTGTTAGATTGCGGAAACAAGGTACGCTATGTACAGTTTTCAATTTAAAGGTTAGCAGGAAAGACGTGTTCTCAATTAATTGTGAAGTCTTTGTTGAAGCGTTATTGAAAAGCCGTTTGCGAAATGAAAATTCATATAAGTCTATATCTTGGAACTATAATCGAAGTAATCAATAAACCGTTCTAATATCACCGGCCATAAAGCGAATGGAATTGTCAAAACTAATAATCTATATATTGTATTTATATAAACTATTTTGTAGATAAGACATTATAGATCTGCCAAATGTAGATTTCTGTCCACTTCTTTAGTCAGTAAATATTTATCAAAGGGTGAACAATACACGCATCTCACGGAATGTTATGTAGTCGTGCGTAATTCTAAGGAAAATATAATCTTATTTATCGCATAACTCAATTCATAGTTAAATTTAATTTTTATGTCTTTTCGTCCAAAATGTGTACAACTGAAAATTACCATTTTTAATATGTACATAAAAAATAAATTTGATATATAAAAATATATTTGATACGCTTATGAGAAAACGGTAATTTTCCATTGTAGATATTTTGAACGGAAAGACATAAAGATTAAATTTAACTATGAATTGAGCTATGCGATAAATAAGATTATATTTTAACACGTTGGCTGCCGTGGGGGTCACCGGTGACCGGCGCAAGAGATTTTACTCAAGATCCAAAATATTCGCAATGGGTAGTAATAATTATTTTATAAATACAGTTATTGTTAGAATAGTGATGCGATTCTTTGGTCTTCAATACGTGTTAATGGGATAGCATCGCCGTTCTAATACGGCAAAATACGTACGGCAGTCAACGTGTTAAGGGGACATTCTACTTTCTCATCGAAAAATTTTACTGATTTTCAATAATTTTTTTCTTATCAAAAATAGAAATGCAGCAATTTGAAACTTTCACGTTGTATCATATCGACCTTTAATTATACAAAAATATTTTGTTTTATGTTTTTTCAAATTTTTTCATATAAATTCTTCTTGATTGCTGGAGCACCTCCAAAAAGTTCATACTCACTGGCGTGCGTGATTGCAGTCGTTGGGACAATCAGAAAAAAAAACAGAACAGGAATCTTAATTTACATACTAACCACCATCGCATGAACCACGGAGAAAGAGTTTGCATGAAAACTTTCAAAATGACTGACTTTCCAAAATTAGGTTTACGAAAATGGCATTTTTTCCGTCTTTTTATGATGGAAAAAATGAGAAAATATTGATTAATTAACGCACCCGTGGTTCATACGATAGGCATAAGTAAGTAGAATAATATATTAAAATCTCGGACCGATTGATCGAATAGTTTTTTTGGAATCGTGCACGCCAGTTGAAAAAATATAGTACTGAGAAAAACGCATTTAAAGTTTTGCCTATCGAATTTTTGTATATAAAAGATTGTTACGTAGTAAATTGTAATATACAATAATTCATAGCCGGATCAATGTTTACATGCAGATCAGCATTTTCTTTTAATTTTTCTGCCGATGTACTAGCGTACTCTAAACTGCATTCACTTGTATGCTGATTTCCAATAAACTTTCTTTTTCGCGAACGACAGGGTCTCGAATTGACAAATTTACTTTGTTTTCGATCCATATTAAAACGATACGTCTCTTTTGAAAACTGTTTGAATACTGAATGCATGTTCAAAAAGCAATAAACGTAACAGACATCGTCAAGGTTAAGGGTAAGATGATATTTAGATGTTATTTTGGTTCGCGGAACATACTCCTTCGTAATGTTTACCAATGCAATGTTTACATTTGGGTGATCTTCTCTTTTAAATCGTTTTCAGAATTAGATAATTTCTTAGAATAAATAAAGATCGCCGAAAGAGAAAAACGGCCCGACCGGTCAAGCGACGTTACCCTTCTATCTGCGCGAGGTGGGTTAAATGCGAGGCCTATAACTTTCCCAATTTTTCGAATTTATCGCTGCAAATTTAAGGACATAATCTCGAAAGTATATACTTTCAAATAAGGCAATAAAAAAAAAATCGATTTTTTCGACCCGAGAAAGTAGAATGTCCCCTTAACACGCCGCTATTTTTCGAACAAATTGAGTGTTTTTGTTTTGCAAAATTGATTGAATCGACCCGAATAATTTAATTAACAATCTTTGAGCACCAGATCTTCGATTTCTTTGACGTGGTTTCCATTGGCACACGTCGAAGGGCATGTTGTCTGCCTTCTTTGAATAATTTGTACCAATCAAAAACACTTGCTCTGGACAGTGTATTGTCTCCAAAACCCTTTTTTAACATTTCCAACGTGTCGGAAGCCGAAATTCCATTTTTCTACCAAAATTTGATACAAATTTTTTACTGAATTTTTTCATTCACACTGAAAATTGCCGAAAGCACTTTTTTTAGGTTATAATAAACAAGCGTATCTCAACAACTACTAAAGATATTGACATGAAATTTGTTACAGATGTCTCTTAGAGTGCTACCAACCTAACAAAAAAAAAATTAACTTGTTTGGATAAGCCTGCGCGATTTAAATGGAAAAGTCTTACTATTTTTTTTATCACAGTAGTGTAATTGTACATACAATGTTTCATCAGAGGCTTTCCATTTTTTGGATATGGAATTTAATATCCTTATTCCACAGCTAAATTTCATGGGTCCATATAGGATATAATACGCTTTTATAGACAAGCGGCTACTTATTTATATTCAGTTTAGATGTTTTGGATATTAACCAATGTATACATGTTATAATTAATTTGATGCGTTCTATTTTCCATTTGTTGTGTTTTTCGCTTTAATCTTCAATTTATGGCAGTAATTTTTATAGAGTAAATATAATATGCAAGTATGATATTTACTGATATTAACTTTAATATAATTCTCAACTCAAGTAAACCCAACAAAACTAAACTCAAGCCAAAATTCAAACAGTGTAGGGTGATTTTGAAAATTATAAGGGGAGATTAAAATTATATTCTGGGCGGATATTATGGTTGGTTCATCTGCAAACGTAAAGATTTCGCTGTTTTGTGAGGTAAATAGTACAACAGAACAGATAGAACAGAGGAGTGGTCTGATTTCACTCCGCGGTGGTTTTCCGGCCTTATTTGAATAAATATCAAAAGTGGTATTTTTGATCCTTACATAAAAATCCATACATTCACATATTTATTTATTAAGTAAGAGTTAGGGGTGAGCGGGGGGGGGGGGGGGGTGCTACAGCTTGTCCATGAGCCCTTGATGCCAGAATTTATTCAATACCTTTTCTGTATTTAGGTAACGTGCAGAACAGTATTTTTTACCTCCAGTGCTTTAAGAATTTGTATTACCATTCAAATGTATTTGCTCAGTTGTGTCATGTTTCTTATGGAATCCAAATTAGTGTTGCGGAATTGTTTCTTTCGCGTTGATGGCTCAGATCGATTTTTTATGTTTTATCGTTTCGACTATTTTCGGCATTATGGGAAAAAGGGATACAGGCCTATATGATTGCGGTAAACTGTGGTCGTTACGGGGTTCCCATAGGAGGACAACTTTTACACATTTTTAAATTTGAAGAAAGCATCTAAAATTAATTATAGCATTGGAACACACTATGGTATAGTATATGAATTATAGCATTGGAACACACTATGGCGTTTTGATTGGTGATATAGGTATTACTGGTCGACTGATATCCGTTTTAATGCTTTCTATAATGAGTAATTCGACTATTTTGTGGAATTGAGATTAAAAATATATTTATTAAATACTTCATTTTGTGACTTAATATTTCTGTTCTGCTAATTCTAGTTAATCTATTTAATTGTGTCTTGAAATTAGGAAGTCGTGTACACAAGTATTTTTTCTTAGTTTTCTCTTTTATTTGATTAATTTGCGTATGAGTGAGAAAATAGACATAAAAAGGAATTTGGTTTAAAAGAAATAAAGTTAAAAAATAACATTCATTCACAGCACTTCAAGTATAGACCATTGGAGCGTCATTCAACATAGACATAGCGTTGATTCAAATGAGCAGTTACGTTACAGGAAGTCTAGGCACCTGAAAATTGTTTTATGCAATTTTCTGTAAACTGCTAGCCATTAGAAAAATGTAGGACTTTACTTGCTTGGGGGGGGGGGGGGGGGGTCGAACAATATACTTGATTTACAGCCTGAAACTCGTTTACACCTTGTAAGTAATCTATATTGAGAGTGATGAGACCGCTACTTGTGTACTGAACGATGTCAGTTATTTTTGAAACTGATGTGACAGTGATGATTCTCGGATACAATGTGGATCGGTATCTAAGAAATGGACTTGTCTTCCCTTGGATTTGTTTTCTAATAAGATATCCTTCATAATTAGTCAGATATTTCTTTTGACAATTTACACACTTCACACTTTCTATGCATCCTTGTTCGTAGCAGTCTGATGTTAGATGTACTCCAGCACATTTTACGTACCCTGTTTCCCAGTTATAGTAGTTTTTGATGGTACTATATTGGTGATTATATTGCAAATCAAATTCATGTCACATATTTGTGTAGGAGGGGAGACACAGAGAATAAATCGGATTTACTAAATTAATGAAAATATACCAGGTTGTTCAATAAGTTTTGTGGGTCGATAAGAGAGGGCGTTGCTACTAGTCCAAATTTGTTTTTGTTTTGTTGGTTCACTCTTCTTGACTGAGAGGGATTTAGTAGAGGGTCTACACATCTCATTAGGCAGTGTGAGTCATATTTTAAATGAAATTTTGAGTTTTAAGAAGCTGTGTGCACAATGGGTGCCGCATTCGCTAACAATTGAACAAAAACACATTCGAATGCGACTTTCTCAACAACATTTGGAGCGTTTTAAAAAGGATAAAGTGGATTTTGTGCGACTTGGGTCTATCACCATGATCCTAAATCAAAACAAGAGGCTAAAGAGTGGTGTGAACCTGGTTGTTCGACTTCGAAACGAGTTTGTGTCCAGAAATCGGCCAAGAAGGTTCTGGCATCAGTTTTTTGGGATCCGAAAGGAATTTTATTTGTGGATTACTTGCAAACTGGTAAAACAATTAATTCTGAATATTATTGCAACTTTTTGGACCAGTTGAAGGAAAAAATTCGTGAAAAAAGAGCCGGTTTGCAGAAAAAAAAAATCCTTTTTCATCAGGACAACGCACCGTGTCACAACAGCATTTTGACAATGGCTAAAATCCATGAATTAAAGTTCGAATTGTTGGAGCATCCGCCGTATTCACCAGATTTGGCCCCCAGCGACTTCCATTTGTTTCCAGAACTCAAAAAATGTATGCGTGGCAAGCGTTTTTCGTCAAATGAAGAGGTCATAACGGCTGTTGAAGCGTATTTTGCAGACCTTCCGGAATCTCACTTCTGGGATGGGATCCACAGATTGGAGGATCGTTGGAGCAAGTGCATTAATGTTCAGGGAGATTATACTGAATAATAAAGTGTATTTTAAACCATAACATTGTGTTTTTCTTATCGAACGACAAAAGTTACTGAACAACCTGGTATTCTACCAGTGTTACAAATAGCTTGCGATAACAATCACTTCGTATAATAAAAGTGACCACGAGCCACACTTTGCACATCTTTAGTCTTTCGCGATGTGGACTGAACTGCTTTGGGTTCTTCGGAATGTGCAACGCAGGGCAGCTGCCCTTTCGGCAGCGTGTGGCTCATGGTCACACTTCCGATTCCTACATATGTTTATTATTGCTCGCTCGAGTTCGTTCCACTTGGAACAGTGGTAACGGTACAGATCATCCAGTTTTAGTTAAGTTAATTATATGTAGTGCTTTGTGATCTCTTTCCAAATTTGGGTTTTATTTTCTTTAATGTTTAGTTTAAGGTGGAAATTTTTTATAACTACTTTATATCGGTTCTCTTCTTTGTTTTGGAATGTGTAATGGTCAGCATCCTTTTTTCTTAAGGCATTTATCAGTTTTCTATTATCCTGACCTTTAGTGGTTTGTATCTTGACTGAGTGTTCTCATAATATGAGCATTTTGGTTAAGCAATTGGTTTAACAATTCTTTTAAAGGGACACATTACCTGTGCTTCTAGAAATATTAGTGGTGGTTTGATAGCAGCAGTAGTTTTTGCTGGTAATTTATTAATTTGATTTAAAAGTTCGTACATGTTTAATGTTGATGTTCTTTATGCTTCGAGTCATTTGATGTTTTTCTCTTTTTTGTCTTTACAGTATGGAACCCTCTCTTTTTCTTTTATTCATATTCTTCGGTCATCCTTAGTTTACTTGCATTACGTGATATTCTTCAGTTTCAGTACTGCTGGATTGTGTAGCTATTTTGAACAGGCTTGTTTCGAGTTCAGAATTTGACTATTCCATTTGGTGAACCAATATATAACTGGTATGGGAATTAAGGAGGCAGAGGCGGTTGCCCGCTTTCACGGTGCACAGGCCTTGACTGCCTGATTTATACCTTTTTTTCTGCAACGGAGAGAAAATCTCCAACAAGACAAAATCTTCAGGTAGTGTCGGATTTTTACCGACTAAAACCCCAGTGATGCTGTTACGACGCACAAACCACCACACATTGAAAACAACAATCTCGATAGGCCATAAAACCAACACCACATTCAATACAACACATGCATTTTTTCATACACTGAACCCCACCACATCAGCTGAAGTGCGCTAATAATCCTCTCCATTTTCTTACCTGTAATCACCATCTTCCTTTCGCCCCACTATTTTACAACCTTATCCCTAATAAACTATCATCGACCGAGAACCGTTCTGTTACATCCCCCACCATCCTCTCTAAAATACGTACTTTCCCACACAGTCCAACATTTTTCCGTACTCCGATTGGCGCACTTCGGCTGTAGAAATCCGTATAAAAACGAGCATATCATACGCACCGTCACTCATCTACAAGGCAGTATACGAAACATCATCGGCGACAGACAGCACCATAAACCTACATTTTCACCTAGTTTAGCTTCACATTGTATATATATTTTGTTGAAATAGATTGTTTAATTTTCACACATACATCTTTTTCGTTTCTTGAAATAGTGAACGTAGAAGAGACGCTACGTTGACAGTTGGAGAATTATTGTTCATATCCAACATTTTTGGTCCCACCAGCTGGATCTATTAAGACAATAAATATAGTGTAGCAGATTAGTGACCATATACCATCCACGAACGCAAGATGGCCACACCTTCAACAGTCGAGAACCTTCAACGACAACGTTCTTACTTAAAGGGACGAATGACCCTTGCCAAGAACGCTCTTAAGAGCCAATTCGACCAGCCAAACGAAGAGGAACTGGAAGATTTAAACCCAGAAGAAGACCACAACGACGACCGGTCAGCATTAGAAGACGAATACCGACAAGTCCACCTCCTAACTCTAAGTTTGCTGAATAGATGTCGAAGAAACACAACCACCACGTTGACGTCAACTTTCGAATCAGCAATCACTCCGGCCTGGGTAAGACTACCAGAAATTAATTGCCAACATTCGATGGACAATACGACAAATGGGTGTCATTCAAGGAACAATTTCCAGCCAGAATAGACCGTAACACAACATTGTCAAACACCGACAAATTACAATATCTATAGTCATCATTATCCGGGCGCGCGGCACGTACAATAGAATCAATGGACAGCTCCCGAGACTGCTACAATCATGTCTGGGACCTCCTGTACACAAAGTATGACAATTACAGAAAAATTGTATATCGACACTTGACATTATTACAAGAACTCTCCTGTCTGAAAAATGAGACTGCAACATTCTTAGAAGAACTAGTGGATACTACCCGCCAACACATCTGAGTCTTCAAATCGCTTGGACTACCCGTCGATACCTAGAAAATCGTATTAGCTCACAACAGAACATCTAAACTTCTACTCTTTCAATGGGAAACGACATTCACTGACAACCGTGTTCCTGACTACGAAGATTTGTTAAAATTTCTGGCAAGACGAGGTGTTTGTACCCAACCCACCAGGATGACAACCAAAACACAGGAGTCCGACCGTTGCGCTGTCAAAACTTCCTGACGCAGGGATCCATGGACAGAAAGTGTCCAATTTGCAAGGAGTCCCACATCATCTATCGATGTGCACAGTTCAGGGAATTCAGCATAGAAGAAAGAGAGAAGACAGTCGAAGACTAAGGGCTTTGCAGCAACTGTCTTGCAACAGGCCATAACAACAACGATTGCCGATCAAGAGGATGTCACGCATGCAATGAAAGCCATCACACCATGCTTCCTCATCCACCACTGGAGAAACGAGACAAATGACAAATACACCATCAAATACACCAACAAACAAACACACAAACAACTCAACAAACGAACAAATAAACAAGGAACCCAACTAGCAAACAAACAAACAACGCAACGGACAAACAAACAAACCGACAAACACACGTACGACCATGCACGCAACCACCGGATCTAATGGCTACAGCAAGGACTCTCGTACAGAACACAAGAAGACCTTAGTTCCTTGTCGTACGCTATTAGACACCGCTTCTACAACAAATTTCATCACTGAAAAGCAGGCACACACTCTCAAGTTACCGATCGTTAAGGACTCATCCACGGTGACCAATTCACAACCATATGCACAGGACATGTAACGGCTACAATAAAATCACAACATAGCAATTTCAAGAGGATATTACCCGTTTATACAATACTACAAATCACCATGGCTACACCGGACTACTTCATCGACCGCAGACTCATGAATATACCATCCAACATTCCATTAGCCGATCCAGAGTTTCATAAACTAGTTCCTGTTCAAATGTTACTGAGTTCAAGTCCGACGCTAGGATCACTGTCTATCGGACAGATCGACCTGACACCGTCAGAAGATAATGACTTGGTCGCTCAGAAAACACAATTTGGTTGGATAATTGGCGAAAACCTGCAACCAGCTACAGAAAGGCACAAACAACAGTATCATCTCTCCGACCTACGATCAGAAATCGAACGCTTCTGGGAATTAGAAGAAGCCGCCCCCGTACGCCGATTCTCTAAGACAGAAGAACGTTACGAGGAACACTATATCCAGCATGTGGAACGCCAAGACGACGGGCGATACATCGTGGCCTTACCATTTAACACAAAACTTCCAGAACTGAGCCAAACCAGGGGCATTAGCTCTGAAACGGCTAATGACACTAGAACGGCGGTTCAAGCATGATTCAGAGCTGCATCAACAATACACTGCAGTAATAAAGGAGTATATACAGTGAGGACACGCCACAAGGATTGACGACTGCAACAATAACGAAGGCTTTTATTTACCACACCACGCAGTCTTTAAGGACTCAAGTCACATCACGAAGATACGTGTAGTATTCGACGGATCTTTTCATTGGTCTCACGGTTTCGACAACACCAGTTCGTGCTCTCTGGAGAAATTGAAAAGATGCAGCGACAGTGCTAGTCAGACCTGAGGATCACAAATATCAGCGAATACTATGGCGCAAAGAGGATGGCACCCTAGCCACATACGAACTACAAACCGTTACCTTCGGTCTCGCTGCCGCTCCTTTCTTCGCTATCCGAACATTACATCAGCTGGTTAATAACGAAACGGCAAAATACTCACGAGGAGCACGTGCCCTCTGTAAAGACATGTACGTAGACAACTTACTGACTGGTGCCGACACAGAGGAGGATGCTACACAACTAAGAGACGAAGTGATACAAATACTGAAACAAGCAAGATTTAATATCCGACAATGGTCTTCAAACGATCCGTCAGTATTAAAGGGATTGCCCAACCAAGTAGTTTTCATCAACAAGTACGAGAAAGGGACGACATTACTGTCCAAACTCTTGGAGTTTTCTGGAACTCCGAAAGGAATACCATTGTATCCACCGTAAATCCCATATCCAAGGTCAGCATCTACACCAAACGATCCATTCTCTAATCCAACTATATTCTCCGAAACAGTCCGAATCTTCGATCCACTTGATCTCGTCAACCCCGTTATAGTGAACGCGAAAATACTGATGCAGGAACTGTGGAAGCTGGAACTCATGCGGGATGAATTTGTTCCCATGAGAATCCACCAACAATGGGATATATTTTATCACACAACTGCCACTACTCAATGAAGTATTGTTTCCAAGAAAATGTATACCCACCAAATCCGATCTAATCGAAATACACGGATTCTGCGACACTAGTGAGAAGGCGTACAGTGCATGTCTGTACATACGTTGAACGGGGGGAGATGGAACATACAATACCGTGTTGGTATGTGCAAGTCAAGGGTTGCCCCTTTGAAGAACCATCAAGATACTACCCGGTTCGAACTTTGCGCAGCACATCTATTGGCGAACCTTTTTTTTTTTTTTTTTAATAATAAGCCCTCCGATCCACCGCTCACCTGTTCCCCATGGACCCGCTTACGCATTACAACCGGGGAACAGAGCTGTGCCTCCACCAGCTTCGCGACCGCCTCGGTTATAACAGAAGGTCATAACTGAAGGGTATCTATCTACCGCGCCGAGTGGGTCGACTACTCATATGCCGCAATCATATGAGTACTCGGCCCGTGCCTACGTATATTTGCAGCTACGAAAACGCTTGTGTATGACTTATGATGTCAGATGATTATGACCAGAAGTGATAAAAATAATTAAAAACGTGTGACAATGAACTCTATGTTTGTTGTTTAGCTATTCGTGATATTATTTAATGTCCCAAGTTGGATTCTCGATCCATGAATGAGCTGAAATGATTTATATGTATGATTTTAGGTTAGTCCGGTCGATAAACGTAGACGCATCTATTGGCGAACCTACTGACATCCATACGATCAGCCCTGACCATGACCATTCATCGAGCAATTCTATGGTCAGACTCCATCATAGCCCTAAACTGGATACGCACGTCACCACACACCTTGAAAACGTTTGTTGCCAACCGAGTCGCCGACATACGACTCACGGACGCGATGCAATGGCGTCATGGTCGAACTAAGGACAACCCAGCGGACCTGCTCTCTTGAGGAATAACACCAAGGGAGTTCCGGCAGTCTACACTCCGGAGACAGGGTCCATCCTGGCTCAGGAAAGATAACGATCTTTGGCCCAATCTCGAATACTCAATTACCACCTTCGGCTCAATTCCGGAAATCCATAGCCTACAATGTTTTACCCCAGATCAAGGTGCCACCATGTCCAGGCTCCTCAATAGATTCTCTTCATTCAAAAAACTACGACGAATTGTTGCTTCCTATCTACAAATAATACCAAGATACAGTACTACAGGATCAATATCCGCAGTTGAATTAAATGGGGGACACAAATGCATCATGCGACTGCTACAAGAAGCATCCAGAGAAGATATCACCCAACTAAGTAAGGGAAGGCCTCTCACCAACAAAAGCCACCTCTTATCTTTACAGCCCTTCATTGACACAGAAGGCATCCTATGCATCGGGGGGCGTCTACACCATAGTTCTTTAACCTATAATCAACGACATCCCATCATCTTACCCAAATCCTCACATATCACAGACATTTTAATCAGGGAATCGCATCTGGAACATCACACTGGAACATAAGCAACACTCAACAACTTACTTGAAACCTATTGGCTTATCGATGGGCGAAACCAAGTCCGCAAGGAGATTCGACGGTGCTTTAGATGTGATCGATTCAACCCACCGCCGACATCGTATGTGATGGGTAGCCTGTCCAAGGAACGCGTTATCAGGTCTAGACCTTTCACACATGTGGGTATTGATTATTGTGGTCAATTCTTTATAAAGGAGAAGCGGCACCGTAATCGCACTCGTGTCAAGACATACGTTGCTGTTTTCATCTGCTTCTCCACTAAGGCAATACATTTCGAGGTCGTAAGCGACATGATCATGGAATTATTGCTCGCATCACTACGACTCTTCATGGCTCGACGAGGGAAATGTGCCACCATCCACTCAGACAACGGGTCAACTTCATTGGGGCGAAAAACGAAATAAGGGAAATATACGACCTCATCAAATCAGATCAATTGCAAGAAAAACTCAGAATTATTTAGCCGAGGAAGGTATCACTTGGCATTTCACACGTCCATTGTGTCCGCACTTCGGCGCCATATGGGAGGCTGCTTTAAATCCTTCAAATATCACCTCAAGCGAGTAGTCGGATTCAACCTGTGGACCCAAGACCAATTGGAAACCCTCGTCATTGAGATTGAAGGAATCTTTAATTCTCGGCCCCTGACACAACTATCAACAGACCCTAAAGATCTACGTGGTCTCACTCCTGGCCATCTTCTTATCGGAGGCCATTTGCAAACCATACCAGACCACTCTCTGACACAAACACCTCCAAATCGTCTATTTGTATGGCAACAGATCCAAAACAGCAAGGAAGATTTTTGAACCCAATGGTGAAAAGAATACGTAAACCAACTAAACATTCGTCATAAATGGACCCAAGGCAGCCACAACATAGCAATAGGCTTCATTGTGATACTCAAGGATAATCGCCTTCCTTCTCTACAGTGGGCCTTGAGCAGAGTAATAGACCTCCACCCAGGGAAGGATCGTGTAATCAGGAACGTGAGCGTGAAGACAAGCAGCGGCACATTTGTAAGGAATGTCAGAAGATTAGCACCACTACCCATTGAAGTAGAAACCACCAAAACAAACGTAACGAAGGGTTGATCACAGAAGCTTTCAACGGGGGGAGCATGTTACGACGCACAAACCAACGGACATTGAAAATTTTAATCTCGGTAGGCCATAAAATCGACACCACATTCAATACAACACATGCATTCTTTCATACCGATCATACTCGAACCCGATCACATCAGCTGAAATGTGCTAATAAACATATCCATTTTCTTACCTGTAATCACCACCTTCTTTTCGACCCATCATTTTACAACCTTATCCCTAATCATCATCCTGACCTCATCCCTAACGATCATCGACCGAGAACCGTTCCGCTACATCCCCCACCATCCTCTCTAAAATACGTACTTTCCCACACAGCCCAACATTTTTCCGTACTCCGATTGGCGCACTTCAGCTGTAGAAATCCGTATAAAAACGAGCATATCATACACACCGTCACTCATCTACAAGGCAGTGCACGAAACACCATCGACGACACACAGCACCATAAACGTACATTTTCACCTAGCTTAGTTTCACATTTTATATATATTTTGTTGAAATAGATTCTTTAATTTTTACACATACATCTTTTTCGTTTCTTGAAATAGTCAACCTAGAAGAGACGCTACATTGACATTTGGAGAAGATTTATTGTTCATATTTAACAGACGCCACTTCCCTACACCGATTTTTCATGGGCTTCGGAATCCCCTAAGAATTATACTGAAGCCCATGCGGTATTGCGAATAGAGCTCGCGCTTTCCTCGAGGGATATTGAGTGTTACACACACGCATACTTCCACTTTTAATGTACAGAGATTGTTAAAAAAGTCTCACTCGTTCATGAACCAATTCAATAGCTTTCCTAATCATTCACACCTCTGAAAAGTCACACATTCCTTACATGGGGTCGTATAGACCCCAGCGAACTTTCGAACGTTCTGGAACTGATTGTATGCATGGTTTTGATTTCGAAAATTTAGAGTCAATATTTAGTATAAAGAAAATGGAACGCAAATGGTTTTAACGTGTAACATTTATTTGGAGGTCTGTAAAAAAATCTGAGAGTTTAAAAATCAGGGGAAAACAACTTTTCATTCAAAAATTCATAGCTTTTTTCATTTTGATTATTATTGTCCACAATTTGGTTTTTATAATCTTCAGATAACATATATGAAGAAAAAAAGAGTCCGTTATAAGACGATTCAAGAAGTATAATTATTTTGAACATCATTTGAAAGGGATATTTAAAATTAAGAAATATACGATTCACGACAAATTCTATGTTTGAATCAACTTTTATTCATCCGTAAAAATTAATAATAATGAAAAACAACAATTTGCTTAAAAATATAACACATTTATTAGAAAAATTAAAAAAATATAACTTTTACTTTATATCCGTAATTTCCTGGCATAATGGAGTACGATGCTGTAATCGATGCGAAACAAATCGGTCGCATGCAGAATGGATGTGCCTCTTTTGTTTTGCGATATTTTTGGCGATCGTAGATAGTACATCGAGCTCGTTTTTTAAGAACCACTATTTCGGTGTGTTCATTGGAAGCAGATTCATTAACACCCGAAATCGAATTTATGCCGACTGTGATGGACCTTCTGAGGCATGTGTTTGAAAGCCTTTCTTTCAGATGCAGAGTTACTAAATGCATGTATAATTGTTTTAAGCAATTTTCAACTCCTAATTCCCTTTTTCTGTTAACATTTTGACTGCCATGATGGTCACCGGTGACCGACGGAAGAAATTTTACTGAAGATCCAAATTGTTCGCAATGGGTAGCAATTCTCATTTTATAAATGCAGTTGTTATTAGAATAGTGATTCGACCCTTTGGTCTGCAATACCTGTACATTATTTACATTTTGCATAATTCAGTCGAACGCTGTAGTATTTCATAGCATCGCCGTTTTAATATAGTAAAATACGCTTGGCAGTCAACGTGTTAAGCATTTCTATTTTACATGCCAATGAAATCCTGACATTAACGGCAGCTTGATCAAGCATACTTAAAAATACTCGTATCGACCACCGATTCGTTTTCCTTGCGATCGTATGAAAGTGACGTAATTGATCAAAATGACGTATGAAACAATGCATGTGGTGTATTGAATGTAGTGTCGGTTTTATGGCCTATGCAGATTAAAATTTTCAAGGTCCGTGGTTTGTGCGTCGTAACACTTTCAAACCCTACACTCACATGGGGGATCTTACCAGGTTGCTCAATAAGTTTTGTCGTTCGATAAGAAAAACACAATGTTATGGTTCAAAATACACTTTATTATTCAGTATAATCTCCCTGAACATTAATGCACTTGCTCCAACGATCCTCCAATCTGTGGATCCCATCCCTGAAGTGAGATTCCGGAAGGTCTGCAAAATACGCTTCAACAGCCGTTATGACCTCTTCATTTGACGAAAAACGCTTGCCACGCATACATTTTTTGAGTTCTGGAAACAAATTGTAAGGAATGGCCTATGTGTTCAAAAATTAGGGTGAGACGGGTTTTTCATAAAATCACAAACACTTAATTGAGACGACCACACTTTATTGACTGCTCATAACCAACTCTCAAATCGACTGACTTCCAAACGGACGTGACCGCGTGCCTCTTATCGCCCAAGACGCAATTCGGCGGCGGCATGTGTTCTGAGAAGCGCATAACAAAAGCATGCGTCGCCGTATCGGCCGTTGAAACTTCAAAGGGCCGCTACAAAATGGAAGTCGCTGAGGGCCAAATCTGGTGAATACGGCGGATGCTCCAACAATTCGAACTTTAATTCATGGATTTTAGCCATTGTCAAAATGCTCTTGTGACACGGTGCGTTGTCCTGATGAAAAAGGATTTTTTTCTTCTGCAAACCGGCTCTTTTTTCACGAATTTTTTCCTGGTCCAAAAGGTTGCAATAATATTCAGAATTAATTGTTTTACCAGTTTGCAAGTAATCCACAAATAAAATGTGTTTCGCATCCCAAAAAACTGATGTCAGAACCTTCTTGGCCGATTTCTGGACACGAACTCGTTTCGAAGCCGAACAACCAGGTTCACGCCACTCTTTAGCCTCTTGTTTTGATTTAGGATCATGGTGATAGACCCAAGTCTCATCCATAGTGATGAATCGACGCACAAAATCCACTTTATCCTTTTTAAAACGCTCCAAATGTTGTTGAGAAAGTCGCATTCGAAGGTGTTTTTGTTCAATTGTAGCGAATGCGGCACCCATTGTGCACACAGCTTTTTAAAACTCAAAATTTCATTTAAAATATGACTCACACTGCCTAATGAGATGTGTACATCACTAGTAAATCCCTCTCAGTCAATCGACGATCTTCCAAAACCATATCCTGTACTTTGGCTACGATTTCTGGTGTTGATGCGGTTTTTGGACGTCCTTCACGTGGATCGTCTTCAAGGCTTGTACGACCACGTTTAAATTCAGCAACCCATCTTTGTACTGTTCTAATTGAAGGTGAACGTTCATTATACGCGCTTAACATTCGTTCGTGAATTTCTTTTGGTGCTACACCTTCCAAAAATAAGAATTTTATCACTGCACGATATTCAATTTTTTCCATTGTCGAAAATACTGTGACACGTCGACACTAAATGGCTTGTAAACAAAGAATGAATTGACTGATTGAAATGAACCTTCACATACGTTGATAAGAAGAGTGAACCAACAAAACAAGAACAAATTTGGACTAGTACCAACGCCCTCAACAAAACAAAACAAAACTTATTGAACAACCTGGTAGACCCCAATAGTAAATTAATATCCCTTTATTAATTTTTTACGTGTCGTACAGACGTTCCGGTTTAATGACAATTGTTTTAGTGTATAGTTGGGACCTAGAACTACCATTACGTAGCGTCACAAGTTCTAATTTTACCGCGTCTTATTTAAATTTTACTTTGAAGTTGATGCTGGGGTCTTTGAGACCCCTAGTGAGTGATTAGGGTTAAATGTTAATTCACAATGTTTATCGACGGCGGGCCATGCATCTGCCTGCCGCCTTTGCTCGCTTGAGTACCTTAGTGGGTGGACGAGGCCCCGTTCGTACTACTGTGCACCATTCTACTCGGTCGCAAGCGGTGTTCAACACCTGCGTCCAGTGTGGCAGCCGAAAAGAGTTGCTGCCTATAAGGTTGACTGCTCCGCCGGCCACAGCCGCAGTTAACCACCATTGCCTAGCACTTCAAAGAGAGCAGTGGCTGAAGGTCGTTTCCGGTTATTCCACCCTGAGTCGGATTGCCATTTACGATTCCGCTCCGCAGCCTCCTTCTGGGACATGAGCTCCTTACAGAAGGAGTTAAGAGCACACTGGGACCCTTTGCTCTCAAGCGACGTCGGTAATATGCCCGAAAACGGGAGGTCTTTGCTTACCGCGCCGATAAGGACACGCAGTTCGCGTGCCCACGCTGGGGCATGCGTACACCGCTCTGTTTGCACTACCACTCCCGCAGTGGTGGCACATTGCGTCCGGTTCCCTCCTTGTCCTCCGCAAATAAACACCGAAACAGCCGTGTCTAGGAGCATCTGCATGGCGCGATACCCAGGCGAAATAACGCGCGTCCCGCGAAACCACTTATGTGGGTTTCTCAAGAGCTCGTCAGCAAATTCGCGACACCGACCTAGTTGTCGCTCATTCGCATGGGCGCGGTCACCGAGTCTCTTGCGGCATAGCGCGAGCGAACGGATCCACGCATCCTTCTGGACGGCTTCAAAGGGGATCACCGTCGGATCTAGACCACTCTCGGACATTCGTGCACGGTGATTGTAAATTTCCGATTGCTTTTACGCGAGCAGGTCGCCAGCCACGACGCCTGCAAGGGCGCTCGCCACCTCGTGCAAGACGTTTTGGTAGTCCCGGATAATCCGAATAACCATTTGGAAATGGATAGCTTCCACCGCCTTATGGCTACTCTTTGACGAATCCCCCGCCCACCTTGGAGCGCCGTACAGCATAATTGCATGCAGGACGCCCGCGTACATGCAGCGAACCGTCACATTTGGCTCTGCAACGTTCTGCAGCAGTCTTGGCAAGGCCGTAGCCGTTCCGTCATACCTTTTCAGGTTTTCCCGGAAGTATCGGTCAAACTTCCATCTCGGATCAAGGTTAAGGCCCAGATCCTTGAAGCCCACGGCCTCAACCTCAATTCATATGCCCCCACCAAGCGATAACGACGGCTCGTGGAGGCCCATAGCCCCAGAGCTTGCGGGGACGAAACCATATGGCTTCGGTTTTCCCTGAGGATAGCCGCAGCCCAAGCGCCTTGATCTTCCTGAATGTAAAGGCCACCGCCTGTTCCGCAAGGTCAATGGCCCTTCCCCAGGAGTCCCCCTGGCACCGCGTCATATCCGATGTCTTTCAGGAGCTGTTCAAGGACCGACCCCTACCAGACCCCCCTGTTTACACTGCACAGGTAAGTGCCTCTGTCCTTGCCAGTATATATGATTTTCCTGTCTCGGAGGTTGTTCCCGCGAGGGGGTGGTGGCCTTACGAGAAGAGTCTAACACCCGCTTAAGCGTCTCCCTACTATCCTGGAGAGTGACGACTCCACAACCCCAAATGGTACTCAAGTTTTACCGAGTCTGCAGGGGCGACCACTGGTAGTGGCTTTATAACAATTTCCTCTCTATCTTTTCCTCCTTCCACGAAGGTCCCACCGGACACTAAAAATATGGAATCCCACGCGGGCTGTGACCGCGCCCAAGTCGTAGCCGTTTGGGGCTGCAATCGTGGTGGCGTGGTGAACCCTGTTGCTCGGATTAGCGTTGCACCGCGGCCGTTGTAACAGGGCATTGTTCTGTTCCGGCACTGTCTTGAATAGACAGTAGAAGCTGAAAAGTGCCTCGGCTCGACCAGTAGGGCAAGGAGCGTACACCCTGAGCAAACTGTTAGCAAATTGATTCGCACTACGCATTGGGCTGGCGTGCGTGTTCGAAAGCGTTCCATATCACGCTCCCCCCCCCCCCCCCCCCCCCCCCGGACAGAATGTTGAAGAAATTGACGATGTCGAGATACACTGCCAGCACCAGCCCAGCTCGGGTAGTATACCAATCCGTACAGTCGCGCATGCGTTTCACCGCATCGGTCGTCAATTAGCTACGACGGAAACCGAATTGGCCGTCATCGAGATCGTGTGGAATTTTGGAAAGGTGCTGCAGAAGGCAGCCTACCACTATGTTTTCAAATAGCTTATTGGCCTGATCCAGAAGGTAAATGAGCCGGTAAGCGGACGCAGTGCGCTCTGTTTGTCATTGCTTAGGAAATAGGATCAAGGTGGCGGTCTTCCATACAGAAGACAAGACCCCTTTTTGGAGGCCGCTTGAGTGTACTGGTAATTGGAGCTTGTCCCCCGTCTTTATGCTTGTCTGAATCCGAATGCGATCGAATATTCCGTAGGCTCTATCTACCAAGATATTCCGTAGTAAGAGCACAAATACTTTATTGTCTTTCGACAGTTACGCAGTTAGACGTAATGTAGATTTTCAGAAAGTTTGTGTCCGTAACCAAGAATTTCCTCTAATTTTCAACATTATTAACCAAATTATTGACAACTGTAGAATAATGTGCAGTGAAACATTTATATTCGATAAGCTGTATACGATAATTTTCCATTTTGTGATATAGAAAGTGTTTAAGACAGTTTACTCAAGATGAATGTAGAGACAGAATGTAGTTTACATCGAAAAAGTATGACTTAAGGAAATATATCAGGATATAATGTCGCTTGTCGAGCAATTAACATTTCCAGGACGTTCCGAAATCAATTTCGCAAAATTATCTCATTTAAAGTATACTTATGTAAGGTTTTTTTAATGTGCCGTTATTTATTTCTTCTTCGTCTATTCTTATGGGTTTTTTTAATTACAATTACGATAGTTCCAATCTGTCTCATATATAGTGTGTTGCGTCGTATTTGCGATGACAGAATAGTGCGATATTTCAGATAATAGAACACACGGTACTTGTTCCTTTCCTATTATCCATACATCCAATTTTTTCTACCCTCACGCACTCAGTTCTTCAGGAATATTCCATACCACAATGCCATTTTCCCATATTCAAACTCAAAACCCCGGGGCAGTATACATTCAGACTTCACACAACACCGCACATCACAGTATTAAAATTAGTTTTAAACAGCATTCCACCATGTAGTACAGTAAAACCTGTTTTTGTGCGGTGGATAGGGACCGCATAAAAGAAATCGTACAAAAAAATATTCGACAATTTTATAAATTCTTACATATAATAAACAATTTTGTGCGATATACTACCTAAAAATTTTTTTATGCGGTGGATAAGGACCGCATAAAAAAAGTCGGACTAAGAAAATACATCAATGATTTATGAAATAGATGAGAGAATGCTTTCAATTAAATTAAATAATTAAATTAGACCTATAGAAATGGTAAAAATATTTAATTCTTCATTGTACATATACATGGAGAAATTTTTACATTGTACATTAAATATTGGGTTTTGGAAAATTGATTGCGCATTTTGTCATAGATGGACTCACTTTCTTTTGTTTTGTTAACGCGGTCATTGCATCGAATCTGTATTTGTTTCTTATTATTTGGACTTCAACCTTTAATTTAGAAAAATACGTTATATCGATTAGTGCTTTAGTTTTGTTTTTATCCCATTTTAAAAATGGAAGAACAAGACGTGCACTTCAGACATATTTTATTGTATTACTTTCGAAAAGGCACAACGCATCGCAAGCACAAAAGAAGTTATGTGGATGGGAAATGAAGCCTTAATAGAAAGGCAGTGTCAAAATTGGTTTGCCAGATTTCGTTCTGGTAATTTTTCACTGAAAAATGCTCAACGATCTGGCCGTCCAGTTGAAGTCGATGAGATCCATATCAAGGCCATTATCGATTCAGATGGTCATAGTACAACACATCATATTGCGGAGAAGCTCAATGCAGCGCATACATGCATTGAAAAAATATTAAAAATGCTTGGTTATGCCAAGAAACTCGATTTATGGATCCCTCACCAACTTAAAGAAATTTATTTAACGCAACGCATTAGCATCTGCGATTCACTTCTGAAACGCAACGAAACTGATCCATTTCTGAAAAGCACAAATTACTGGCGACGAAAAGTGGATAGTTTATAACAACGTAGATCGGAAGAGATCGTCGGTGATGAAAGATGAACCAGCCCAAACGACATCAAAAGCAGAGATTCACCAAAAAAATTATGCTGTCAGTCTGGATTATAACTCAGGGTCTTTGAACTTATGCCACAAAACCAAACGATCAATTCAAACGTGTACATTCAACAACTCGCCAAACTGAGCGATGCAATTCAAGAAATCGTGGACTGTATTGTCAAATCGTAAGGGTTGTTTTCCACCATGATAATCAAAGCCCCACACGTTTTTGATCACTCGCCAAAAATTATTGAACTGGGCCATTGAAGCATGTTTTATCGCACCCACAGCATATAGCCCCGATCCTGCGCCTTCAGACTACCATTTGCTTCGTTCCATGCAGATATTGCCTTAAATTAAAATTTTTAATAACGCTGATGATGTCAGATCACACTTAATTCAGTTTTTTGATAGCAAAGATCAGAAATTTTACGAATGTGGAATTTTGACACTGCCAGAACGATGGCAAAAGGTCATCGACCAAAACGGGCAGTATCTAATTGAATAAAGTAACGTTTTTAAACAAAAATTAAGAATTTTCCTTCTTATTTCAAATCGGCAATCACTTAGTTGCCAACCCAATAGTTTGCTGCTACTCGTCGTAATCCAAAACGCGCATCTTCTTGTGACGAATTGGTTGAAAATCGCTTCCATCGCTTGAAGATAGGATTTCAATTGATTTGTTTTTTGGTACCATAAACTCAGTGACCAGTTTTTGTGACGATGGTCGACTGTTCAATTGCTTGTAAACGTAACGATAGTGAGACATGCATGATCTCAGCTCTTTTTCGAATTTTAAGCGTCTTTCCGCTTTAGTATCTACTTTAAGAAAATGCGTTTCCAATTTTTTCGAAATTTGGATCCCTGCATATATTTTATCTGCTGTAATAGATTCCGGTTCTTCTTGTCCATTTTCATAATCTATCAAACTATTGATAATGTCACTATCATCAACAGTTTGGTCCTCAATCATCTCGTCTAGGTCATTATCGCCGAAAGAATCAAAGCCTTCTCCGCCGATGTTATGTGCAAGCGCACTAATTTCAGATAATAACGTTGACGTATTTTCGGTAACGTTTCGATTAATTACACATTCATATATTTCGTCCACAACATGTATATGTACATGATAGGAAACGTTAAACTGGTGCTAACGCCGCTAAGATTCATATACCGCATAAAAATAAATCGCACAAAAAAAATTGCACAAAAATAAAATCGTACAAAACCAATTGTACAAAAATAAAATCGCATAAAAAAAGACCGCACAAAAACAGGCTTTACTGTAATTCTATATCATAAAACCGAGTAACACACTAGGTTGCGATTAGTGAGATAGTTAAATTCATCTCCCGGGAATACAGGCGATGCACACATACGACGCCATCGGTTTCCTCTGGCACATGACAAAACCAGTCAGTCTTTGCTTTAGTAGATTATATTCTCACTTCTTGGCGTGTACAATGCTTTGTAGATAACACGGTTCAGAATGGATTCTGTATTGTTATTTCTTTATTGAAAAATATATTTAACCATACAAACGCCTTCACATCGCGATTGTTACCTCCACGTATAATATTTAGATTCTTATGTCTAATCATTTATATTAACTTGTCCCATGGAAAAATAGTATCACATTTCAAGCGATCGTAAGTATGAATCATTTTTTTTACCGAAAACGTCTTTATAATGTTGCTAAAGTGCATGAATAAATTGAATGTAAATTTCAGTTAGGTCGTTCTTCAATGTTCTGAATTTCCTTTTGCACCTTGTTATCCAGATAGCGCTTTTTGTAGTCTCCAGTTGGATCGTACTTTTCTTCAAGAAGCTTCCACTGGTCAGGTTTATGATCAATCAAATGGTGAGAAACCTTCTCTGTTATCCTCTTTTGTGCATCGCTACATGCGGCACAGTCAGTTGCCAGGGCATCTGGGATATTTTCTAAAATGTCAGCGAATTTGATTTTTGTTGACGATTCTTTAGTAAGAGCGGATTGGGACCCTACATTTCAAGTTCAGGTTACTTGTTCAAAGGTAAAATTCAGCTGGGTCGGGTCAGATTGAAATCCCAGAAATGAACCTTTACATCTTATATAGAAGCTACTTCTGAATCATGCAGTTATAGTACGAAATTCGATGGAAAAAATCATGAAAAAGCATTATATGCAGTGACAAATTTTCGGAATCCCGACCTGATCCGACTCGAGCTAGTTCTATTTCAGTTTCGAGTGCCCGAGTTGTACAAACCTTCGGGATTCCGGCCTGGTGCTGAGTTAAATTTTTGAATGCTTATTCATGATTTTTTAATTGGGTATGCTAGTTTCAACTATCCGGTGTATAAGGGATTTCCGTATTCTTAGTATAATCAGATGTAAAAGTCCTTTTTTAGGATTCCAATCCGACCTGGGCGTGGGTACCCGCAGACTAATATTATTTCGTATGGCCAGTAAATATACGGTGCTTACGTGTTGTGTGTCTATTTCATAACTGATGATGTTCTCCTTTTGACGTGTATCACCTTCTTAAAAAATTTGTTTTCCGTAGTTCCCCGAATTCCAAAATGTTTACGTTACTGTAGTCGAAATTATGTTCTTTTTGGATTTTGGGTTTTGCGAAGATTGTGCATTTATGCCTATCTTAACACTTTGCGGACCGGGCATTCTATTGCTAATCGTACCCAGTGGCCGGGTATTTTATTGCGTCAAATATTTTTAAATTAGTGATGATTTGTTAGTAGTTAACACGTTGACTACCACGGTGGTCACCGGTGACCATGTTTGGACCACTGTTTGGAATCTTGTAAAAGCAATTTCTATTGGAACGGTGCATTCTAATAGAGCAAAATACGTTTGGCAGTCAACGTGTTAAAAATCATTGTCCCGTGAAATATTTATTTTTAACAACTTTAAAAAATGAATGTTTTTTTTATATTTTCTTAATAAGTAAAAATCCGTGTAAAAACTAAACATTTTTTAAAGTATGATATTTCGTAAAACATGACACTAAGTGAAGTGGAACACGACAAAGTTTATTCATATTCTTGTCATCACTTGATGTATCCGTTAAACTGTCCACAAATATTTCTGTAATATTATAACCATTTTGTCGCTATCCATATTTCAGAGCTTCAAATAATTAATTCGCAACATAAATATACGAAAAACTGTGTCTGACAATCACGTAGCAACTGTGTGATATCTCGTCACCTGCCTCAAACGACAGAATATGCAAGACGATCTATCTCGTCAATGGCCCCGAACGACGAAATAGCAATGACGAGATATCTCGTCATCCGTCCGCAATGTGTTAATATATATTCTTTCTATGTGCTGCTATCCTGTTTCTGATACATTGTTTTGTCTGCCCTACATAATATTTATCACAGTTCGAACATGAAATCTTGTAGACTTGGTTAGATTCAAGCTTTAATGGCATGTTATTTTTATATTACGAAAACATAAGTTTTCTATGTTACTGGACGTTTGTAAGGCCGTTCGTATGATACACGATTTTAATGTCTTTTTAACACGTTAAATACGCTGTTGATGTTATTTGACTTTTTATTCAGGTGACGTGTAAATACAGAAAATGCGTCTGTGTATAAGAAAAAAGCAAGAAGTAGAAAATCTCACTGTAGTTTAAAACGTTTTTATAGAATCAAGTAAAAAAATCGAAAAATAAGTAAGTCCCCAGAGCTTCAACTAGTGCTTAACAGTTTCAAGATTGCCGTTTTATAGCAGTGCTCCCTCAGTGGCAGGCAACATTTATGCAGCTGACTTTCTTCACCACTATTTATGTTTTGATACAATATTAATATAAAATCAATGACAAACATGTTTTTTATCTACTTTATCCTAAATTTTGCACCTCTAATTGTATAACTTCTCTCATTACTCTCTAATAGCCGATTGATAATATTAGTATATATGTTACTGATATGCGGGGTCATCGGCCAGCAGTAGTCTCAAAAGCGTGTTAATCTTATTCTCCATTTTCTGTATGGTATACATACATACATAAATCTCTTGTATACATATGGTATACAAGAGAGCTCAATATTAAAGTAGCCTCTCCGATTTTATGTTCGAATTGCGATAAGTACTATGTAGTGCAGACAAAACAATATACCAACCTCAAAAACTTTTACTGTAATAAGCTAAAAATTCTAGAATTCGGGAGGAATTACGTGTACCAATGGCTAACCCAGACAGCACACAGATATCTAAAATACGTCTAAAAGATAACCTTTTTTCAGGAAAGATATCTTTCAATAATGACGTGAAGACATCAGAAAGATGACGAAAAGTTGTCTTATGACCCGTTTTTCGTTGCCTAAAAGATGACGTTCAGACAAGTCTGAAAGACAACATCCAGGCATCATTAAAAGACGGCGTTTAGACACAGTCGAAGGACAACATTTAGGCATATCCAAAAAAAAATAATTTTGGCTGATATATCTTATATTATATGAGCCGTTTATTTTGAAAGTGGCCTAAGTCCAATTGTGAATTTCTTTTGTTAACTGTTTTTATGACAGCTAATCTAAAATTATAAACGTTATTACAGTCAACCAAAAAGAAATTGTTGAAAAATGGACTTAGGTCACTTTCAAAATAAACGGCTCATATAATATAAAGATATTATCAGCCAAAATTATTTTTTCTTGGGCATGCCTAAATACTCTTTTATGTTTTATATTAAAATTATCGCAAGGATATTTATTTGTGTTCATTTTTATTTTTTATTATGGATATTGTTCGTTTACAATAATAAATATTATAAGTTTCATCTGTAAATAGATAGGATAAATACAAGACGACGCTTTTAGACGACGATTTTTTTGCCTTTGTCCCAAATGCCGGAAATCTTTTCGTTTTGGCATCTTGTCCGAACTTATTCGACCTTCGGCATAAATTAACACTACAAAATGTTATAATACTGAAAATAGCATCAATCACAATCAAAAAGGAAGCTCGCATTATTTATTTGCATGCATCTTAAAATATTTAGAAAAAATGAAAATAAAAATGTAAACTAGAAAAATAGAAAAAGTAAGGTTAACTGGACTTTAGGTATACAGAATTGAATCTAAATAACCTTGTTTTTCTAATTTATTTATTTTTTTCATCCTACTATAAAATCAATGTAATTTATGCCAATCGAATACTATTCTTTAAATTATTTTGTTACCGTTAAATTATTTTTGTTTCACCGAACCACACCGAACTAATTTTCACAATAGTAAGTCACAATGGTGGCGCCAACTAGTGTTTAGCACAAAAAACATCTTTAATATTTTGGCATCTTTCAGATGTCCATAAGGCATCATTAGATTATACCGAAAAGACATCTTTCAAAAGTCGTCATATGGACATCTTTTAGTAATATGTGCTGTCTGGGTAACAACATACTTTCTGTTCAGAGAACGTCAATCACCAGCGGCCGGCGCTACCAACTTTTAAAAATGATATTTTTATATTAGAATGATATAGTTTGAAGATCATAAACAGATGTATCTAAATATTACTCTTCTTATCCGAAAAATGATTGGGCCTATCTCCGGTTGACGCCATAGCGCGGCGCGAACGGAAACATGTATAAATTAAGTTGGGCGCTAAACGTATTAAGGAGACAGTGTAATTTAAAAATGGAAAACAATGTTAAATAAGAAACAGACACACAACATCTAAGCAGTATGTATTTACCTGTCAAACAAAACACCAACAAACAGCCCGACAAAGTTCGCCGAGAGATAGGTATAAATTCAGTATGTTTCTCGAGAAACCTAAATTGTCAACGGGCTGATACAATGGCTGTTAGCAACGATTTTTCGTTTTTGCACTATAATTGGGCCTGTTCAAAGACAAAGTAAAATCCTATGATTTTGGGATATTTTAGTTATACAGTGACCATGTTAAGGAAATTTAGCTAATGTATTCGAAATTAACTTGCAACGATTCAAAGTTATAAAAACGAAAAAGTTTCAAAGCAGATGAAAATGAACGTCCATATTACTTGTAAGCATTACTGCACGGCCTACAGGCTAGAAGAGATGATTTATAAAGCGGGGCCAACGACACATGAAATTAAATATAAAAGATATGAAAATGCGAAAGTTTAATTCATATGCTGTCATGCGAAGAAAAACAATTATATTCGCGATCAAATTTTCATCTCGCAATAATCTGCAGCAATGCTTAAACGCTGATGGGCGGACGTTTTGAACATCTAATGCAAAGGCGACAGATAAAGTAATAAAGATATTGACGGTTGTCTGCCTTTCAATTTCTTCCTCATTGCGACTCTGAATTGCCTCAAAGTTAATTAAAAAAAATTGGTTGAATTTTCTTTTTCCTGCACTTTCATAATATCAAAATAAAAATATACCATGCCTTTTTTAAAAAAAACACATACACACAGAGTAGCCTTGGCATAACCTTGAAAAGATTAAAAATAAAAATGTTTTCTTTTCTCACAATGACATTCCATGTAAAGAAATTATGATTAACCTTTTAGGCACGGCTGAATTTTGCGCGGGGCTGTTTCTCTGTAGGGCAGAATTCGACCCGAATTACGCGTAAACGAAACAGCACTCCAATGTCTGATGGATAATGCGTTCTCTGCTCGAGCACATTGGAATGAAGTTTTTGGTGATTATTTATAATTCTTCTTAAAAATATGATACATATAATTTAGCATTAATAATTGACTTTAACACGTTGAGTCCCACGTCAGCCACCGGTGGCTGACCTTGTAAGATATGATATGAAACGAAAAAATTTACATTATTGTCAGTGATTACAGAAAATTTATTTAAAATTCACTTAGTTTTTATTTATTACAGGATTGTACCATTAATGCATTTATATGTTTCTTATCAAAAGAGTAATGGATTTTATACCGCAATACATCTTATACTTTCAATATACTATTGGGTTGGCAACTAAGTGACTGCGTATTTTGTCGATAGATGGACTTTACACTTTCTTTTGTTTTGTTAACGTGGTCATTGCATCTAACCTATATTTTTTTTTCTTATTATTTGGACTTCTACCTTTAATTTAGCAAAAAAAATTATATCGATTAGTGTTTTAGTTTTGTTTTTATCCCAATTTAAAAATGGAAGAACAAGACGTGCACTTCAGACATATTTTATTGTATTACTTCCGAAAAGGCAAGAACGCATCGCAAGCACAAAAGAAGTTATGTGCCGTATATGGAAATGAAGCCTTGAAAGAAAGGCAGTGTCAAAATTAGTTTGCCAGATTTCGTTCTGGTGATTTTTCACTGAAAAATGCTCACTGATCTGGCCGTCCAGTTGAAGTCGATGAGTTCCATATGAAGGCCATTATCGATTCAGATTCTCATAGTACAACACGTGATATTGCGGAGAAGCTCAATGTATCGCATACATACATTAAAAAAAAAATTAAAAATGCTTGGTTATGTCAAGAAATTCAATTTATGAATCCCTCACCAGCTTAAGGAAATTCATTTGACGCAACGCATTAGCATCTGCGATTCGCTTCTGAAACGCAACGAAACTGATCCATTTCTGAAAAGCCTAATTACTGGCGACGAAAAGTGGATAGTTTATAACAACGTAAATCGGAAGAGATCGTAGGTGATGAAAGATGAACCAGCCCAAACGACATCAAAAGCAGAGATTCACCAAAAAAAGATTATGCTGTCAGTCTGGTGGGATTATACAGGAATTTTGTACTTTGAACTTATACCATAAAACCAAACGATCAATTCAAACGTGTACGTTCAACAACTCGCCAAACTGAGCGATGCAATTCAAGAAAAGCGGTCGGTATTGTCAAAACGTAAGGGTGTCGTTTTCCACCATGATAATGCAAAGCCCCACACCTCTTTGATCACTCGCCAAAAATTATTGGAACTGGGTTGGAATGTTTTATCACATCCACCATATAGCCCTGATCTTGCGCCTTCAGACTACCATTTGTTTCGTTCCATGCAGAACTCTTTAAATGGTAAAATGTTTAATAACGCTGATGATGTCAGATCACATTTAATTCAGTTTTTTGATGGTAAAGATCAGAAATGTTACGAACGTGGAATTTTGACACTGCCAAAACGATGGCAAAAGGTCATCGACAAAAACGGACAGTATCTAATTGAATAAAGTTATATTTTTAAACAAAAATTAAGAGTTTTCCTTCTTATTTGAAATGCGCAATCACTTAGTTGCCAACCCAATACTTCTAAGCAGCGCGCGTGGCCTGACGGGGATTTCCTTAAAAATACGCGTGGCGCTCAACGTGTTAATAATTAATAATACAATTGAGTATGATATATTTTAAAGCACGGTACGACACATAGACACATAAAGATACGGATCGGTATGTTAAAAAGAGCATCTGGTAAAATAAGAGCAACTGGTGTATTGATTTAAACTAAAAGCAACAATTCATACCTGACACTGGCGTATCAGAAACTAAGACTGTTTATTCTGTCTGTACATTGTTAATATTGTTATAAAACATTGTGAAGGCAAACAAAGTGTGATGCAACACATATGAAAACGATCAGTCAATTCAAACGGGAAGCGAGTGAACCACTGTAGTAGCGTATCGTAATATGATGGCATCCTCGAAAGCTATTATAGTGGCACATCGTGATATAAGATGACATCCGCGAAAGCCATTATAGTGGCGTATTGTTCCTAAGAGATTAAAGTGTTGTAAAACTTCTGTACGATCACCTGGTATTTAGTACCCATATCAAACGGTACTTACTCTACAGATGTGTTTTAAAACAAAAAAAATGCATGTACTGTTTGATCACAACAAGGCGTTTCTGGTTCCCTCATGAAGACGTCATATCGGTTAGTTTTATATACGACAGAGATCGGCATGTGCTCACTTTTTAATTCCGCAGCATCTGGTGTACAAACATTACGGTCAAGAAGGCATCCAACGTATCCATTCAGGAGCCTGTCGCTTTTGATCACAGAATCTATGTCTATATGGTCGTATTTCGTCGTGTACTTTCCTTTTTCAGCAAGCACCACAACCATGAACAGAACAACATTCTGTGCGACTAGGACCACTGTGAGTGTGTTCTTCATTTTTTTAACAATCATTCATAAAACTCGTTTTTCGACTTGTTGTTCACTGGAGATCGACCTCATTATGCGCGGTCCTTTATACGGCACCGGCCACGGTTCGTTAACTGCACAAAGCAGTTCAATGATTGCTGCTCATATGTGGAAGACAGGAGCAATATCACGGAAGGAATCCAATGAAAGAAGCTCGTTGAATAAAAATGGGAATGCCTATATTTGAAAAATATTATGTCCTACGTACAGTTTATATCTAAAAAGCCACGGTTCGTCAACGGTTTACATATTGATATAATTATTATACAATTGTGTACTTATCAGGTATATCTCGCAATCAAATTTAGCTCACATGGTGTTGAGTTTAAGAAAAGGTAGCTTGACTAACCAAATGTAATTTAGATTTCGATGATTTCAGTTATTTCATTGAGATTTAAACCAGGGTTTATAGTGTTGTTCTATGAAATTGTCGGTAGCGCAGAAATAATTGCTAGATGTTACGATCATGTTGGGCAATATTCCTTTGTTTGCGTGTTATACGCAAATTCTTTCCGTGGACACTTATTTCCTTATTCTAGTGCTTCGTTAAAAATTTCTCTCCACACATCGACACGCAATCGTTACAACAAACAAAAGAACTGTGACATTCATCAGCTTTAGCATATAGACCTCCGTATGCTTGTAACTTGACATATTGTTGTAATTTGCTTGACAAAGATCGTGCCCCCCAATAAACGCATGAAATTGCATAAAATGTGTAATAAATTCTGTAAAATCACTGACGTTCTTTGCATTTCTTTAACTTTTCTATAATACAATACCCTTATGTTGTTCCGTGTTGAGCAAAACACAGAAATATGTCAAATCTGAAGCATGCGTTTCATGTTATAAAATATAAAATTGTACAAAATTGTAAAAAATGCAATATTTTAGTAAAATTAAAACATACAAACTTTATTAATTTTTATAATCACTGGCGTCTATAGTTACTACTGGTATAACTCTTTTTCTTTTATCGCATTGAAAGTCTTCATAACATACTATATAACAATATTTTCGCTATTAAATTTAATTGAATTACCGGAATTATACCGGATAGTATACACGGGGGAATTTCTGACTATTTTAGTGAAAACAGTATAATGGAAACTTTCATGCTATAGGAGGGTTATCAACATTTATTAAATCGTGCTATGTGGAAATCGTATTATAATAGGGCTGGGTTATACGAGTGTAATATTCAAAAAGCTGGCTCTAATCATTTCATAATTAACACATTGTAGACCGGAGACGTCGATTGGTGTTATTGAAATTTCAGATAGTGAAGACGTGAAATGTCAATTCGCGGCTTGCGTATGCCAAACCAGTATTGTGAGGACTACAATTATTATAATTATATGATTTCGTATTTGCAATGAAACGACTTTGTCAATCACGAATAACATTGATTAACTAAATTAAATCCGAAGCATATAGCGATTAATTGTTACAAAGAATATTGAATTATACAACGAAATATTTGCGAATCCTACTTAATGTTTCTCCGTGAAAGACAATGTTTTATTACGTTTTAATCAATTTTAAATAGAAGATTCCATCGGGCACAATATTTATATTGCTTTGAATAGGTGCATGTAGATTTCACATACATTCCAAAAACATACAGAAACTGACGCTCGACCTGTTTCACAGAGGACTGTCGACAATGTGTTAATAACCACTTTTGTAGGGAGGAGCAATTTTATGAAAATCGAATATACCTTCTTCAGACAATGATCTTCAGTTAGAAAAACAAGTACGCGAACAGTTGATGTATATCGATATTAATTATGAACGTTACACATCTGCCATTTATGGATAGATATTTCGGTATAACATGATCCAGTATAGTTGGACCAGGCGTGTGTAAACTCTGAACCCACCACTTCCAATCTACACCTTACACTGAAGTTATACTTTCTATTTTAACACTTCTCGAGTAATATGATAGACTGCTAAAGTGTATGTCTCTTTGCTAATCAGGGTCCATATAATTGGGCAACGTCTTAATGTTTGTTTAACTCAACTTAACCAAAGAGAAGGCCAGTTTAAACTTGCACTCATTGCTTGCATCAAGTCAGTTGAATTTTTTAAAACTTCTTTACTAGGCTGCTTCTCTGGCTGAAATCGATTATTTGTAATCGGAAAACGAACAATAAGGTGCCGGGGATATTCTGAGATCTGATGTTATATGCATGGGCCATCCGATATATGTATTCAACTTGTTCAATCGGTTCCTTTGCTTCTCATGCGATTAAAAGACGAGAATACGCGAGTGGTAAGGATAATACTGGCTTTTCATAGAATTTTAGTACGCTGTTCTTAGCTATTTGAATTGGCAAGTTCTTATTTGTTTTCATTCTGTAGCCGTAACAATAAAAATGATGTTGAAAACATGTCACGTAGAAATGAGGATATATGAGGCTTTGAGGAAAGTAAGTATTGCATACCAGATTGTTCAATAAGTTTTGTCGTTCGATAAGAAAAACACAATGTTATGGTTCAAAATACACTTTATTATTCAGTATAATCTCCCTGAACATTAATGCACTTGCTCCAACGATCCTTCAATCTGTGGATCCCATCCCTGAAGTGAGATTCCGGAAGGTCTGCAAAATACGCTTCAACAGCCGTTATGACCTCTTCATTTGACGAAAAACGCTTGCCACGCATACATTTTTTGAGTTCTGGAAACAAATGGAAGTCGCTGGGGGCCAAATCTGGTGAATACGGCGGATGCTCCAACAATTCGAACTTTAATTCATGGATTTTAGCCATTGTCAAAATGCTCTTGTGACACGGTGCGTTGTCCTGATGAAAAAGGATTTTTTTTCTTCTGCAAACCGGGTCTTTTTTCACGAATTTTTTCCTTCAACTGGTCCAAAAGGTTGCAATAATATTCAGAATTAATTGTTTTACCAGTTTGCAAGTAATCCACAAATAAAATTCCTTTCGCATCCGAAAAAACTGATGCCAGAACCTTCTTTGCCGATTTCTGGGCACGAACTCGTTTCGAAGCCGAACAACCAGGTTCACACCACTCTTTAGCCTCTTGTTTTGATTTAGGATCATGGTGATAGACCCAAGTCTTATCCATAGTGATGAATCGACGCACAAAATCCACTTTATCCTTTTTAAAACGCTCCAAATGTTGTTGAGAAAGTCGCATTCGAATGTGTTTTTGTTCAATTGTTAACGAATGCGGCACCCATTGTGCACACAGCTTTTTAAAACTCCAAATTTCATTTAAAATATGACTCACACTGCCTAATGAGATGTGTAGAGCCTCTACTAAATCCCTCTCAGTCAATCGACGATCTTCCAAAACCATATCCTGTACTTTGGCTACGATTTCTGGTGTTGATGCGGTTTTTGGACGTCCTTCACGTGGATCGTCTTCAAGGCTTGTACGACCACGTTTAAATTCAGCAACCCATCTTTCTACTGTTCTAATTGAAGGTGAACTTCGTGAATTTCCTTTGGTGCTACACCTTCCAAAAATAAGAATTTTATCACTGCACGATATTCAATTTTTTCCATTGTCGAAAATACTGTGTCACGGCGACGCTAAATGGCTTGTAAACAAAGAATGAATTGACTGATTGAAATGAACCTTCACCTACGTTGATAAGAAGAGTGAACCAACAAAACAAAAACAAATTTGGACTAGTAGCAACGCCCTCTCTTATCGACCGACAAAACTTATCGAACAACCTGGTATTGCATATGTACCTCGGCAAAACCAGAATTAACCTAGATTGCGTACAATAAACTCACCATTGTGACTTTCGATGGAATCGAATTGCGACAATTTAAGAGCAGTGACAGGACTCACAACTCGGCTTGGCAATTTGCAGCATGGTGATAAGGACACCGGAAAAAAGAACATTGAAATAAAAGTCGAAGCAACCGACACGCAAAAAGTAGCAGTACGGCATAATAATGTGCAGTACAGCGTACTAATGTTGTAGCAAAGACGTTTCATAGACTTTTTTATATTTAACTATTCTCTATGAAAATGCTTATAACATAATGTATAACATAACGATAGACGTCGACTCACTTGTCTTTCTGAGTACATATTAAGTAGCTTGTTTCAGTAAAATAAAAATATTTTTACCTACTGTCTGTAGTTAAAGTAATTTTTAAGTGTCAGTGTACAGTTCGGCCCCTTCGAACACCACAATTTCGCAAGAAATGATGCATAGAATCTTTAATTATAAAAACAGGACATCAAGATCCCCGCAGCTACAACGCCTGGCTCAACAAACAAATATAACTAAACATTAAAAACCATAAAAAAACAGTAATAATATCATGCTCTTAAAAGCTGGTAAAGTAAGATATCGCAAAAATTTTATCTGATGACGTATATCAGAAGTAAATATGAATACACACTTACATATCAGAATAAATTTTATAGTATGTTCCTAAACTCCGTAACTTTTTACATTCCAGCCAAGGCACGGCTTTCTAATTGAGGCCAAACACCTAAAGCTTATGATCTCCCAAAAATTCACAACCCTACATCAGCTTCGCGTCTAATCGTACCCAGCATAAATGGCCCCAATTGCAATTTAGCCAAATGCATCGGTAACATATCAACGAACACAGTTAAAAAAGAACAAATTTTATTATATAGATAGATATGGTTTTCCTACATGCGCTTTCCTTTTTCACCAATGTTTCGATAGACGTAATTGTCTCTTGCATTAAGAATAGATGGTTTGATATTAAAAAATACACCCAAGGTTAAGATACTATTATATTAATAAACCGAAGATAAAAAATATACTCAATACCAACAAGGTTTGATGCTCAATACTATCTTCAAATTTAACACCAAATTGTAGAAACAGAGTTTCCGCTGCGCAATGGGTTTGCTAGTTTCACCAATGAGAGCACTAATAAAAAATAGTGCAAACTTAATAATAGAACACTTGGAAAAGAACCTCTGTACAGAATTTAACATTCAGTCTCCCTTTATACAAGAGATATGTCGGCGATATCATAATCATTTTCCCTTCTTACGAAATTCAACAATTACCAGGTGTACAAGCATGAAATGCGGATTGTTTTTCTCAAAAAAACGTCTTAAATTCGGAAGAATGATAAAAAGTGGTTTATTCAAAGTATGCTTCATCGCTTGCTATATATTTCTCCCATCTTTCGGGCAATTTGTGAATACCACGCCAACACAAATCTTCCCCTTTTGCTGCGAACCATTCATCGAGCCATTTCTTCACATCTTCGTACGAACCAAAGCGCTGTTCACTAAGTGCGTGACCCATCGATGCAAACAAGTGGTGGTAGTCGGAAGGAGCTAAGTCTGGTGAGTAAGCCGCATGGGGTAGAACTTCCCAGCTCAGTGCTTCCAACGTGTCGCGTACCGGTTTTGCCGTATGTGATGGAGCATTGTCATGAAGAAAAATGACTTTGTGTTGCCTCTTTCGGTATTGTGGCCTTTTTTCAAGCAGCGAACGGTTCAAATCGGTCAATTGTTGCTGGTAGCGTTTAGCATTAACCGTTACCCCAGGTTTTAGCAACTCATAATGTACGATGCCCGTCTGGTCCCACCAAACACAGAGCATCGTTTTTCTGCCAAAGCGATTCGGTCTTGCGGTCGATGTGGATGGTGCGCCTGGATCTACCCATGATTTTTTGCGCTTGGGATTCTCAAAATAAATCAACTTTTCATCACCTGTAACAATACGATGCAAAAACGACTTCCTTTTGTACCGAGTGAGCAAAATGTCACAGATGTTTTTGCGCTTTTCCATTTGCCTGTCGTTCAACTCATGTGGTACCCATCTACCGATCTTCTGAATCTTTCCCATCTTTCCTAGTCGATTGGAAACAGCTTGTTGACTAACGCCCAATTGCTCGGCGAGTTGTTTTTGTGTTTGCGAATCATCTTCGTCCAACAACGTTTGCAATTTCACATATTCGTATTTTTTTGGCGGTTTTCCCCGTTCCTTGTCTGTAACGTCGAAGTCACCACTTTTGAAACGCCGAAACCATCGTTCACACGTATCTTGCGATGGAGCATGTTCGCCATAAGCTTCGCGAAGTAATCGGTAAGATTCAGCAGCAGTTTTCTTCAAATGAAAACAAAAAATTAATGCCATCCGCGAATGCTTTTTGTTCGGTATAAATTTCGACATATTGAACACAACAATTCAACACTATGCACACACTTTTCCAATTTATCACACGTGCGCGTCTGACACTTGTTGATAAAACAACAAAATGGCGCAGAGTAAAATCTTTATAACATAAACACTATTGGAGCACTATCTGTTATTTAAAATCCGCATTTCATACTTGTACACCTGGTAATCATTGCATTCAATCATTTCCACCCACTATAACAATTCACTACTGGATTTAAAAAAAACAATTGCATTCATTTTCTAAACAATCGTAATTAATAGGGAGGGATTGCTGGTGACCAATATAAAAGTTCCTAGTCCGAACAATACCTCTTTTATTTTTTGTCCCATCCACTGCAACACAAAATGGGTCTTATAAATAGCCTAGTCAACCATGCGGTCCTCCTTATGCATCATGGACTGGGAACATAGCATAAGTTTAATAAAGGTCTTAATAAACAATAGTTATCCTCATTCTTCCCTCCCATAAATGACTCAATCCACGCCGTTGTCAAAACTCAATGTAGTACATTAGATCCGTTACAATCATTGCAATAGATGCTACACATATATTGGACGAATTTAACGACATATTAAGACCAGACTGAAGGAACACGCTGGTAATATCTATAGCAATTTCAACAAACATGTTACTTTGATTAAACATTCAACAGAATATAACTATCAATTTAATTGTACTGACAGCAAAATCATTGGGCACCAACATAATTGGCTTGAAGAAATCTACTTAGAAATCATGGAAATTAGTGAACACAACTCAGTTAATAATAGGTTTTATAAACCGGAGGTCTATGATTATTACGCACACTTTTATAATAATTGGGGGCGTGCATTACCTTTTATGAGACCTTGAATTTCCGGGTTGTCAACTTTGTGTTATTATTTATTATCTTAACTTTGTTTTTTGATTCCGTTTTTTTATATAAAATAATATTTGTAACTTGACAGACAATGTGCAAGAAAGAGTTGCATTTCAAGTTGTAATTTAAGAATCTCATTGTAAATGTAATTTAATGTAAAATATTGCACTATGTTAAACTTCTTTAATGCATATTGTTTTCCAAACATTGCACTGGTATTATTTCCAAGGTGAACAACAACTGATTTTTCTAATGCCATCAATGCAGCAATGAAGCAAAATTAGTCATATAACAAGCATAAATTAATTAAATGTGGTCAATTTATATCGTGTTTGGTCTAATTTTAATTGGAAAATTGTATATGTTATGACAAGTTTCAGATATAAGGAACTGTAATTGAAAAAGTTATATATTGTACTATCACGTGTTAAGTCGTGAACGTTCAGCAAAAGAACTGTATTATGTAACGCGTCGCATGAGTCGCATGTTGAGTGACCTCAGTTAAGACAACAGAGGCACAGGTACAACTAAATAAGCATAAGAATATCGATCATGAGAGTATGAAAGAAATCATGATAATCACTAGTGGCAATGTAGGTGGTCTTATTGTACTATATTATATATTAGGTTGTTCAATAAGTTTTGTTTTGTTTTGTTGAGGGCGTTGCTACTAGTCCAAATTTGTTTTGTTTATGTAAATGGTTCACTCTTCTTATCAACGTATGTGAAGGTTCATTTCAATCAGTCAATTCATTCTTTGTTTACAAGCCATTTAGTGTCGCCGTGTCACAGTATTTTCGACAATGGAAAAAATTGAATATCGTGCAGTGACAAAATTCTTATTTTTGGAAGGTGTAGCACCAAAAGAAATTCACGAACGAATGTTAGGAGTGTATAATGAACGTTCACCTTCAATTAGAACAGTAGAAAGATGGGTTTGAATTTAAACGTGGTCGTACAAGCCTTGAAGACGATCCACGTGAAGGACGTCCAAAAACCGCATCAACACCAGAAATCGTAGCCAAAGTACAGGATATGGTTTTGGAAGATCGTCGATTGACTGAGAGGAATTTAGTAGATGCTCTACACATCTCATTAAAACAGTGTGAGTCATATTTTAATGAAATTTTGAGTTTTAAAATCCTGTGTGCACAATGGGTGCCATTCGCTAAAAATTGAACAAAAACACATTCGAATGCGACTTTCTAAACAACATTTGGAGCGTTTTAAAAAGGATAAAGTGGATTTTGTGCGTCGATTCATCACTATGGATGAGACTTGGGTCTATCACCATGATCCTAAATCAAAACAAGAGGCTAAAGAAAATGGTGTTCAACTGGTTGTTCGGCTTCGAAACGAGTTCGTGTCCAGAAATCGGCCAAGAAGGTTCTTTTGTCAGTTTTTTGGGATGCGAAAGGAATTATATTTGTGGATTACTTGCAAACTGGTAAAACAATTAATTCTGAATATTATTGCAACCGTTTGGACCAGTTGTGGGAAAAAATTCGTGAAAAAAGACCAGGTTTGCAGAAGAAAAAAATCCTTTTTTATCAGGACAACGCAAGTGTCACAAGAGCATTTTGACAATGGCTAAAATCCATAAATTAAAGTTCGGACGTTGGAGCATCCGCCGTATTCACCAGATTTGCTCCCAGCGATTATTACTTGTTCCTCTCCTCAAAAAATTCTCTCCGTGGCAAGCGTTTTCGTCAAATGAAGAGGTAAAACGGCTGTTGAAGCGTATTTTGAAGACCTTCAACTATTTTGGAAAGATGGGATCCACAGATTGGAGAGATCGGAAGAAGGCATTAATGTTCAGAAGATTATATACAATAATAAATCAATTTTGAACATAACAAATTGTGTTTTTCTTATCGAACGACAAAACTTATTGAACAACCTGGTACATACGTAGCAGTGGAAAAAGTCATTCAGAGATCTTATCTTAAGGAGGGATTCCCGTCTAGACGGTCAAAAAAATCGATTTTTTTTTGCATATTTTTAAAGTATATGACATGGAGAATATGTGAGCAAAAGAATTTCCCCAAATTCTTTAAATTAACAAAGTTGTAGCCACATATATGCAGATGTTCCTGCCGCGCGCTCTAAATGCGCTCGTATTTTGTTACGGACTGCGCAACACAGCATTGTTTACGTATCATATTTCAGCCCTGATCAAAAAGACTCCAGAGCAAATCGGGTTCATTCAGATTGTCGTAAAAAACGAAAATTCTCAGGCAATAGATTTACAATTGACCAAAATGTGGAATTTACGAGTACGTCGACAAAAAAATTACTGACTTCCTATAATACTGATTTTTCTGTTTCGAAAGAATTTGGTTATTGCATCGTGAATTTTTTCATCGTTTTTACAAAAATTGCATCTCTTATAGTTTGTAATGATGGAAACCCGCAGCATCAAAACTGTCCGGAGGGTGAGGACAGTTGGTGTAAGTGGCGCAAAGCCGAAGCCGCCGGCACGATTGCTGGCTTCATTCACAAAAATCCGCCTCCCAATGATAACGTATTAGAAATTATAAAACCTATTTACAAGGATTTATCGAATGATGAGTTGCTTGAACGTTGTTTGGGTGCAGGAACGCAGAATAGCAACGAATCATTGAATTCGTTGATTTGGACCATGGCCCCGAAACACCTGTACTGTCCTACAAAAACGATAAAAATCGCGACCTTTTTGGCCGTGATAAACTATAATGAAAGGTTCTTACCCATTTTAAAAATTATGAACCTCATGGAAACTGCAATTGGCCAACAAGCGGAAATATACGCCCACTCCCGTAACGAAACTCGCGTCAGCCGATCGGAGCAGCGGTCGTCCAATGTCGTTCAAAACGAACGAGTGCTACTCAGAGTCAAAAAATCGGCTCTGCAAGACATGTACGAAGAAGAGGAAGGCCTCCTTTATGGTCCCGGAATAGGAAACTGAATGTAACTGGAATTATTTGCGTGTTATCTCTGAGTAATTTCTTCAAAAACTTTAAAGGCGTTTTTCTCGAAACTACGTTTTCGCAATTGGTACCCACGATATCGCAAAATCTATCGAACCGATTGCGCTCAGAGAACGCACACATCTTCAACACATATGTTGCTTTAGTGTGAACTACAATCAAATTAGTATATTTATTTAAACAATTGTTACAGTACTTTAAAGCTGAAAAAATTGTGACAAAATCGATACTTAATTTTCAAAGTTATGCTATTTTTTTAATTTTCAAGATTTTTTTTTCGCCGTAGTTCACACGATAGCCATACTCATATATTTTAATAATATTCTTCGTTTTTTTGTTTCAGATGAACGGAACGGTCAGAATCATGGATACCATGGAACTACTTTTTTTTTATTGTTTAATAAAACCTCTCGTACGCCGTTCATGTTTATAATTTTGAGAGAACAAAAAATATTTTTGAATAGTTAAAACGTGTACTAATATGTAGAAAAAAAACGCAATCCAAAGGACCTCACTGTTTTTCCTAAAAAAAATTCTAAATGTTACCTAAAAAACACGCCTCTAGACGGGAATCCCCCCTTAACTCTTCTGCGTATTCTGAAAATCTGAACAAGCGAGCCGAAATATATATCGGGTAAGCCACACATATGACATCAAAGGTTATAATATTTCAGGTGTATTATTATTGAACTATTTGACTAAAAATAATTGATTTCGTGCAAAAAAGTGAAATGAGAAGTTTGAAGCCCTCAGAATTATAGTTTGTCTAAAATGATTGGTATCGTAAAAACATTTCCCTCCTTGAACATACCACATCGGCGGCGTCGATTTAGTTGTTGCACAATTATGGGACTCTTGATGAAGAAAAGGACACAGAGCTCAATCATTTACATTAGCACTTGCAACGGTTTGGAGAGAAGGGTGAGAGCTTAGTGGGAAAAAAAGCCATCGTGTGGCGTAGAGTTTCAGAGTCCAGCAGCACATATATATTTTGGAGTGCACGAAATTATACATAATAATTACAATAAATATCAGAAGGTCATAACGGAATGTTATACTATATATCATATTCTTCAGAATCGCTGTCGAGAAATCCGGTACAACCATAACAGACTTGTCCAATATCTTTCCAGCACTCAGCGCAGTACGACAAGTTACAGCCAGGTGTACTACATTTATGAAACATTGACTCTTTTCTAGGCTCTGCTTCATTGCATACGAAACACTTGGTTCTGGCACAAGCAAAAATAACCAGCCAATTGCATAATAATGGGAAACGCAACCTAAATTCCACCCAGGAATCGAAATTGTACTCCAAGCGACGAATTTTCACCAATGCTTTGACTTTTGCTCTTAGAAATTTCATGTATCCAAGTCTGCGTCGCAATGTTTCATTATATAGATACAAGATGCGTCGTTTTTCACGTTTATAGTAGAAAAATGCACATATAGAACGCCGCATTCTTTGAGTATAAGTCGCTGTTAAGAGTAGTATACAAATTACTAGATAGATACTGTAGATTTTTACGATCAAACTATTCGGTAACTTATTAGGTTTTGGTAGGCAGGCTCCGTTTGAAAATACAGTTTTCACTCGTCTCTTTACATTGAATCTTCGCATCACACGTTTCAGTAAAGACGCAATTACACCGGTGCCATAAATGTCCAAAACAATGTCGTGGCGCCCCGTCTATAATAAATCGAATAATTTCACATAAATCAGTTTAGACTATCGTTTCTGTACATACGGTTTTGTTTTCGGGGAGGAACAAAAGTTGAAACTTGATCGACTGTTTGGGTTACCCAGGCATAATTGGGAAAGGCGTGCAACCACTAAATGAGCCGTTAGACCAAAGCGATTAACTCCAACTTTTTTTTAACTTTAATGCCAAGGAGCTTGATTGCGTAACTTTTTATATTTTAAATAAATGTAATACTCGTATATGGCCCCGTAAGAATAAACCTGATCACGCGGTGCTCGTTTTCAAAATAAATTAATTTAAATAATTAATAGAGTTTTGTACACTGAATGTGACTGTGCCATCAAACTATTCTTTCTCAAGCCGTACAAATTTTCTAGTTACATCAATTTATTAGGTGTACAAACGAATAATCCAATTTTTTCAGCTAAATTCAAGGTTTATTTTAAAACAAAGTAAATTACATTTTTTAATCAAAGTACTCGCCGTTGCTTTCTATGACTTTAAGCCATCTTTCAGGCAGCTGATGAATTCCATCTCGAAAAAATGTTACGTCTTTGGATACGATAAAATCGTCAAGCCATTTTCGGATCTCATCGATTGATTGGAAGTGCATATCGGACAAGGCGTTTTGCATCGACCGAAACAAGTGGTAATCGGTTGGAGCAAGGTCTGGTGAATACGCCGGGTGCTGCAAGACGTCCCAACCAAGGCTCATTATGATGTCTTTTGTATTGGAAGCAATGTGTGGCCTAGCGTTGTCATGCAATCATTTCACTGGACGTTCTCCTTTGCCGGTATACGGGCGTTTTCGTTCCAATTCCTGACTCAAGCAGATTAATTGGCGTTGGTAGCAGTCCGCAGTAACTGTTTCACCCGGTGAACAACAACTCATAATAAAGTACGCCCTTGATATCCCACCAAATGCACAGAAGAACCTTTTTTCCGAAGCGATTTGGTTTTGCGACCGATGTTGATGGTTCGCCAGGATTTACCCATGACTTTCTACGTTTCGGATTGTCATAGAGTATCCATTTCTCATCGCCCGTAATGATTTTCCACAAGAAAGACTTTCGACGCTGCTTATTGAGGAGAGAAAGACACGCTGCCACTCGTTGATTTTTGTTGCTTTCACTGAGTTCATGCGTTCACCCATTTTCCTTCTTTCCGGATTTTTCCCATCTCATGTAGGCATTTGGAAATCGTTTTCTGCGTTACTCCCAACTGTTCTGCAAACTCCTTTTGCGTTTGTGCCGAATTATCAGCGAGCAGTTTTTCCAAATCATCGTTATCGCACTTCCGAGGGCCTCCAGAGCGTTGTTTGTCGATTAGACTGAAATTACCGCTTTTAAACCGCTTAAACCAAAATGCGCACACATTGTATGATACAACACCTTCGCCGAAGAAGGAACAAATCGATTCGCATGCTCTTGCAGCATTTTTTCCTGGTTGGAATTCGTATAGAATGCAATGTCGAATATGCACCTTATCTGTTGCCATTTTCGACTTTACTCAACTGAATAATATTAAAGGTTATGTTGGACTTTTTGTAAAACTATTTGTTATTTTTAATAGCTATATGTCAACACTGCATAACCACAAAAGAGTGGGAAAATCTATTCAATTTAAAATTGATTTCATAACCGTTCAAAATAATTTGGATTATTCATTTGTACACTTAATATATTAAAGGATATGAATGTTACGAAAGTATATTTGAATTAATAAAAAAATGCGGAGACTCGAATTATGCCTTCCGAATACTTTTGAATTATTATAGCTCCCGATTTCTCGACGAAAACTGTTTCTAACGGCCATTAAATTATTTATTTATTTTAGAAAGAAGTCAAAAATACAATCAGTGGACAGCTTGTCTAAGCAAACTTGAACTTTAGTCGCGCCATTATCCGACTGTGTCTTACGGCAAGTCGTGCTTTCTTCAACCAGGAAATGATCCCTTTTACGCTTCTACCGTGCTATTATACCAGGTTTTTCAATAAGTTTTGTTTTGTTTTGTTGAGGGCGTTGCTACTAGTCCAAATTTGTTTGTGTTTTGTTGGTTCACTCTTCTTATCAACGTATGTGAAGGTTCATTTCAATCAGTCAATTCATTCTTTGTTTACAAGCCATTATATATCGCCGTGTCACAGTATTTTTGACAATGGAAAAAATTGAATATCGTGCAGTGATAAAATTCTTATTTTTGGAAGGTAGTCAGTAGCACCAAAAGAACTTTTTTCCCATTCAGAACGAATGTTAAGAGTGTATAATGAACGTTCACCTTAAATTAGAACAGTAGAAAGACGGGTTGCTGAATTTAAACGTGGTCGTACAAGCCTTGAAGACGATCCACGTGAAGGACGTCCAAAAACCGCATCAACACCAGAAATCGTAGCCAAAGTACAGGATATGGTTTTGGAAGATCGTCGATTGACTGAGAGGGATATAGTAGAGGCTCTACACATCTCATTAGGCAGTGTGAGTCATATTTAAATGAAATTTTGAGTTTTAAAAAGCTGTGTGCACAATGGGTGCCGCATTCGCTAACAATTGAACAAAAACACATTCGAATGCGACTTTCTCAACAACATTTGGAGCGTTTTAAAAAGGATAAAGTGGATTTTGGGCGTCGATTCATCACTATGGATGAGACTTGGGTCTATCACCATGATCCTAAATCAAAACAAGAGGCTAAAGAGTGGTGTGAACCTGGTTGTTCGGCTTCGAAACGAGTTCGTGTCCAGAAATCGGCCAAGAAGGTTCTGGCATCATTTTTTGGGATGCGAAAGGAATTTTATTTGTGGATTACTTGCAAACTGGTAAAACAATTAATTCTGAATATTATTGCAACCTTTTGGACCAGTTGAAGGAAAAAATTCGTGAAAAAAGACCCGGTTTGCAGAAGAAAAAAATCCTTTTTCATCAGGACAACACACCGTGTCACAAGAGCATTTTGACAATGGCTAAAATCCATGAATTAAAGTTCGAATTGTTGGAGCATCCGCCGTATTCACCAGATTTGGCCCCAGCGACTTCCATTTGTTTCCATTGTTAAACTCAAAAAATGTATGCGTGGCAAGCGTTTTTCGTCAAATGAAGAGGTCATAACGGCTGTTGAAGCGTATTTTGCAGACCTTCCGGAATCTCACTTCAGGGATGGGATCCACAGATTGGAGGATCGTTGGAGCAAGTGCATTAATGTTCAGGGAGATTATACTGATGAATAATAAAGTGTATTTTGAACCATAACATTGTGTTTTTCTTATCGAACGACAAAACTTATTGAGCAACCTGGTATACGGCTGGGCCGTGAATCTTTTCGTCGTTAGGAGGCCTGCAGTAGCTTAGTGTCAAAATCACTAATCAGACTATACTTGCACACATGGACACTATATCTGATCGTGCATGATGATCGCGCTGTTCGTGCATTCGTAATAACCTTTTAAGTATTTCTAATATTTTTGACATTGTATGGTTAGTATTATACAGGATCAGAAAGATAACACTGCCAGCCACGTAACTATTAGCATTGCCGTGAAAATCTCGTAGAAATCCCTTGTGTACTGCGTCGTCTCCTCACTGCTAACCGACCAAGGACGTTACAAACAACTGTAGAGCAGATTTAACCCTGTTAGTGCCAACCGAAAGTACCATTGCTATGCGAAGAATGCCGCATCAATTTGACGAATTCGCTGAGGTTTGGGAAAAAGCTGATAAAACACAAAGTAAGAATGATGTTTACAAGATTCAAAAAGAAACATATTATGACATAAAGCAAGAATAAATTAATGTCAATTTTATTTTAATATTTGTTGAAAGTCATACGAATAATATAAATATAAAACATTATGAAAAACAGAAAAATCAATACACTTTTACAAACGGTATTGGCACATAAAAAAAATCTTCGTTCAATCATAGTCTTATTTAGATCATGTAGTACGAAGTGTAAATATTGCATTTTCAATCATTTGTAACAAAATAACTAATATCGGACCACGAAACTAAAGAATAATGCACGGCAAGCGTCAAAAGAATTATCTACTACAAAACGAGTGATTCGTGTAGCTAGTATAACATTATTGAAATAAAACTTGAGTAGTATAATAGACATTCATACTTAGTTATTTGGCTATTGAAAATGTGTAATATGACTATTGAAAAATATGCAAACGACAACCGCACCAACAAAGGTGACGTTTTTCGAACACTGACCGGACTACACCGCTATAAAATAGACACAATCTTTACAAGGGCCCAGTAAAGACAGAAAAATTGTGCTCTGGTCGTGTCGATGCCAAATTCTTTTCTGAAAAATCAGGAGATACTCTGTTCTAACAGCTATCTAAATCCTGCGTTACGGCCTCAAAAAAATACTTCGTGTCGAGTTTCTATTTTATTTCTATTTTAATCGCTCTAGCGTATAACGCAGTCTCAGCACACACCAGCATGAAATATAACAAAAAGTTAAATCCATAAACGATATTTTCAATTCTTTTGCAGAGAAATTATATTAATAACGAATTTTATAATTTATATCATAAAATATGAATATTATAATATTATAAAATATATTACAATTTATACCGAATAGTAAGACGCCAATATATCGTCTTTGGCGCTTTGTTGGCACTTTTCGCAAGTGCTGCAAATAACGATATGAGCCGTTTATTTTGTAAGTGGCCTAACTCCATTTATCTTCAAATCGAGATAAATAACATTTACTGATAAATAACATGAATTTGTACATGTAACCATGGTAACCGGAAAATATTGAAAAACGGAGTTAGGCCACTTTCAAAATAAACGGCTCATATATCTTTGTTCGGCACTAAAAGGGTTAAGCGTCGTACACCCTACTGGGCTGGTATTTTCCAATTACGTAATTACCAATAAATTCAATATGAACGCTGTAGGAAAGGAGTTCATTTTCAGCTACGTACACCATTGAATCGTACAAGACGTGAAGTGACATCAGAAATGCTCTCGGTTGGGGATTCGGCCACTAACCCTCCACTTCTAAGATTTACACAGAATGGGTACATACGAGGGCAGTCCGATAAGTACTTAGCCTACAAAAGAAAAACGAAAATTTTGGAAAATCGACGATTTATTTTTCAACATAATCTCCTTTTAACTCGATACACTTGATCCAGCGACGTTCCAACTTCTTCAATCCGTCTGAAAAATACGTTTTCTGGAGATCTGCAAAGTAGGCCTCCGTGGCGGTGATAACCTCCTCATTCGACTCAAATTTCTACCCAGCGAGTGACTTTTTCAAGTTTGGGAAGAAAAAGAAGTCATACGGGGCCAAATCTGGAGAATACGGTGGATGGGGCCGCTGTTCGTAGCCTAATTCAACGAATTTGGCTGTAGCTTGGGCAGAGGTGTGAGCCGGTGCGTTATCGTGGTGAAAGAGCACTTTTTTCTTCGCCAAATGGGGCCGTTTTTTCCTTAATTCGGCGTCGAATCGGCTCAATAATTCGGCATAGTACAGCCCCGTGACTGTTTTGCACTTCTCCAGGTAGTCTATGTAGTTGACACCTTGTGAATCCCAGAAAACGGTGGCCACCACCTTTTCGGCCGATAGGGCAGTCTTCGCCTTCTTCGGAGCACATTCGCCGGGCGCAGACCACTGTTTCAACTGTTCCTTGGTCTCTGGTGTGTACCAGTGGATCCACGTTTTGTCGACAGTCACAAAACGACGTAGAAACTTTTTCGGATTGCGCTTAAACAGTGTCAAACACTGCTCTGAAGTGGTCTCACGGATGCGCTTGTTATCCGGAGTGAGCAAACGCGGCACCCATCGAGCTGAAAGCTTTCTCATGCCCAATATTTCATGCAGGATATGCCCAAATTTCATCGCTGGATCAGGTTATCGAGTTAAAAGGAGACTATGTTGAAAAATAAATCGTCAATTTTCCAAAATTTTCGTTTTTCTTTTGTAGGCTAAGTACTTCTCGGACTGCCCTCGTATATCATTGTTTCACCACCTATACTATTTTCACCCCCTATTATCCCAAAAATGCCCCATGTCCCGACAATTTGATAACGATGCTGAGCAAATAGAAAAAAATGTTTCATAAAAAAATTATTTTAGTCGAGAGCATTGTACCCCAATATTTCCACAGGTGATATGCATTCTTTAATAAACTTTCAATATCTCATTGCATTTTGGATTTTTGAAGACGAAGAATTGTCAGTTATATTACAATAGCAGCTCTAATTCAAGGTTCTAATTCAAGTATTAAAAGTTAAAAAGAAAAATATTATGTGATTGAGAAATGCAGGAAAATGTTAGTGAGTCCTTTAATTCGCTGAGAGGAAAAACATGAGAGTACGGAAGTGGCAGAGTTACCAATCGTTCCGTGTGAAACCTACTTTGTCATTGCCTCTAAGACAGCTAAGGTCCAAGTTTGCTCGAAAAAAACTGCACATATTTCTAGGAGATATCTATCTATAGGCATACTCTTTCTTTATACTTTTTTTGCCATTATAATTTAAGTGTTCCGGGAGATAAAATAATATTGAAAAACATTGACTTAGCCAATACTCTAGCTAGATTATATCGAAAATATTACCGATATTGTAATTTGAGTAGCGTGTTCCTTACTTGAGTGTATTCCATGTAAGCGTGCCTTTTGATTATATCAAGTGTCTCATAAAACAGTCTATCTAAGAGGACGAAAGTACTGGTACTGATTATTTCAACAGTCAATCTGATCAGCTGTCCTATTAAGTGAGGTCTCTCAGATTTAGTTGGTTTGAGAGAATAAGGATTAACCAATTTGAGCTTCTCAAGTTTCTTCAGGGGCAGTAAGGTCAAGCTTCCTTTCGCCCGGCGTCTAGCATCAATTTTCCGAAAATACGATGTTAGATAAATATTATCGTGATTGATATCTGTCAGATATTTATCATGGTAATTTTGTGAACTTAAGATGATTTTGAGGAAGATAAATGATAGACATCTTTCGACCAGTGTAATCACTGTATCGATGAATTTCTTTCGTGTATTGACTTCATGCATCACCGCTCCCGCTGCGCCAGCAGCGTCGTGAACATATAGTGGCAATGAAACTTTCTTCACTTTATACTGCAGTTTTGCTTCTTTCAAACTCTGACTGTACTTATCTTTTGCCGCTATGGTATTCAAAAAATCGTTCTGATGAATCGAAATTGAGAATATTAAGTGACGATGAAAATAATACGCCCTTTTTAATGGTTCAAATATTTAAGCGTGACTATATATTTTTTCAAAAATCTAAAAATTCAGTTGATTTTATACCATAATTCAACACACGAAATAAGAGGTATTGAACATTCTGTGTATATATTAAATACACTAAAATAAATAGTAATAAATTAACTATAAGTGAGTTAAAATAATATTTTCAACAACTATAAAAATTAATATTTTTTAATATTTTATGATTAAACAATTCGAATTGACATATAATATCTTATGTGATTAAGTATAAAATAATTCAATGATTATTATTTCACTGTAACGTGAAAACGTTAATTAACTTGAAAAAAAGAGCGTATGATTTTATCACACTTTAACATGGTCAAAAATATACTTCAATGGTAAGTAACGATGACAGTTAACAAGATACAAGCTTCAAAAAGTATTAGGTTACAAAAATATTTTGTGCGCTTTTTCGTAATTAATGTTACTCATATTAAAAAGATACGCAATAAGAACTACACATGGAAAATAATTGTCTTTACTGTGTATAAATCTTTCCCACGCCGACTAAAGTTTGCCAATTTATTTTTTGGCTTAAAAGTTTTTCTTTCGTAGCAAAAAAAATGGAGATATCTCGTCAAAAAATCCGTGGATTGATTTACTCGATGTCATATATTTTTTTTAAACGTAAAAATTCATTTGATTTTATACCATAATTCAATATTGGTTTAATATTTTATGATTAAACAATTCGAATTGACATATAATATTTATTGATTAATAAAAAAATTAAATGATTATTATTTTTTTGTTTTTTATGAAAACGTTAATAATATAAAAGAGCGTATTTTATATCATCATTTAACATGGTGATATTTAATATGAAAAACATATCAATGGATAAAGTATTTACGATGATTTTGTTAACAAGATACAAGCTTCAAAAAGTATTAGGTTACAAAAATATTTCGTGCGCTTGTTCGTAATTAATGTTACTCATATTAAAAAGATACACAATAAGAACTACACATGGAAAATAATTGTCTTTACTGTGTATAATGATCTTTCCCACGATCCGATGTAAAATAATCCAATTTAACAAGTCGAGAAATTGCAAAGAGTTTTTCATTCATCATACAACAAAAAATGTATTATGATTAATATTAAAAACATATTTTTATTTAATTAATGTCAAATATTTTTTAAACGTACATGAATTACATTAGACTTGACGAGTATTTTAATATATTTCAGCGACCCTGATTCCTTATCAAATAGAAGTACACCGATCGTTTAAACGATGTTTGTCAATTTAGCCGTCTAAAAGAGCCTGCTATTTTGAACTCATAACATTATAGTGCACTGCTTGTATTGTTTTCCAACAAAAGTCGAACAATTGACTTTAATCATGGAAATGGTTTGCCAGGTAGATCATTGCAAAATCTGTATTCAATCTATATGAATAAGTTACGCTCATGAGTTGAAATTTTACTTTTAGTTGACATTGATATGCATTCCCTTTTTTTTGGTGTATAGTGTGTAGCTATTTCTTTAAAAACATACACGCAACACGTAAACTATGTGAATTGTCTTGTTGATTGGTGAATTTAGATTAAAAACTTACATTTTAGTGATTTGTAGCCCTCCCCAATTCCAGTATTGGCTTTTCCTTCAGAGTGACATACACTTGAACCACCTAAAGCTTGAACTATGTTACAAACAAATGTTAACTTCATTGGCCAACAAAGTAACCAAGCCACAAATCCGCTGACTTTATTATAACATTTGTCGTAAGTATCTCCGAACATGTCTCTGGAAATATTATAATACAATAATGTTTTAAATTATGGTACTTATTTCGGAAGTAAGTAGACTGCAAAACTTCATGTAGGTGACAGATGTTGTAATATGTAAAAAATATATGTACGCAACGGTAAATAACTCCGGAAATATAATATACTGAGAATACTTAACAAGACATCAAATTGATGTGGTAATATTGCATAAATGTGGATAATAGCATACAGCGATCACTACTATTCAAACAGTTTTGTTAAAATATATTAACGATATTTGTGTTATTTGACGATAAAGTTAATTTACGAAAATAAATATCGATTAGTGCTTTAGTTTTGTTTTTATCCAATACTTAAAAATGATTGCAAGATGTATTACAAGATTTTTCGGTAAAATTATTCTTATGGCATGATCCCGAGTAAGAAACTATATCAGGCGATAGCAGAAGAGACATATTAAATACCAGGTTGTTCAATAAGTTTTGTTTTGTTTTGTTGAGGGCGTTGCTACTAGTCCAAATTTGTTTTTGTTTTGTTGGTTCACTTAAAGTCTTATCAACGTATGTGAAGGTTCATTAATCGATTCAGATTCATCTTTGTTTACAACCATTTAGTGTCGCCGTGTCACAGTATTTTCGACAATGGAAAAAATTGAAAAATAAAATTAAATTTTTGGAATGTCAAAAAGAAATTCACGAACGAATGTTAACCAGCTATAATGAACGTTCATTTAGAACAGTAGAAAGATTAGCATGAATTTAAACGTGGTCGTAAACGCAACGAAGACGATCCATTTCTGAAAAGTCCAAAAAGCATCAACGACGAGAAATCGATAGTTTATAACAACAGGATATGGTTTTGAAGATCGTCGATTGATGAGAGGGATTTAGTAGAGCCCAACACATCTCATTAGCAGTGTGATTCTTATTTTAAATGAAATTTTGAGTTTTAAAATTATACTGTGTGTACAATGGGTTATACCATAAATTGAACAAAAACACATTCAAATGCGACTTTCAACAACATTTGGAGCGTTTTAAAAGGATAAAGTGGATTTTGTGCGTCGATTCATCCACTATGGATAATGCTTGGGTCTATCACCATGATCACTAAATCAAAACAAGAGGTTAAATGTTTTGTGAATCCACCATTGTTCGGCTTCGAAACGAGTTCGTGTCCAGAAATCGGCCAAGAAGGTTCGTTCATCAGTTTTTTGGGATGCGAAAAATTTTATTTGTGGATTATTGCAAGATGGTAAAACAATTAATTCTGAATATTATTGCAACCTTTTTGGACCAGTTGAAGGAAAAAATCGACAAAAAAGACCCGGTTTCTAAGAAAAAAAAGTTATTTTTTATCAACAAACCGTGTCACAAGAGCATTTTGACAATGGCTAAAATCCATGAATTAAAGTTCGAATTGTTGGAGCATCCGCCAATATTAAATGTGATTTGGCCCCCAGCGACTTCCATTACTATTCAGAACTCAAAAAATGAATCGTGGCAAAATATATTCAAATAAGAGGTCATAACGGCTGTTGAAGCGTATTTTGCAGACCTAAATCTTATACGAGAGATAAGGGATGGGATCCACCAGACTTGCAGGAATGATTGCAAGATTAATGTTCAGGGAGATTATACTGAATAATAAAGTGTGTTTTGAATCATAACATTGTGTTTTTCTTATCAAACGACAAAACTTATTGAACAACCTGGTAGTTTAAGGCTTCTTCAAAGAGAACGTGTTTATATAGCACGTAATGTATCAGTCATGGAATTTTGAAATGTTCTATATTGTACTATGTGCGTAATCTACAGGGACCAATTAATTAATGTTATTTTAAAGCCTTTAACATTTTTTTTCTAAGCCGTCGGAACCTGCATTCATCGATCCACCCTGTGCATTGAAACTGAACTAACAGAATATCACGTTATCGTCATTTTGTTCGAAGTTGCTTGTACAGTCACGTACTAACAAACTCTCGAAAGGGAATCAATGGATAAGCTAAGTCAATCGATTTTGACAGATCGGTGTCGGACAGCAGGCCAATACGCCTTTAGATCACATAGTATTTACAGAAAATTAGTTTTCCTCATAAGTTCTCGTAAGCCAAAATCCCAGGTAAATTAAACGTCGATATATTTTGTTTTCATTAGAATATTAAAGAAAAAGAATGTATACAACTTGTTTTGTAAAGTGACGCATTTGGTTTGTGAGAGAATTCTCTGATAACACCTTAAAATATATTTGTAGCATTGACATTAACTGAAAAATGACCACATTGTTTTGTATCAACCAAATCAGATGGGATACTTAGCGAGAGCAGGTATGCGATTTTAGAAAAATATTCCAATTAAGCATGCCTGCATCTTTCCGCGCCGCGACTGAGCTGTTCTTCACATCGACTCTCAATTTTTCTCTTATAGTTAGCTTCATATACAGTAGCTTCTGACTTTGCCTTCTTTATCTCTTTATCGTGTCTTTTGTCTATTTCGTCGCTTCTACTTGTGTCTCCTTGTAGCGCATCAAGATAATCATTTTCCTCTCTCAATTGTCTCATTTCGTCTTCGCCCTCAATTTCCTCAACTATCGGACTCATTAGATCTTTTATAGGTACAAGAGTATTTTTTAATTCATTTCCGTCATTTTTCATTGCCACAATAGTCTAAAATAAATTGGTTTCTCTTTAAATGTGGAGGAACGATACATACAGAAACGTTGTTTGCAAATTAATAGTTAAGACAAAAACACACTTGACCCTTTTTCTACAAAGATTTTTAGATACATTTTACTGTAAAAAATATATGATTGTATAAAGATTTAAAGACTTGTTTTTAACGTTTTTAAACATTCCAAATATATGCGCGTTGCTCGTCAATGTTAAGACAAATTAGCGGATAATACTTCTATTGACAGGCGATCCATTTTAGATCGAAGATATAATATTGATGATATAAGGAGTGCTAGCAAAGAACGAATTGGTGCAAGCTTGACTTAATAATTACAAGTAAATCAAATATTTGCATGTACTAGCTACTTACCAGCTAAAAATTTCGCAATTACTTCAGAAATTAGATCTAATTCAATAATTAAAGAACAGTAATATTTGTACATATTCCTTACGTATTAAAAGCAGGTAAATTTTTTTTTTTTTTAGAAATTATGGGTTTATTTGATTTATGGTACGTGCTTCCTTTACGTTGTTCGGTGTACGCTTGGCATTTTTAGTAGTTTCATGACACACTAAAACTGTTTGACTAAGTCGAAAATGTTTGAGCAATTTGCTTTAATACGAATACCTCAAACTTCAGAAATTCAGTTGAATGTTTCGAATGATAATATTCAAGTGCTCCAGTACGCGACTTCACAGGATACGAGTTTTGCTTTACTAGTTTATACGATACAGTGTGAACGTACTTCAATATAATATATTGAATATATGAATTGTATATAATACAACAAAATTATACTTCAATATAAATACTTCAACCTATCTTCTGTCATTAAACTTCATATCTCTTTCCGACACTTTACAAGTGCATTGGAAGACGGCTGGGCTCTGTGTCTTTTTGCTTATCAAGAGTCTTAAGGGGGGATTCCCGTCTAGACGGTCAAAAAAATCGATTTTTTTTTGTATATTTTTAAAGTATATGACATGAAGAATATGTGAGCAAAAGAATTTCCCCAAATTCTTTAAATTAACAAAGTTGTAGCCACATATATGCAGATGTTCCTGCCGCGCGCTCTAAATGTGCTCGTATTTTGTTACGGGCTGCGCAACACAGCATTGTTTACGTATCATATTTCAGCTCTGATCGAAAAGACTCCAGAGCAAATCGGGTTCATTCAGATTGTCATAAAAAACGAAAATTCTCAGGCAATAGATTTACAATTGACCAAAATGTGGAATTTACGAGTACGTCGGCAAAAAAATTACTGACTTCCAGTAATACTGATTTTTCTGTTTCGAAAGAATTTGGTTATTGCATCGTGAATTTTTTCATCGTTTTTACAAAAATTGCATCTCTTGTAGTTTGTAATGATGAAAACTGATCAAAACTGTCCGGAGGGTGAGGACAGTTGGTGTAAGTGGCGCAAAGCCGAAGCCGCCGGCACGATTGCTGGCTTCAATCACAAAAATCCGCCTCTCAATGATAACGTATTAGAAATTATAAAACCTATTTACAAGGATTTATCGAATGATGAGTTGCTTGAACGTTGTTTGGGTGCAGAAACGCAGAATAGCAACGAATCATTGAATTCGTTGATTTGGACCATGGCCCCGAAATACCTGCACTGTGCTACAAAAACGATAGAAATCGCGACCTTTTTGGCCGTGATAAACTATAATGAAAGGTTTTTACCCATTTAAAAAATTATGAACCTCATGGAAATTGCAATTGGCCAACAAACGGAAATATACGCCCACTCCCATAACCAAACTCACGTCAGCCGATCGGAGCAGCGGTCGTCCAATGTCGTTCAAAACGAACGAGTGCTACTCAGAGTCAAAAAATCGGCTCTGCAAGACATGTACGAAGAAGAGGAAGGCCTCCTTTATGGTCCCGGAATAGGAAATTGAATGTAACTGGAATTATTTGCGTGTTATCTCTGAGTAATTTCTTCAAAAACTTTAAACGCGTTTTTCTCGAAACTACATTTTCGGAATTGGTACCCACGATATCGCAAAATCTATCGAACCGATTGCGCTCAGAGAACGCACACATCTTCAGCACATGTGTTGCTTTAGTGTGAACTACAACCAAATTGGTATATTTATTTAAACAATTTTTACAATACTTTAAAGCTGAAAAAATGGTGACAAAATCGATACTTAATTTTCAAAGTCATGCTATTTTTTTAATTTTCGAGATTTTTTTTTCGTCGTAGTTCACACGATAGCCATACTCATATATTTTAATAATATTCTTTGTTTTTTTGTTTCTGATGAACGGAACGGTCAGAATCATGAGTACCATGGAACTACTTTTTTTTTTATTGTTTAATAAAACCTCTCGTACGGCATTCATGTTTATAATTTTGAGAGAACAAAATATATTTTTAAATAGTTAAAACGTGTACTAATATGTAGAAAAAAACCGCAATCCAAAAGACCTCATCGTTTTTCCTAAAAAAAATTCTAAAAGTTACCTAAAAATCACGCCTCTAGACGGGAATCCCCCCTTAAAGTAGCACAACAAAGTATAGCTTGTTTCAGCAAACGTGGGCCCTGGACACGCCATTTTTCGACTATATGCTCTGTGGTTAGTGCAACCTGATGAAGCCTCGGTAGGCTGCGAACATTATGGTCGCGAGATAAGGACATTAGGCAATATGCGGCTGCTAAATGCTGAACCGTGTAAGATAACAACTGCTAATTTTATTGATGAACAAAAAAAATATACATTCAAAACGAACTATTTATTGTGTGGGAAATAAAGTATTGCAAGACTCATTTTGGAGCTTGATCCAATTGGTTCCTTTTGTCGAGTGCGTCCAATTGCTTTTTTATAAACTGCCTTGTCGGAGCACAACGTTCATGGCTTATATGGAAAAATTTTGCGAAAGGAAGTGAAATTTGACCAAAGGTGATTGGTGAGTGGATTTTTCTAAGGTATAGAAAACAGGGAAATTTTGAGGAATTGGCTATACCGAGAAGAGGAGGGAACTTTTCTGGAATTTGTAATTTGGATTATCGGATCGGTTTTTATGAGGGGGGCTTATGATATTTGCTAAGCGGAGAAATTATACTTCGGACACGATATTGCTGATTGAGAGTTATGGCCTAATTCCAGTGCGGAATTTTAGCAAAAAAAGAGAGTGCACATAGTTTTGTACGGTCTGAACAGCCGGATATCTCCGAATTTCCTCTTTTTCACTTCTCGCGTACTGTTATATATAGCTGGATTGCGTAAATTTTTTTTATAGAGGATCCAGTACTGAATAGCGGTTCGCTATTGAAATTGCTAATGAGACCAGCACTGCATACACAAACCATATATACGACGGTGAACGACGATCGCAGTAGTCGTGTATGTGTAAGAGACTTTTAGATATTTTTGATGTCTCGGAAATTGTATGTTTAGTACAACACAGGATGAGAAAACAGAAGAGAAGTGTCTTAGAAAAAAAATGCATGTACCGAAAATGCAATGTTTTCACGAGTTCTGACGTATTGGTTATAATAAAATATATTATAAAGTATAGAACAAAATTATAAGTTTCTTAACGTTTAGACGGGAGATGAGCTTTTTTTTAAAGGAGGAAAAGCTTCAAATGAAGTCTGATACTTAGAATGTTACAATTTCACATGTTTTGAAATAATTAAAACAGCAGCGAAATACCAGGTTGTTCAATAAGTTTTGTTTTGTTTTGTTGAGGGCGTTGCTACTTGTCCAAATTTGTTTTTGTTTTGTTGGTTCACTCTTCTTATCAACGTATGTGAAAGTTCATTTCAATCAGTCAATTCATTCTTTGTTTACAAGCCATTTAGTGTCGCCGTGTCACAGTATTTTCGACAATGGAAAAAATTGAATATCGTGCAGTGATAAAATTCTTATTTTTGGAAGGTGTAGCACCAAAAGAAATTCACGAACGAATGTTAAGAGTGTATAATGAACGTTCACCTTCAATTAGAACAGTAGAAAGATGGGTTGCTGAATTTAAACGTGGTCGTACAAGCCTTGAAGACGATCCACGTGAAGGACGTCCAAAAACCGCATCAATACCAGAAATCGTAGCCAAAGTACAGGATATGGTTTTGGAAGATCGTCGATTGACTGAGAGGGATTTAGTAGAGGCTCTACACATCTCATTAGGCAGTCTGAGTCATATTTTAAATGAAATTTTGAGTTTTAAAAAGCTGTGTGCACAATGGGTGCCGCATTTAACAATTGAACAAAAACACATTCGAATGCGACTTTCTTAACAACATTTGGAGCGTTTTAAAAATGATAAAGTGGATTTTGTGCGTCGATTCATCACTATGGATGAGACTTGGGTCTATCACCATGATCCTAAATCAAAACAAGAGACTAAAGAATGTGAACCTGGTTGTTCGGCTTCGTGTGTCCAGAAATCGGCCAAGAAGGTTCTGGCATCAGTTTTTTCGAATGTGAAAGGAATTTTATTTGTGGATTACTTGCAAACTGGTAAAACAATTAATTCTGAATATTATTGCAACCTTTTGGACCAGTTGAAGGAAAAAATTCGTGAAAAAAGACCCGGTTTGCAGAAGAAAAAAATCCTTTTTCATCAGGACAACGCACCATGTCACAAGAGCATTTTGACAATGGCTAAAATCCATGAATTAAAGTTCGAATTGTTGAGCATCCACCGTATTCACCAGATTTGGCGTTCAAAACGACTTCCATTTGTTTCAGAACTCAAAAAATTTATGCGTGGCAAGCGTTTTTCGTCAAATGAAGAGGTCATAACGAAGAAGCGTATTTTGCAGACCTTCCGGAATCTCACTTCAGGGATGGGATCCACAGATTGGAGGATCGTTGGAGCAAGTGCATTAATGTTCAGGGAGATTATACTGAATAATAAAGTGTATTTTCAACCATAACATTGTGTTTTTCTTATCGAACGACAAAACTTATTGAACAACCTGGTTAAGATTTGGTTAAGGTGCCTCAAAAGTTTTTCCTTGGTATTAATACGTGAAGCGTCATGCACTTTGTAAGTACCAATATACTTTTTGTTCAAGCCCCATATTCCTGTAGAAAATATTAAATAGTTCCAAGAATATTAAAAAAAATGCATTTGAATGTTATTTATTACCAGAATAATACCCATGATAGTACACATATTTCCATAAGATGTATAAAACAAATGCATATGAAAGTATACATGTAATCTTGTCGCACTTCGTGTATTTATCTGGCTTGTCGACATAAAGTGGTGTAAGGGAAAAATAAGTTTGGCACTTAATATATTGATAGAAAGATCCGATACTGAGGTCGAGTCAGGTTGGAAGCCCAAAAGTGTCTAACCACGTGTGATGCTTTGTCATGATTTTTCGAAGGCATTTTTGTATTCCGCAATACAATCAGCAATGAAGGTCCACTTTCGTAATTCCAATTGGACCCGACCGAACATTAGAAAATTTCATGATTTCAACAGGACACGACTCAGATTCGGGTACCCGAATATTACGATTGAACAATCCAACCCAAATGCAAGTTCACGTAACAGTGATTTCGAATATTTGCGCACCTCTAACAAATACTGATAGCCTGAGATATTTCCATTTCCGGTGTATCATATAGTTTGTTTACTTAAACGGGTTCTTTGATTTCCCAAGCATTAAAAACGTAAGAATACGTGTGTGCATCGAATCACTGATCGCTCCACGTAGGACTTCCTTTGTTATTATCCTTAAAATGGCCAGGATTCAGACTTGATGAGACAAACTATACGCTCAACGCACAAAATGTTTCCTTTATCTCGCAAAAATGCTCAAACTGAAGTTGTTTGGTGCGAATGACATACATTCCAAATAATTTTTCTCTCGGCTAAATGGTGGGGCAAAATTTTAAAGTAACATTTTTGTTTTAAATGTGACTGTGTATTTTTTTATAATATGATAGCATTTGTAAAGAGAATGTAACTACCTGGCATATGAAATTTGTTGGTGCAAAATATTACAAATTGATAAATTCCGAAGAAGTCAAGTAAGTCAGTTGACGACTACGTGTCTTCCTTGGGATTGACGCGAACCGCCTTGTCACTGCCGCTATCGCTGACGAATTGGAGTCCCCAGTCGCAAAAGACTGAGATGGGCCGCGATCGGGTGGTCATGGCCGCCGAAAGGATGTGCGACTCAGCCGTGTAACGAAGAGGAACGCACCTGGGACAATAAACGATGCACTGGGGATGCGATGAGATTGCGAATCTACGAGCAGTCTGTATCTCGGCACGGTGCCGATACGCCCGCCGTTTGCGCAGACAGCGACGTGGGATGGAGCAAGAGGAGAATCGGAGCGGTCAAGCGCTCTACGATGCATACAGTTCCACGTGCAGGACCGTTCAGAACGTGATCCAGAGTACGAAGATCAGGGCGTGGGACCTGCTCAGGGAAACCATTAACCGGGATCCCTGGGGCTGCTAAAGATGAAAGCTCCGGTGTAAGATAACAAGCTGCTCCCGGATTTTATTGATGAACAAGACGGGAAGGATGATACCTGCAAAAAGGTTCAGAAACTGAACAGCGCGTCGATTTACACGTTGTCGTGTGTCGGAACTAGACATTTGACACCTGCCTCCAAAAAGAGGTCTGTTCTTTCGGATGGAAGACCGCCGTTTTGGTCTTGTTCCCCAAGAAAAGATGAATAGTAACCTATTTGAAAACATAGTGGTAGGCAGCCTTCTACAGCACCTGTCCAAAATTGGTCCCGATCTCGATGACGGCCAATTCGGTCTCTGTCGTGCCCGATCGACGATCGATGCTGTGAAGCGTGTGCGCGGCTTCACGGATAGGTATACTACCCGGGTTGGGGTGGTGTTGGCGGTGAGCCTCGACATCGTCAGTATTTTCAACACCCTGCTTTGGAGGGAGGAGGGTTACCCGAGTCTATCTCCGAGACAGGTAATGTCATTTGAGTTTTATGTCCTGCTGTGTTTCCGAGGGAGCACGGTCCACCCTATGGGTTCCCCCTAAATCGCCAGGACGGGTGAGGCATTAGCGAGTGCTATAGTGCGAATAGACTTACTACCGGTTTACTCAGGGTACAGGCATTTTGCCCTACTGGTCGAGGCGAGGCACTTTCCAGTCTCTACTATCTATCCAGGACAGTGCCGGAACAGAACAATGCCCTATTACAACGGCCGCGCCGCATCGCTAACCCGAGCAACAGGGCTCACTACGATTGCAGCCCCAAATGGGCGCCGAACCCAACGGCTACGACATGGGCGCGGTCACAGCCCGCGTGGCATTCCAGACTCTTAGTGTCTGGTGGGACCTTCGTGGAGGGAGGAAAGAATGGAGAGGAAGTTATTATTATACAACCACTACCAGTGGTCGCCTCTTCAGACTCGATAAAACTTGAGTACGAACTGGAGCCATGGAGTGGTCACTCTCCAGGGTAGTGGGGAGACCTTTAAGGGGATGTTAGGAACTTTCCCTAAAGCCACCACTCCGTTGCAGGAACTACATCCGAAACCGAAAATTCTTATCAACGGATAACCTGCAAGGTAAACACAGAGACTCATCCTTCAATCATATCGGATATGACGCAGATCGCATGCGCACGGCGTTGTTTAAGAAGGACCAGTGACCTTACAGAACAGGCGGTGGCCTCTATAGTCGCGAAGTTCGAGGTTCTGGGCCTGCGGACAATGGAAAAAATTGGTTTCAATATCGCGAACCGTCGCAATCGCTTGACTACGGTGTATTAATTGAGGCAGGGGCAGAGGGCTTCAAGTATCTGGGCCTTAAGCTTCATCCAAGATGGTGGTTCGACGGACACTTCTAGGAAAACCTGAATAGGTACAACGGATCGGCTGTGGCCTTGGCAAGGCTGCTGCCGAAGGTCGCCGGGCCAAATGTTCCAGTTCGCTGCCTGTACACGGGCGTCGTGCATACATTGATGCTATTACGGCGCTCCGGTGTGGGCGGGAGATCTTTCGAAGAGTAACTGTGAGGTGCTGGAAGTTATCCAGCCATTAATATGATCCAGGGTTACCGAACCGTCTTTGTCCGAGGCGAGGAGGGCCCTCGCAGACGTCGTGTGAGAATAAACACTGATTTACGATCATCGTGTCGAAATGCGCAAACGTGGTTTTGATCGGGCGGTAATCCCTTGTGGAACCGTCCGGAGATGTGTGAGGATCTCTTCGCTCGCTCTATGGAGCCAAAAGTACGGGCGATAGTACGACCAACTATTCTAGGTTGTTGTTGCGAACTCGCCGGCGAGTTCCTGCGGTACCCACATGAGAGGTTCTGCGAGATGCACGGTGTTTCGCACAAGTATCGTGCCAGGCAGATGCTCACTGAACATGGTTGTTTCGGTGTTTAACTGCGGAGGGTAGGGAGGGAACCGAACTTGAAATGCCACCACTGCGGGGAGGGTAGTGCGGATACGACAGCGCACATGCTCAAGAGGTGCTGAGCGTGGGCACGTGAACGCCGTATGCTTATTGGTGCAGTAGGCCGGAACCTCTCGCTTTTGGGCATCTTTCCGAAGTTGCTTGAGAGCGAGGGGTCCTGTGATGTGTGTAACTTTTTCTGGGAGGACGTCATGTCCCAGAAGGAGACTGCGGACCGGGATCACAAACGACGAGCTGACTCGGGGCAGAATAATCGCAGACGGTCTTCGGCCGCCGCTCGTCTCTGAACGAGAGACGACGGTGGATGACCGCGGTTGCGGTTGGCGAAGCTGCCTACCTTATAGAGAGCAACTCTTTCAGGCAGCCGCACTGGCTGCAGTTGTCGGACACCGCCTGCAACCGGATAGAATAGTGCACGGTGGTACGAGTGGGGGCTCGTCAACCCACTAAGGCGCACACGAGAGCGAAGGCGGCAGGTCATATGCTTGGCCGGTCGGCAATAAATATCGTATTTTAACAGTTTAAGGGGACATTCTACTTTCTCATCGAAAAATTTTACTGATTTTCAATAATTTTTTTCTTATCGAAAATAGAAATGCAGCCATTTGAAACTTTCACATTGTATCATATCGACCTTTATTTATACAAAAATATTTTTTTTTATGTTTTTTCAAATTTTTTCATATAAATTCTTCTTGATTGCTGGAGCATCTCCAAAAAATTCATACTCACTGGCGTGCGTGATTGCGGTCGTTGGGATAATCAGAAAAATAAAAACAGAACAGGAATCTTAATTTACATACTAACCACTATCGCATAAACCACGGAGAAAGAGTTTGCATGAAAACTTTCAAAATGACTGACTTTCCAAAATTAGGTTCACGAAAATGGCACTTTTTCCGTCTTTTTATGATGGAGAAAAATGAGAAAATATTGATTAATTAATACACCCGTGGTTCATACGACAGGCATAAGTATGTAGAATAATATATTAAAATCTCGGACCGATTGATCGAGTAGTTTTTTTGGAATCGTGCACGCCTGTTGAAAAAATATAGTACTGACAAAAACGCATTTAAAGTTTTGCATATCGAGTTTTTGTATATAAAAGATTCTTACGTAGTAAATTGTAATATACAATAATTTATAGCCGGATCAATGTTTACATGCAGATCAGCATTTTCTTTTAATTTTTCTGCCGATGTACTAGCGTACCCTAAACTGCATTCACTTGAATGCTGATTTCCAATAAACGTTCTTTTTCGCGAACGACAGGGTCTCGAATTGACAAATTGACTTTGTTTTCGATCCATATTAAAACGATACGTCTCTTTTGAAAACTGTTTGAATATTGAATGCATGTTCAGGAAGCAATAAATATAACAGACATCGTCAAGGTCAAGGGTAAGATGATATTTAGATGTTATTTTGGTGCGCGGAACACACTCCTTCGTAATGTTTACCAATGCAATGTTTACATTTGGGTGATCTTCTCTTTTAAATCGTTTCCAGAATTAGATAATTTCTTAGAATAAATAAAGATCGCCGAAAGAGAAAAACGGCCCGACCGGCCAAGCGACGTTACCCTTCTATCTGCACGAGGTGGGTTAGATGCGAGGCCTATAACTTTCCCAATTTTTCGAATTTATCGCTGCAAATTTAAGGACATTATCTCGAAAGTATATACTTTCGAATAAGGCAATAAAAAAAATCGATTTTTTCGACTCGAGAAAGTAGAATGTCCCCTTAAAAATGCGTTGTATGCATACATGTGTGTGTTTAGCACTTGACACTCCACGTGGTGTATCGGAAACCCCTTCTGGAATTCCGTTGGGAATGTGTGAGCTCGACTCGCAGCGCCGGATAGGCTTCGATGTAGTTTTTAGGAGACACCGCAGCAACAAAGAAAAAAAGGATCGGTGTAGAAAAGTAGCATCGACGGGGTTTTAGTTGATAAAAATCTGACATTACCCCTGTACCACCCCCCGCCCCCACCGGGAGTGTGAGTACATATTATATACATATATATTCACGACTACGTATTACGCTGCACGTCTGACTGTGACCAAGCATAAAACCTGCAACCCTGACTTACTTAATACATTGAAATTGTTAAACTTAGAACATTTTGTGACAGCAAATTATCTTGTATGGCAAGTCATAGAATTTGTTTCAACAGATGCTATTATACTATGAAAAATTATATACGTACAAATCGATATAAAAAATTCATTTGACATTGAAAGTCGTCTCCACCATTTGGCCGAATAAAAATAATTTGCACCATATGATGTATCTCTTTATACAAAAGAACTTTCATAGAAGCCTTCTTGATAAGTTCAATTCCTTATTAGATACTCTAATCTTGTGAGGTAAAGGAAAGATACCGTATATAACGTTGATATGATCCCTCTCACCTGGTTCAACTATATTGGAACTATATGAGAAACTTGGAAAATTCATAAGAAAATAGACTATGGCGTATTGTTTACCAACTAATTCAAAGTACTTCTCGAACAACATGGCATTATTTAACAATGTTTCCAGCATTGTAGACAGTAGACAATTCAGAAACTGCTCCGTATGAAACAATATGACATGATTCAAACAAGAACATTTATTGTATTAGGTCAGATGCATTCGTTCACGTTTGTCTACCCGTATACGATGTCCGAACAAATTTATTCTTCAAATTTATTATTGTTGTTGTACAATTCGGTTTCTATCGTTTAAGTGGTTTGTAAACAATTCGTGCTCATTAAATTGATCGAATTAATTTAGATGTGGCTTTATCTAACAGAAAACAACACCAAAAGCAATGCAATTTAAGGCATCAGTGATCACATTAACAAGTAAGCAGTAATTAACAAGTTCTGAATCAGAAATCAACTTCTTTTTAAGATATATATGTATTGGATGGTTAGAGTGTAGTTCTGTCAAATTTTTCTCAATCTTTTGCTATACGTAACTTTATTCTTTACTATGTCTACTCTACTCTACTTTTAACGTTTTGTTACACCGTTACTTATAATACAAACGACAATTGCAGATATTTGTAGTAAGCATATTTCTAAATGTTAGTTAAACGTTTTGATAGCGATACTACAGTTTTATTAATTGTTTAAACAAATCCCCTGTTCGTACTAGTTCTTAAAAATAGCTTTTTTATACATAACTCTTTTTAGTGAATTACCAGGTTGTTCAATAAGTTTTGTCGGTCGATAAGAGAGGGCATTGCTGCTAGTCCAAATTTGTTTTTGTTTTGTTGGTTCACTCTTCTTATCAACGTATGTGAAGGTTCATTTCAATCAGTCAATTCATTCTTTGTTTACAAGCCATTTAGTGTCGCCGTGTCACAGTATTTTCGACAATGGAAAAAATTGAATATCGTGCAGTGATAAAATTCTTATTTTTGGAAGGTGTAGCACCAAAAGAAATTCACGAACGAATGTTAAGAGTGTATAATGAACGTTCACCTTCAATTAGAATAGTAGAAAGATGGGTTGCTGAATTTAAACGTGGTCGTACAAGCCTTGAAGACGATCCACGTGAAGGATGCCCAAAAACCGCATCAACACCAGAAATCGTAGCCAAAGTACAGGATATGGTTTTGGAAGATCGTCGATTGACTGAGAGGGATTTAGTAGAGGCTCTACACATCTCATTAGGCAGTGTGAGTCATATTTTAAATGAAATTTTGAGTTTTAAAAAGCTGTGTGCACAATGGGTGCCGCATTCGCTAACAATTGAACAAAAACACATTCGAATGCGACTTTCTCAACAACATTTGGAGCGTTTTAAAAAGGATGAAGTGGATTTTGTGCGTCGATTCATCACTATGGATGAGACTTGGGTCTATCACCATGATCCTAAATCAAAACAAGAGGCTAAAGAGTGGCGTGAACCTGGTTGTTCGGCTTCGAAACGAGTTCGTGTCCAGAAATCGGCCAAGAAGGTTCTGGCATCAGTTTTTTGGGATGCGAAAGGAATTTTATTTGTGGATTACTTGCAAACTGGTAAAACAATTAATTCTGAATATTATTGCAACCTTTTGGACCAGTTGAAGGAAAAAATTCGTGAAAAAAGACCCGGTTTGCAGAAGAAAAAAATCCTTTTTCATCAGGACAACGCACCGTGTCACAAGAGCATTTTGACAATGGCTAAAATCCATGAATTAAAGTTCGAATTGTTGGAGCATCCGCCGTATTCACCAGATTTGGCCCCCAGCGACTTCCATTTGTTTCCAGAACTCAAAAAATGTATGCGTGGCAAGCGTTTTTCGTCAAATGAAGAGGTCATAACGGCTGTTGAAGCGTATTTTGCAGACCTTCCGGAATCTCACTTCAGGGATGGGATCCACAGATTGGAGGATCGTTGGAGCAAGTGCATTAATGTTCAGGGAGATTATACTGAATAATAAAGTGTATTTTGAACCATAACATTGTGTTTTTCTTATCGAACGACAAAACTTATTGAACAAACTGGTACCACTGTGTTATACCAAACCCTTATTATTACAATCTATTGTGAGAAATCATACCTCATGAAAAGGTTTGAACATCAAGTCAAAGCGGGTTTTTGTAAGATTGTATGTTAGCTCTGTAGTGCAGGCAAATGTCCGAACTATTTCCTTTCCATTGTAGGTGAGATTAAATATAGGGCCAGCAATTACGTAGCCTAATACAATAGCGCGCAACACGCTGCGTCCTGCTCGACCAAAGAATGCGATAACCGTCAAGAGGCAGATGCATCGTATCTGTTACATAGCAAATACATAAGTATTATCATTAACAGAATAGTTTCCTATATTTATATTCTATAGCTTGTGGGTGTGCTCCGTAACAAAGTGCCAAAGACGTAAGGCTGGGCTAGAATTACTAAATCGAAGGAATTAAGGAAAAATTAGATAATAGGAGGGAAAGGCAGAATAGATTGTTAATCAGCGATAAGTGATATTGTAGGAAAATGGAGGCGTGGGCAGTATTGGCAGGTGATTTCATAGATGATGGAATACTTGACATTACATTATATTATTTAATTTGTTTTATCCAATGGCATAGGTTGATCAAAACCAAATGTATTTATTTCGAGAAATAGTTAGACGATTAAAATACTTTACAATTCTACTTCATGTTTCCTTTTATAGTAAATCAAGATAAAAAATGTATATTTATTTTTTTTAGATTAGAATTTCTTCTCAATCTTTGTACTGACCAATATTTGATTTTGATGAACCAACATCATTGGATGCAATGGTCGCATGGGGTTTATGACGTGTAATTCATGTCACCTAACACTATGTAGTGACACTGACGTAGAGTTGGCGAGGGGTAATGTGACGCCGCAAGGGACTTTTCAAAGAATACGTCTGGCACTGCTGGGTGTATACATCACCAGAAGAAGAGCGTTCTATTGGGTTGTCCGAAAAGTTCGTGCCGATTTTGAAGGAAAATTGAAACGCAGCTCATTTAAATTTTGGTATACATTTATGAAATTATATAGGTTCCACAATCTTTCCCCATCTTTCATGCAACTTGAAAATTCCGTCCTTCCAGAACCTCTCAGGTTTTTCGGCGAATAAATGTTCTAAATGAATTTTTATCTCGCTCAAAGAGTTTCAATTTTTTCCATTAAGGGAATTTTATAACGATCGGAATAGCTGGAAATCTGATGGCGCGAAGTCTGGTGAATATGGTGGATGGGGTAAAACATCCCATCCGAGCTCCAACAACTTTTGTCGAGTTATCAAAGAACCCATGAGGCCTCGCATTGTGCTGATGAAATACGACGCCCTTACGATTCGCTATTTCTGGAAGTTTTTGTTCGCGTGCTGTCTTCAATTTATCTAATCGAGAGCAATACTCTTCAGAATTTATTGTTTCATTCTTAGGTAAAAGCTGATAATAGAGGATTTCTTTCCAACCCCACCACACACATAGCATTACCTTCCTCGGATGAAGACCCATTTTCGGGTGGTTAACCCTTAACGGACGAGAGGCGACTCTCAGTCGCCACGGTGTTCCGCGCGGCAGGACGAGTGGCGAGTGAGAGGCGACACTCGGTGTATATGTTAGATTTTGTTATCTCCAAACAACAGGATCGCACTATTGGTTCTGGGAAAGGTTCCTTGGCTATCGATGGTCTCTTGTACAATGTATGAAATGACATACCATAACAGAGATAAGATATTGAAACATTCTTTGATGAGTGTAGCTCTGACAGTGGTTCCGACATCAGTTGAGACTTGGCAAGCGTGGCAAAAAGCATCAGAAAAATTTTTTTAACGTGATTTTGTGTGAACCCCTGCAAAAATGGATTCCACAAATGAACTCAGCTCTAGTGAAGACGAATTTTGTTTTGATACGGTTCATGACGAAATCCGACGTATTCATAAAGAAGTTAGTGAGATGGAAAGTGACATAACGGATGAAGATGACGATATAGTAGTAGGCGTAAGAACTCGAAAAATCAGAGTGATAGATAGCGTATCCGAGAGTGATACTGATTCCGATAAATCAGAATGGACAGAGTGTGACGATTCCAAGGAACTACCACCCAGAATAAAATTCACACCGGGCGAAAGAGTTGCAGGACCACACGTACCGTCCAATGTGAGAGAACCTTTGGATTTTTTTAAGTTGTTCTTTACCGAGGAGCTAGTCGATCAAATAATAATCGATACAAACAACTATGCGACAAAAAAATTAGAGGGAAAGGCGCTATCATCAAGATTGCTCTGGCAAACTTGGTACAATGTCACAAAGAATGAATTTTGGGCGTTTATTGCGGTGATTGTAAATATGGGGATAATACAATTTAGCACACAGCTAAAGTACAGAACATAATTTTTGTAAAAATAAAGTTTTAAAGGTGTAAATATAGATAAACAATCGAAATATAACGTTTTTATGAGATAATTTATATGTAAGATCATTTTATTATATTATGTAAGTCACTCAACGCATTCGCAAAAATCGCTTCGTCCTGCTACCTCACCCGGTCGAAAAAGTCGTCGTCCGTTAAGGGTTAAAAGTGGTTCATGACGCTTTCCCCAAGACGCTCAACGTTTTTATATATTATCCATTTTTCATCCCCCGTTACTAATTACTTAAAAAATGGTGTCTCCTCGTTTCGTTTGTAAAGCGAGTCGCAAATAGAGCTGCCATCCATCAGATTTTTCTGCGTTAAATCATGGGAAATGGTTTCACAATATGGTGGGGGATGGTTGATTTCGATTTATTTACCATTTCTGCTAATTCACGTATTGTAGAGCGTGGGTTATTCTCGATTACTGTTTTAATCAGATCTTCGTCTGTGGTGAACTGGATGACGTACTCGCGCATTCTTGATCTTCAAGGTCGAAACCCCTAATTTTAAACCGAGGAAACTACTTCCGCACACTTCTTTCGGCTACAGCACCGTCGCCATAAACAGTGCATATCTTGTTTGCCGTTTGTGCAGCATTTTTAACTTTTTGGAAAAAGAAAAGCATTAGATGCCTATAATGCGCGTTGTTTGCTGCCATATCCTAAGGCGTATAAAACTGACAAAAATTAACGTATCGTAACCAAACTGTTTTCCAGATATGCCTGAAGTTTCCTCCTTTAGAATATGCACACATGTCATTTGTTTTCAATAATTATGATATATTCAGGTCTGTTCTCATGCCACCTACCGAAAATCGGCACGAACTTTCCGGACAACCCAATATATTTAGATTCCATGGTTTGTGTGTATATTTTATAACATAATGTCAGGAGCCGAAATGTTCGGGAAGAAAGGACATCTCATATTCCTGTTATTTAAAACAGATGTATTTGTTGACAGCAATGTTATATTGTGCTATTAATCCTTTGTTATTTTCGTTAAGTCTTTAGTATCCAAATGGTGCCACTGAAAATCCTTCAATTCTAACATTGAAAAGAATCTATTATTGGCTTTAAGATTTTTGGCGCACCGTCCTTCATAAAACCAGAAAGTGTACTACACGACTCTTAATGTGCAATGGCACAACTTTTTATTGGAATTTTACAATGTACATACAAAGAGAACAGAAAAATAAATAAACAGTACCTGGTAACCAAAAGTCCTGAAGTAAGAACCCTGCGCACGCAAATTTTACTCCCTCAGTAAACTATCACAATTGGTGGATAATATGACAGTATGATAGAATGCATACACGCAGATAACATAAAAAAAGTCACTGAGATGGATAAGATGTAACATTATACAGTATAACATTGTTTGATGTGTCATTTAATTTTCAAAAAATACATTTACTAATGCTTGTAGGCAATCGTTTCTGCGCATCTTGTTATGCCGTAGAAAAGAAATTTCACTTATTTCGCGAATACTTCCCGACTTCGAGTCCACTAACTTCGGACTGGATTTAATTCAATCAAAGGTTAGTTTCAAGAAGAGGCTTCTCGAGTATGAAGAAGTCATTTTACAAGTTCAGGTTCAGAATTATAACTGACTTTCCGCGGAAATGCGCCGCTTAATACATTTTTGAAAGACAGGGAAGCGAGAATGAAGAATCAAGGTACATGCAGGCAAAATAAGTGAAAAGTTAGGAAAAGGATCAAGAATTTCGCAGCAGTATAAGTTTGGGAGAGAGTATAGTATGAGGTACCAAAGCAAATATGAGTAATTTGGATGATGAATAACCTATCGATAATAATAGGACATAACAACATGCAAATGACAAATAGAATGGCCTTTGTTGGGCCCGTCTCGACCAGTCAGTCTATGCCGTGCCAGGAACGAGTAAAATACGTGTATGTAGGCAAGGAAACTCTGAGTAGTCTTCCTAATAAACCTTCCAGTGCCCGATATACCTTTCTGCGAGAAAAGTTATTTAATATTTACTTCTGTGGAGTAAATGTTTACTGTCTACGTAATGGAGAGTCGAACAAACTTTCGAGCATGCTTGGTATATTATATTATTAACGAAAAGTAGTATTAACCCTTTGCACTCCTATGTCGAGTGTGACTCGACATCAGTTTTTATGGCAGGAGCTCCTTTGTCGAGCTCCACTCGACATTTTTTCATGTCTAAATAAATAGATATCGTGCACACGTTATCGACGCTCTCGCAATGTCACTAGAAGGGTTAGACATTCAGGTAATCGAAGAAAAATAAAAGAACTGGATGTGATCACAGATTATAATAAAAATATAGATGGTGTCGATATGGCGAACCAATACGCGACATCTCACTGTTTTTTACGTCGAGCACTCAAGTGGTGGAGGGAATATTTCTTTTGGGGATTAGAAATCTCCATGGTAAATGCGTATATTTTATACTAAGAAAAAACAAAAAACCAAGGAACAAAACCTATAGCCCACAAAAAATTTCGCGAAAAGATTTTGTCAATGCTAATTCGTGATTGTCGTCATCCAAATATGAAATTGGGGAGGCCTGGAACACATGATAAACACAATCGCTTAGATGGAAAGCCTCATTTAATCTTCCTACATCCCGAAGGAAAACACAAAGACTGTGCAGTTTACTCAAATAGAAAAACATCTGGAGGAAAAAGAGAAACCACCTATTTTTGTGAAACGTGTGAAAGAAAATCAAGGTTACATCTTGCAAGTTCTTTCAAAAGATATCATACCCTTGAAAATTTCAATATACGACAATACTGTAAATAAAATTGGTATTTAAGTGAATTTGTTTCTTCCTTTATTTATTTAAATTGCTTTATATTTTTAGTTAAAGTAAATTTCAAATAAAACACTTAAAAGCGTTGGGAGCTGCTGGTAACGAAATTGAAATAAAATTCGGAGTGCAAAGGGTTAACCTTTTGCGCTCGACCGGTGCCTCTCAGGCACCACTCGCATCGATGCGGTAAATTGAGTGGTAACGGTGTTTATTTGTGTTTGGCCTAACGAATATCGCTTGACAAGTCTACCTGGCCTTTTGTATATCATTTTATGAGGTGTCTACATAGCTATAAAGATGTCTTATCTCAAAAACACAAACGAATTTCAATGCGTGCATTATGTCTTCAGAATAATAGAACGCTGATAGACGTCGCAACGCTTCTTTCAATTCGCTTCTTTCAAAAAAAGGTACAAAAAGAACCAATCACCGTCTTCGCACTTTTGAGATAAAGTGTCTTATCTCAAAAATACTTGTAAACGCGGGTTGGTCTCTGTCTTCGACATTAGTTCGAATTCAACCTTCTTGGCAATCGCAATATTTCTTTCAAAGTTAGTGAGCCCAATAAGTATGGAACACGACGAAGAAATGACTTCTAGTGAAGATGAGTTCAATTTTTCGGCAATAACGAACGAAATTACATCACTACATAGACAGCTTGCCCATGAGAATGAAGACGGAAGTGATGAAGATAGTGACGACGTTATAGGTGTAAGAAGACGAAAAATCCGAATAATCGATAGTGAATCTGAAAGCCAAAGTGGCCAAAAGCCAAAAGCCAACGTAGCACAGCTTCTACTTCACAGAGCACTTCTGAAATGATCCGACTCAATGGAAAGCTGCATGTTATTTTGATGGGACAAAAAAAGGATTGCAAAGTTTGTTCCCAACGAAAGTCCGGCCAAAGACGACAAACTGTGTACTATTGTGACACATGCCCCGACAAGCCAAGAATGCACATTGGAGATTGTTTTACAAAAAACCACAAGAAGAAAAATTATAGAACGTAATCTTTAATAAATATCCTTCATTAAGTTAAATAAATGTATGTAATGTTAAAATATACGAGTTTAAAGTGTCCTATTGTGCCTAAAATTATTTTAAGTGAACAGAAACGAACTCATGAAATAGATGGGCGCGCGGCGGATTACTGTCGAGTTACTGATCAGCCCGAGAGAAAAGCGCGTCGAGCGCAAAGGGTTAAAAAACAGTCCTCCGAAATGTTATACAAATTTGTTATTTAAGTTTAATGATAAATCGAATTAAACGATCACGACCAGGGGCAGTGACGGCGGTAGTTCGGTGGTATTATTGAATAAAGGAAATGAGGTGAGCGTACTACAGCCAATAGGATCGCCGTACTGCCACTGGCACTACCACTGCCTGCGCAGTCTGTTCTAAGGATTAGCTTTGATAAGAAGAACAGGAGTAACTGCATCATTTCTGCACTTGGAAAATAGCGGAGAAACTGGATTTTTATTGTAGTAAGAAACGATCATTTGGCACATATTAAATATTCTATACATATGATAACAATACGAGGAACTACGTACCTGAATCGAAAAAGCACATCCAATGGTTAACATCGACACGATTATGACACCAAGCGTGACTCTGACATATGGATCTAGTTGCAGACCAGTGATGACACCGTTGTACAGTGTGAGACTCATGCATAATCCAAGTAGAAAGCCTGCAAAAGCGCGGCTTTTCTTATGTGTGCCGATGGGATCGTAGCAAACGTGAAAAAGGATTGGGCAGACATTTGAGTAATGCTTCAACAAATTGTATTTGACACGTTCGATGATATAACCCAGTCTAGTTGCTTCTTTGAGATCTGACATTGTCAGACATTTATGCAATGATTGCAAAATTTATTGGCTTTGCGTAATGATAATGAAGCAGCAATATCTAAATTTGTCAAATTAAACACTATTATGTAGATCTGTCAATCGTCGAGTGCATTTAACGGGCTGACGCTAAGATGGCGTTAACGATTCATGCGATATGCGCGATATATCGAAACATCTTCTTTATCCGATTGTTTGAATTCGAGTTTGTTGCATTAAAAAGCTGCTATAATTTCTTAACCAATTGATCATTTCCAGAGATATATTTGGGAAAGAGACAGATTACTTTCTTGCACAATAATATACTATTGTTAACAGGTGTATATTATTAATTCTAAAAATTTTTATCATAGTGTAACAAAATTGACATTTTTATCAAAGTATCATATTATAAAGATTAGTATTTTTATGTACGATATGCTAGAAAACAATCACTATGATATACTCGCATTTCACAGTATTTACAAAATGCAAGATGCTTCTTCATATATTGGGTTGGAGGGAAAGTTCTGTCGTATTTTAAAGAAAATATTTGAATTAATTTATAAAAATATGTGTTTAATATTAATCATAATACATTTAATGTGTTGTATGATGAATGCCAAACTCTTCTGCAATTTCTCGACTTGTTAAATGTGGATTATTTTCCAACATGGATCGTAAAACATCATTATTGATCTTGGATGGTCGTCCAGATCGATCACTTTCTTGGAGGCTGAGATCCCCGGAACTAAATTTGCTAAACCATCTTTGACAAGTACGAACATTTACAATATCTTTTCCAAATACCGCACATAAATTTTTACATGTTTATGTGATATGTTTTTCACTTTAAATATCACAAGTAAATGATGAACGGTAAAAAAGGACTCCTTTTATATTAGACAGCAGCTATAAAAAAAAATCCGAATGACTCACTAGCCAAATGTTTTTTTTTATTTACAAGAAAAATTACCTGCCTATGAAAAATACGACAGAACTTTCCCTCCAACCCAATATTTTGATATAACAAGAACTTGAAACGTATTAAATTATTCGCTCTTGTAAAACGTCTGTTAATTTAAAATGAACATTAAAATACTTTTATCAAAGAATGTTTGGTGTGGAACTGATATTGGTATACGTCCAGGTTTCTTCTCATTTACTGAACCGGCAGTTGAAATAGGTGTAACGGGTATTCATTATGAACAAAGAAGTTGTCTACTTTACAAATATGCTGATTCAATTGAAATTTTGATGAAATTGATGATTGATGAACAGAAATTGAACGATTTATAAGGTTTCATCAATTTATTTTAGTTTAGTAAGCCATTCTATGTTAAGCATAATCCATAGCAAAGAATTAGGTACAAATTGAAATAATGTACTTTTCATAAGAATCTTTCTAGTTTAGTAAAAAAAAATTAATTCTCTATAGTAGAAAGAAAAAATCCTGTTTATACGAGGTTGTTCAATAAGTTTTGTCGGTCGATAAGAGAGGGCGTTGCTACTAGTCCAAATTTGTTTTTGTTTTGTTGGTTCACTCTTCTTATCAACGTATGTGAAGGTTCATTTCAATCAGTCAATTCATTCTTTGTTTACAAGCCATTTAGTATTGCCGTGTCACAGTATTTTCGACAATGGAAAAAATTGAATATCGTGCAGTGATAAAATTCTTATTTTTGGAAGGTGTAGCACCAAAAGAAATTCACGAACGAATGTTAAGAGTGTATAATGAACGTTCACTTTCAATTAGAACAGTAGAAAGATGGGTTGCTGAATTTAAACGTGGTCGTACAAGCCTTGAAGACGATCCACGCGAAGGACGTCCAAAAACCGCATCAACACCAGAAATCGTAGCCAAAGTACAGGATATGGTTTTGGAAGATCGTCGATTGACTGAGAGGGATTTAGTAGAGGCTCTACACATCTCATTAGGCAGTGTGTCATATTTTAAATGAAATTTTGAGTTTTAAAAAGCTGTGTGCACAATGGGTGCCGCATTCGCTAACAATTGAACAAAAACACATTCGAATGCGACTTTCTCAACAACACTTGGAGCGTTTTAAAAAGGATAAAGTGGATTTTGTGCGTCAATTCATCACTATGGATGAGACTTGGGTCTATCACCATGATCCTAAATCAAAACAAGAGGCTAAAGAGTGGTGTGAACCTGGTTGTTCGGTTTCGAAACGAGTTCGTGTCCAGAAATCGGCCAAGAAGGTTCTGGCATCAGGTTTTTTCGGATGCGAAAGGAATTTTATTTGTGGATTACTTGCAAACTGAAAACAATTAATTCTGAATATTATTGCAACCTTTTGGACCAGTTGAAGGAAAAAATTCGTGAAAAAATGACCCGGTTTGCAGAAGAAAAAAAAACCTTTTTCATCAACAACGCACCGTGTCACAACTCTTTGACAATGGCTAAAATCCATGAATTAAAGTTCGAATTGTTGGAGCATCCGCCGTATTCACCAGATTTGGCCCCCAGCGACTTCCATTTGTTTCCAGAACTCAAAAAATGTATGCGTGGCAAGCGTTTTTCGTCAAATGAAGAGGTCATAACGGCTGTTGAAGCGTATTTATACCTTCCGGAATCTCACTTCAGAAAGATGGGATCCACAGATTGGAGGATCGTTGGAGCAAGTGCATTAATGTTCAGGGAGATTATACTGAATAATAAAGTGTATTTTGAACCATAACATTGTGTTTTTCTTATCGAACGACAAAACTTATTGAACAACCTGGTACAGTAAAGTTATAGTTTTCTGCCTCGGACCTTACTTGTTCATATTATCGGTTGTCACATTATCGATATGTTAAATAACTTGCTTCTCAATATAATGTAATGCTTCTAAATATTGTATCAACTAACGTGCGCAACGCCTAAATTTTGCAAAGGCTTCGATTAATGATTTTCGAATATTTAAATGTCAAACATTCTCTAATTATTAAAATGTTTTGATTACGACAACGGCTAGAAGCACTAATGCATTTGTAACAAGTGCGATGTCAAATGGAGTTTTTAGGCCAAAAGTCACCTGTTTTAAACGATTATACTGTTCCGTATACTTTACACGTAAACGTGCAGAGACTACTGTCTAATTTTGCATTGTTTCATCTTTTTGTCCAGAGGTAAGAAGTTCTGACAAAAGAAGCAAACTAGAAGGATAGACGGAAGATACAAGTTTTACAAAAAGTAAAGATTTTGTGGTTTTATAAGAAAAATGACACTTTTGTTATGTACTTTTATCGGTGTGCTATTCGGAGATTTTGAAGGAAATGCAGGAAATTTGAAAAAAAAACGCCATAATATATACAGTAAACTCTCCTATGGTGTATCAATGAGTCTATTCCACATAGTGCCCCTCCCCCCTCCTTCCCGAAAGTCATTTAACAACGTTTTTCATTGTAAAGTTGCCAATATCTAATGATCGCATTGTATTTGTGCTTTGCTATTATTTTTATTATTAGTACGTCTTTTCTGCAGACATGAAGCCACCCACCGTATTTCATAAATTATTAATCAATAACTCACGCACATGTTATGTATTTTTTGAGATCCTAGGATTATAATTATGGTTACAGGTGGATTTTAGTATAAGGATGGAATAAATGTAACGATACAACATAATTGACGCTGAATAAATGGAGAATTTTTATTCAAGACATTTGTAGTTAACAATCTTCAAAATTTCGTTTTTGGTCGGATTTGGTCACTCCTGATAGATACTTACGTATCTCCTACGTACGCATTACACTAACATAGATATACATATATGGAACATGGTTCCGACCTCGGTTTGCGAGGATTGTTTCCTATGTCCTTATTACTTATTCTAAACGTTGATGCCATATTCCTTCGCTTCTTTCTCGTATTCTTTTCTGAACTTGCCATCGGGATCGTACTTCTTAAGAAGCTCATCAAAGACTTCCTTCTTATTTTCTGATAGGAATTTAATCACCTTCCGTGCATTCTCCTTTTGATGAGCATTACATTTTTCGCAACGTGTTTCAAGCGCATCAGGCAAAACCTCTGAAATATAATACGTAATTGAGTATCATTATACACAAAATCGATTATACAATTCGATGAATCTTAGAGGCAAGATCATATATAAATCGATTCTTAGTTAATCAATATTAAAATTGTTACTCTCGATACTATGTGTGTTCAATAACACTTACTTATAACATCAAATAAAAACAACAATTATGCAATATTATCGAACGTCTATCTATGGAACTACGGAGTAGTGAATTATTAATGCTCCCGTTACCTTAGTCACAATATTATAAACTAAAACTGAACTTTGCGATACATTTTACTTTTTTAAACATCCACTAACGTATTATCTGTCTTGTCGGATAATTGTTATTTAACAAATTGACGTTGCGCTGATGGAGTACGTTGATACAAGGATTCAATTGCTTCTAATGCTTTTTAGAATATACCAAAATATTTTAACATAACGACATCATTTCAGCACTTAAATTTCACGAAAAAATAATTTTGTAATGGAAGAAAAGGAAATCTATTTTTATATAAATCAACAAGGTTACAACCTGTACATTTTTAACAATTCAGCCAACAAAACATTTAGTATTTTTCAACTATAGAAAATTTGTGCATCATGTTCTTTTTGCATTTTTGTTCTTTTATTAAATAAATTCTTTAAAGAAAAGTTAAACGTTCGATAAGATATACAACATAAATCTTAGACATGTAATTCTTAGTTAATCAATATTAAAATTGTTACTCTCGATACTATGTGCGTTCAATAACCTTAGCAATATTATCGACAATAACTTATAATTACTAAACAATATTATAAACTAAAACTGAACTTTCCGATACATTTATCTTTTTTAAACATCCACTAACGTATTATCTGTCTTGTCGGATAATTGTTATTTAACAAATTGACGTTGCGTTGATGGAGTACGTTGATACAAGGATTCAATTGCTTCTAATGCTTTTTAGAATATACCAAAATATTAACATAACGACATCATTTCAGCACTTAAATTTCACGAAAAAATAATTTTGTAGTGGAAGAAAAGGAAAGCTATTTTTATATAAATCAACAAGGTTACAACCTGTACATTTTTAACAATTCAGCCAACAAAACATTTAGTATTTTTCAACTATAGAAAATTTGTGCATCATGTTCTTTTTGCATTTTTGTCAACATTCTTTACATATTAAATAAATTCTTTAAAGAAAAGTGAAATAAACGTTCGATAAGATTTGATATAAATGATAGAAATTGTATATAAGCCACTTGCTTCCGATGAAGAAGGTCAAACTCGTAATTACGATAATAATTTAGTATAGTAGTCTTTAAGGACGCACCCTTTAAGGCAGTTCCATCTCGGGTGCATGTTCCGCGTTCTAACAAGCAATCAACATAACGGTTCAACAAACGATCGTTATGCAATATTTGGTCGACATCAATGTTGTCGTATTTGTCCGTATATCCGTCGGGTGCACCATAAGCGATGCCCACGACAGCAAGCAGACATAACAACGCTATTTTCATGGTTCTGTAGACAGAAATGTAAGGATGACATTCTTAGAATGTGTCACGTTTATGTTGGTCAAGGCGTACAAGCTAGCGCATTCGGCATAATAATACAGAAAGAAAAAGAAACGAATCTATATAGATGTCCATGATTTACACACGATTAGAGTTCTTCGAGTTCCTCGAATAATTTACATGTCATTTTAATATATTCTAACGCTAATAACGTCACCCCATTCATTGGCACATGGCAGATGGATAAGTTTTCATGTAATGCGATAACTATGAGCATTTAATGATTTTACGTAATTATTCAAATATGTAAATATAATCCTTAGTATACGCTTTGTGTTTACCAGGGCGGTAATAACAACAAAAAGTTGACAACGAAATGTTATCTAATCGGCGGAAACACGTGCCGTAATGCAAATTCTTTTTTATTGAACAGACATTCTCATTAGACTATAGATCCTGCATTTTTATAGTGCAGGCTAATGAAAAAGAAATGTAAACATTTACCGGATAGATAAAGACATGTTTTATTTCAGCGACACTGACTTTACAATAAATACCATATCAAAACGCTTCTAAAAGTAGATAATGATTTTTAATAAGAGTAGTTTAGAAAATGTCTAAAGCTCTCAATGCAAAACTACAGATGCATGAGTCTCACCTGTGTCTATTAGTTGCGCTCAAGTATTGACTTATGGTTGATGTGGCTGCGCGACAGCTTTTATACGTTCGATCTGAGTGGAAAAAGTGCATGATCAGTTTCTGATAGGCGTACGATGGTGGGAGCGATGCTCATTCATTTGGCGGAAACCCCACTCTGAGGTTCGCACCTTCACCTTTGTCCCAGCTGTTCCAGAGGAATAGATTGAACTTGTCAGACCCGGTGACGCAGAGCAATTTCTTGTTTTTCTCCCTCGCACCTTACCAGAAAACACATTGTAATTACCGTCTGAACTCGTGCAAACACTTTCAAATAGTAGCGATAATGTTAGCATGGCTGATGCAGCGCATCCCAAAAGAAGACATACATATTTCTACAGTTCCCCAATGTGTAATTACATAACAGTTAATCATCGATACACCTTAAAGAATAATTCATTTATAATTAAATGTGTATGTGCATGTGATGGTGTTAACATTGGTGTTAGCATGGCTGATGCAGCGCATCCCGAAAGAAGACATACACATTTCTACAGTTCCCCAATGTGTAATTACATAACAGTTAATCATCGAAACACCTTAAAGAATAATTCATTTATAATTAAATGTGTATGTGCATGTGATGGTGTTAACATTGGTATTAGCATGGCTGATGCAGCGCATCCCGAAAGAAGACATACACATTTCTACAGTTCCCCAATGTGTAATTACATAACAGTTAATTATCGATACACCTTAAAGAATAATTCATTTATAATTAAATGTGTATGTGCATGTGATGGTGTTAACATTGGTATTAGCATGGCTGATGCAGCGCATCCCGAAAGAAGACATACACATTTCTACAGTTCCCCAATGTGTAATTACATAACAGTTAATTATCGATACACCTTAAAGAATAATTCATTTATAATTAAATGTGTATGTGCATGTGATGGTGTTAACATTACTATTGCGGACTGCTCAAAAAGAACCTATACACACTTTCACCATGCACGTGTGTATAATCATTTAATGTGTTAATGTGTTCATTTTCGTCACTGTGTCCATGCAATGTATAAAATGTGTATATTATTCAAATCTATACTTGTCTCATTGTGATTTACTTATATTTGTTTTTGAAAGAACTCTTCAAACCTCCAGGAGTGATTTTTAAAAACATTACAATAAGTACATTTTAATCAGTACAAGAGTTTCAAGAGTAATATGTTTATCATTCAAAGTTTTGCAATCATGTTAATGTGTTCATTTTCGTCACTGTGTCCATGCAATGTGTCATTTTCGTGCAAAAACACATTTTAATCAGTACAAGAGTTTCAAGAGTAACATGTTTATCATTCAAAGTGTAAGTGGGTATTTATTGGGACACTCTATATACTGTCCGCACTTGGAAAGGATCTTGAATGCCAATTGAGTGTTGTGGACAGTCGTTGAAATTACGGAAAGGTTCCAGCATGCATATATATGTAAGTAATGCGCACAATGTGCGTAATCAAAATGATAATTGTTGATCGTACCCATATAATCGGCCGCAGAAAAAGTGCTTCTCAGAAACTGTGACTCTTGGAAGTTTAGTCACACGAGTGTTGTTAGTAAATTATGACTTATTTCGCACATGGAATGCTTAATCGTGTAACTGTAATGTTTTTCTTTGTCGAAGCAAGTTGTTCGACACTGAAACTTGTTTCGACTTTCTTGGACCGTTTTCGATCTATAATAATGCTGTGTAACGTCCGACGGATTACTTTAGCATTCGTAACAGGACATGTGGTGTCAACAACGATTGAATGTGCTTAGATGGGTAACATTAACAGGCTACGCAGAGCTTGCGCCTATTTGGAAACAAAAGAATTCTACCAAATCCGAACATTTAGTGTTGTTAGTAAATTATGACTTATTTCGCACATGGAATGCTTAATCGTGTAACTGTAATGTTTTTCTTTGTCGAAGCAAGTTGTTCGACACTGAAACTTGTTTCGACTTTCTTGGACCGTTTTCGATCTATAATAATGCTGTGTAACGTCCGACGGATTACTTTAGCATTCGTAACAGGACATGTGGTGTCAACAACGATTGAATGTGCTTAGATGGGTAACATTAACAGGCTACGCAGAGCTTGCGTCTATTTGGAAACAAAAGAATTCTACCAAATCCGAACATTTAATGTTGTTAGTAAATTATGACTTATTTCGCACATGGAATGCTTAATCGTGTAACTGTAATGTTTTTCTTTGTCGAAACAAAAACTTGACTTTCTTGGACCGTTTTCGATCTATAATAATGCTGTGTAACGTCCGACGGATTACTTTAGCATTCGTAACAGGACATGTGGTGTCAATAACGATTGAATGTGCTTAGATGGTTAACATTAACAGGCTACGCAGAGCTTGCGCCTATTTGGAAACAAAAGAATTCTACCAAATCCGAACATTTAGTGTTGTTAGTAAATTATGACTTATTTCGCACATGGAATGCTTAATCGTCAAAGCAAGTTGTTCGAAACTGAAACTTGTTTCGACTTTCTTGGACCGTTTTCGATCTATAATAATGCTGTGTAACGAACTAAGGAATACATTAGAATTCGTAACAGGACATGTGGTGTCAACAACGATTGAATGTGCTTAGATGGGTAACATTAACAGGCTACGCAGAGCTTGCGTCTATTTGGAAACAAAAGAATTCTACCAAATCCGAACATTTAGTGTTGTTAGTAAATTATGACTTATTTCGCACATGAAATGCTTAATCGTGTAACTGTAATGTTTTTCTTTGTCGAAGCAAGTTGTTCGACACTGAAACTTGTTTCGACTTTCTTGGTCCGTTTTCGATCTATAATAATGCTGTGTAACGTCCGACGGATTACTTTAGCATTCGTAACAGGACAGAAAACGATTGAATGTGCTTAGATGGTTAGCAAAGTTGTGTACCTATTAAAATATAGGATTATCAAATTTTCATTAGCTAACAAGACCGAAGACATCAACTATTAAAATCTGACATCGTGAACTTTTTCTTATTAAAATACTCGTACGTCTCAAAACTTTGAATAAAAATCCTAGCTTCATATTTTCTACACATCGTGTTACTGGAAAGTTTTGCCTGTTGTATAATGTCCGTATCTTGTTACGTTCTTAGAATGTTGTTAACAATCACATGAACAGCCCGTGACTATCATTATTGATCAATTTAATATCCGATTAATACCACTCAGCCAAAGGTATATACTTAAGGAAACATATTTTCAATATATTTCCATATGAAGTATTATTATTGAGTTTAAGGAAATGTTTCATTTCATCTTATCTATTACTGTACAAACTCTTGAAAAGAGCTCATGGAATCAAAACATCTGCAGTGCTGAATTTATTTTAGTAAACAATGCAGTAAACCTCAACCAAAAAGGACAATTGCTTATACCAAAATAGTAACCATGGTTGAGTAATATTTGTTTTCGAATTATTCCATTTAATCTGCCCATTCTACTTATTTTTACGTGTTCTCTTCCCTACTTGTTCATTTGTTATGCACTTTTGCATTTTGTCTGCATTATATTCTGTAGACTAATGTATATGATACATATTTTCAATATATTTCAATTATGAAGTCTATTACAGGTTGTTTACGTCTTATTGATTGCTCACACATCAAAAGAGAAATCAAAACATCTGCAACGCTGAACTTGTAAACACGAAATTATAAAGGAAACAATTTTCAATATATTTCCATATGAAGTATTATTATTGTAACTATTTCATCTTATCTATTACTGTTAATCAAAACATCATACTGATTTAATAAGACATTTTTTTAGGGAGTGCTGTGTTGCCGTTTAAATAATAATTCTATCTGTAGAAATCTGTATGGATAGTTAACATGAAATGTTTACGTCTTCTTGATTGCTCACACATCAAGGAAACCTCTAACGCCAACTTGTAAACACGAACTTATAAAGGCTGAAAATACTTATACTGACACGTTTAAATAATAATTCTATCTGTAGAAACCTGTATGGATAGTTAACATGAAATGTTTCGTTATGTTCGTAGTTATGAATTCTAATAAATCACATAAGTTTAATTTGTAGAAATAGAGAAATGAATGGTGTAGGTGTAATTCGTCATATAGAAAATCACATTTTATTTTAAGCGTGTCATCATGCAATAATGAAACGGTAAAAATTGCCACCTTTTCGTAAAAACTCGCAATGGACACAAAATGGGATAAAATATGTAGTTTAAAAAAGATGTGTGATTCTTATAGAATTGAATTGTTTCAAAAGAAACGGAGTATAAATATTTTCTTTCTTCTACTAAGAATTCTGGTGTAGTATTCCTATAATACATTCATCACCACAAACGAAGATTCGGTATCGGGGATTTACCGCAAGCCACGTTAAACGGAAAATTCAAAGTAACGATAAATAGAATTTAGAATATTTCAACGATCGACCGCAGTGTAGTGCGCACGTGAGTCTGAATATGCAAATATTTACTCATTTCATTGCAGACGAGTTCTGAAACCTTGCATCGAGGAAACTTTGTCAGGGTCCGTAGGAATCATACCGCGACCTTGTCTTCTAAATTTTAATATATGCGGATTACACGAGCTGTCATAAGATGTTATATTATCGCATTGTATAACGGCAGTAACGGCTACTAACGCTAATATTTATTATACTTTATCTTTTTAATCTTAAGCCATATATGTGCCCATAATTATGAAAGTGGTCTAAGTCAAAATTTAAAAAAAATGAGTTTATCAGTTATTTCATACCACATTATTTTTAACTAAATTTATTCAATGTAATTTTTACGAAATTGTCAAAAATGAACCATTAGATAGTGGTTGTAATTTCAACATTATATGGAATTCATTTAGTTTTAATTATGAAAGTGGTCTAAGTCAAAAATTTAAATAAATTATATAAACAACTTGAAAATGGCACGTGGCCTTCTTTGACGCGTTTCTGAACTACATAATAAAATAAATGACAATCAAATTTTAATAATAACGACAACTTCATTCCGGTTTATAATCAATAACAAGAAGAGTAAAAAATACCGCGGGTGAATCTGTCTCTTGGCTACAAATTCAATGGATGAGATTCTTGAAAAATGAACCTTATAAAATGTTCTATAAAACATCTTTAGATGATTCTAAATTTCACGTTTTGGATCTTTCACCTAAAAAAGGAAGACCAAAAATATACGGAAATATTAAATTACTTCCATTATACACCACCATTAGACCAGTATCGGAAGAAAAACATATAGATATTATGAGTTTACTACCGTACATCCCTCCAGTTTTTCAGGAACATTTTAAGAATCTTAAATACTCGAAATAATGATAAAAATGGATTACTGTTTAAAAATAATTAATAAATGTAATAAATGTTCACGAATTATTTCAATCAAATTATTGTTTCAAATAAAACTCAAAGTTCTTTATTGCTTTAAGTCATTTATAGGACATTCAGTTAATTTTGAAAATGGTCTAAGTCAATTCAATCTTTAAAAATAATATTATCGTATAAAATTCACACAAAATTTCATCTTCATAGTAAATTTCCATTAATTAAGACTAATAAAATTATAAATTAAAATGTCGCATAATGTAAAAATATTTTTTAAATTATTCAAATGCAATTCATTAAATATCTCGAAACAAGAAATATATGATTTAGACCACTTTCATAATTATGGGCACATATGCGAGATACTCTATTTCCCATAAAACGCTACATTGTTACATTCCATTTCGTTAGTAACAAGTATTAATCCTAATATTTATTAAAAGTTTTCTTCCTTTTGTTACGTACAAGTAACGGCTTCCGATACTAATATTTATTAAAGGTCGCGATATAAATGGTTACGCGTTTCTCTTTAAAGAAGAATAACATTAAACTAGTTTCGATATCGTTAACCTGATTAGTTGAATTTTGAAGGTTACATCGGATTTAGTGCATCAATGAAATGAATCAATGATTTGAGCGCGTCTATTGACCGTCAGGTAGAAAATACATTGACAATTATGGTCATGAAAGACAGTTGCAGTGAGCGGCAACGCTAATTGAATATTAAACTTCAGAAACCACAAGGGCACAGATTTGCTGACGATTTATCGACAAGCAAATCTGTATTACTTACGTACGCATACGACACAACTTTACGTGTGGCACTCTACGCGTCATGATTCATTCTCGCCAACAGGATTGCGGAGGTGAAGACTTATAACGAATTAGCGTTCCGCGAATAAATTACATGGTAAATTACTTGATTCGCGTCACTTGTCTTTATGTTGTCATCTCAGGCATTTAAGAGCAACCTGCATGCTTAAATGACAATAACAAGAAACAGAGGTATGTGGAAAATTTGTCAGAGAGAGAGAGAGAGGGAGAAAGAGAGACGCGTGGTCTTCACGTTGAAATAAACGTATGTTTGTATGAAAATATGACACAGTTTATTCCATACTCTTTTAGTGATTGTTTGAATTTTGAAGTAGTTTGACCACATTATGTTCTATTCTTTACGTTTGATAACAGGTACGTTTACTAAATATACGTGTTCTAATGTATCTTTTTGCATATCTCTTTAATTCGTAAATGACTGCATGTGTTAATACTCTGGATGTTTCATACATTTAGTTAAAATTTCACAACTGCTGAAAATGCGGCATTTACGAAGTTTTTGATCGAGTTACCTTCCAACAGTTTACAGACAGCCAAAATTAGTTTATGCATAAAGTCGTATATGTGTAAAGTCGTAATATGTGTAAGGAAATATCTAGAAATTCATGCTATTAGTTTTGTACATAAAACATTATAACTGCAGTTATATAAAGTACTTTTGTCTATATTCAGCAGTGCGTTATTTCTCTTTACGCTGGAGATCCGATACTAATATTCCTCTTGAATGGATCAAATATGACTTACTGTACAACTATTGGGTTGGAGGGAAAGTTCTGTCGTATTTTTAATAGGCAGGTAATTTTTCTTATAAATAAAAAAAAACATCTGGCTAGTGAGTCATTCGGATTTTTTTTTGTTTTTTTTTTATAGTTGCTGTATAATATAAAAGGAGTCCTTTTTTACCGTTCATCATTTACTTGTGATATTTAAAGTGAAAAACATGTCAGTAGATAAAGTGCATTTACGACACTGCATTTTGTATGAATTCCAAAAAGGAAGCAACGCATCGGTTGCATGTAAAAATTTATGTGCGGTATTTGGAAAAGATATTGTAAATGTTCGTACTTGTCAAAGATGGTTTAGCAAATTTCGTTCCGGGGATCTGAGCCTCCAAGAAAGTGATCGATCTGGACGACCATCCAAGATCGATAATGAAATTTTACGATCCATGTTGGAAAATAATCCACATTTAACAAGTCGAGAAATTGCAGAAGAGTTTGGCATTCATCATACAACACATTAAATGTATTATGATTAATATTAAACACATATTTTTATAAATTAATTCAAATATTTTCTTTAAAATACGACAGAACTTTCCCTCCAACCCAATATTTTTTCCCTGTGAGAAAACACTTTTGCTTCAATCAAACAACTCATGGTATTAGTCAAATATATGACGTATCATGAAAATAAAACAATAAATGTTTTGTCGTTTCGCAACATTTGCATACATTTTTGTATTGTTATTTGCGTAACGAATATTATGTCGTCTTCAGCGCACTGATCATATGTAATTAGTGCTGAGTAAAATTCATAAATATATACACGCATACATTGATTTTTCAAATTATTTTGAATCATGGTTTATTTTTTAAAATACCAAGAAACGGACAATCAATTTTACAAAATTATTCAAAAACAGTATGTACACCATTTTGACGATTGCATCCCCTGTAAACAGAATACCATCTGTTACTGTCAATTTCCGATACGAAATGAATATAAAAAACATGTTATTATCACAAATCAGTTTGTTAGAAAGGATGTCACTCTACAGTGCTGTTCTTTCATTAAATCTTTGTTTCACAATAAATATTAGGTTGGAGGGAAAGTTCTGTCGTATTTTTAATAGGCAGGTAATTTTTCTTATAAATAAAAAAAAACATCTGGTTAGTGAGTCATTCGGATTTTTTTTGTTTTTTTTTTATAGTTGCTGTATAATATAAAAGGAGTCCTTTTTTACCGTTCATCATTTACTTGTGATATTTAAAGTGAAAAACATGTCAGTAGATAAAGTGCATTTACGACACTGCATTTTGTATGAATTCCAAAAAGGAAGCAACGCATCAGTTGCATGTAAAAATTTATGTGCGGTATTTGGAAAAGATATTGTAAATGTTCGTACTTGTCAAAGATGGTTTAGCAAATTTCGTTCCGGGGATCTGAGCCTCCAAGAAAGTGATCGATCTGGACGACCATCCAAGATCGATAATGAAATTTTACGATCCATGTTGGAAAATAATCCACATTTAACAAGTCGAGAAATTGCAGAAGAGTTTGGCATTCATCATACAACACATTAAATGTATTATGATTAATATTAAACACATATTTTTATCAATTAATTCAAATATTTTCTTTAAAATACGACAGAACTTTCCCTCCTACCCAATATTTTTTCCCTGTGAGAAAACACTTTTGCTTCAATCAAACAACTCATGGTATTAGTCAAATATATGACGTATCATGAAAATAAAACAATAAATGTTTTGTCGTTGGGCAACATTTGCATACATTTTTGTATCGTTATTTGCGTAACGAATATTATGTCGTCTTCAGCGCACTGATCATAGGTAATTAGTGCTGAGTAAAATTCATATATATATATATACACGCATACATTGATTTTTCAAATTATTTTGAATCATGGTTTATTTTTTAAAATACCAAGAAACGGACAATCAATTTTACAAAATTATTCAGAAACAGTATGTACGCCATTTTGACGATTGCATTCCCTGTAAACAGAATATCATCTGTTACTGTCAATTTCCGATACGAAATGAACATAAAAAGCATGTTATTACCACAAATCAGTTTGTTAGAAACGATGTCACTCTACAGTGCTGTTCTTTCATTAAATCTTTGTTTCACAATAAATATTAGGTTGGAGGGAAAGTTCTGTCGTATTTTTAATAGGCAGGTAATTTTTCTTATAAATAAAAAAAAACATCTGGCTAGTGAGTCATTCGAATTTTTTTTTGTTTTTTTTATAGTTGCTGTATAATATAAAAGGAGTCCTTTTTTACCGTTCATCATTTACTTGTGATATTTAAAGTGAAAAACATGTCAGTAGATAAAGTGCATTTACGACACTGCATTTTGTATGAATTCCAAAAAGGAAGCAACGCATCGGTTGCATGTAAAAATTTATGTGCGGTATTTGGAAAAGATATTGTAAATGTTCGTACTTGTCAAAGATGGTTTAGCAAATTTCGTTCCGAAGATCTGAGCCTCCAAGAAAGTGATCGATCTGGACGACCATCCAAGATCGATAATGAAATTTTACGATCCATGTTGGAAAATAATCCACATTTAACAAGTCGAGAAATTGCAGAATAGTTTGGCATTCATCATACAACACATTAAATGTATTATGATTAATATTAAACACATATTTTTATAAATTAATTCAAATATTTTCTTTAAAATACGACAGAACTTTCCCTCCAACCCAATATTTTTGCCCTGTGAGAAAACACTTTTGCTTCAATCAAACAACTCATGGTATTAGTCAAATATATGACGTATCATGAAAATAACACAATAAATGTTTTGTCGTTGGGCAACATTTGCATACATTTTTGTATCGTTATTTGCGTAACGAATATTATGTCGTCTTCAGCGCACTGATTACAGGTAATTAGTGCTGAGTAAAATTCATATATATGTACACGCATACATTGATTTTTCAAATTATTTTGAATCATGGTTTATTTTTTAAAATACCAAGAAACGGACAATCAATTTTACAAAATTATTCAAAAACAGTATGTACGCCATTTTGACGATTGCATCCCCTGTAAACAGAATACCAACTGTTACTGTCAATTTCCGATACGAAATTAACATAAAAAGCATGATATTATCACAAATCAGTTTGTTAGAAACGATGTCACTCTACAGTGCTGTTCTTTCATTAAATCTTTGTTTCACAATAAATATATCATGCTTTTGCTACTTATGTAAAGAGAATTCTAATTTAAACGAATATACGTCCCTACGCTTGCATTATTAATTAATTTACATATTTATTTATTTGTAACATCATCTTGTAAATTCCAGCGATAGTCTAGTCTTTGTTAAAACCCGTCGCCGTTGTAATACAAACTTACGAAAACAAGACTCTAAATTCACTATACTCAAATCCTTTTGCGATGAAATGATATTACATATAGTTACGATTCAATTAGTCTACATGATTCCTTTTTTGTAAATGTATCCATTTGCAACACTTACAAGCTCCATTTTTTCACAGATTTGATCTTGTCTAGCTATCAATATTTTGCCAATACGGCAAGACACATCAAAGCATCAAAAGTATTACATCTTACAAACTTGATCAGTAAAAAAATAATATAATATGCGTTGCGTTTTGAAAAATAAGTATCTAAATGATGAAATGCATGCACATGAGTTGTGCAATATTTCCTGAATCTTGTGAAATAATAAAAGATTCAAGAATAAAACAATACTAGGCTGCCAATTTATACAGAAGGTACAGGATAATACAGAGGGTAAAAGAGCACCTTTAGCAAAGAAATGTAAAATAATTATTATATTTATTGGACTGTACAAAATAGTGGGCGAGTGCTTACAAGCAAAAGTCTACATATGTTCACATATACACACCCATCTCCGGGAGGTCCATACATGTAATATACATAGTATAGCATACACATAATATACATAGTATAGCGTATTACACATTGTCTGTGTACAAACGTATTGTTCGACAACTGTTGCTTTAATAGAATCCTCATTAGTAAAATATAGATAGTAAATAAAATGAAAATATATCGCATACTGAAACCTTCTTACATCACATGCATTTGGTTGTGTATATTGTCTGCCGCAATAACTGTTATAATGTATTTTTCCCATCGCTTACAATCATACCAAAAACTTATTTCGCGTGTGCAAGTCAATAAGTTAATATATTGAAATGTAATATTCAACAACTTAAAGACTTAACAAATTCAACAAAATATTATATTCAAATATATTAGTCTACTGACCGGTACACGCAAAATAATTTCCAAATTAAGTAATAGTTAGCGTACGTTTTGGGAGAAACATTTGCTGCGTAGACGTAAGAAAACAACATGCTATTTAAAAGTAACCGAATAAAATGCTCAATCATTGTTTTATAATACTTTGACCAGAGGGAGTTAAACTTTCGAATTCGTAAGATGCTTTATTTGAATAATCCGCGGAAGATATAATTTTTAACAACGATATTTTCCCGACTGTGTACTACTTATAGGTAGACTAATCAGTAAAATCGATTTCTTTTCAGCATGTTCAATGCACTGTCGGAAAAGTAGTTTTATGGACGAATAAACATTACCATTCCGCACAACATTTTTTCTCTAACATCTTCCTTCTATAGGAAACAAGAAGGGAACCAGAATTCATCTAAATCAGGTGACTCGCCCTGTATACAGACTATCCCGTCATATGCGGAAATTAATAGTAGATTCAATGTATATAAACATATATCCCATCTGATGTTTTCGAGTTATGGCGAATTTTGCGTTACAAAAATTCTATTCATAAAGCTAGTTTGCTTAGGTAATTCCACATGGGTATTTATCAACTGTTCTCGACGCCCAACTCACAAGTTGGCTATTTTGATTTTGCAAACGTTACCTCACGGTATTCTGAGTAGTTCAGATTCATTATTTTGCGAAAAACATTGAACGACCCGTCCACGGGACCAAAGCGATTAACTCTAATTTGTTTGTTTTTAATTTTAGTACCAAGGGACTTCATGGTTTTGTAGAGTTAATATTTAAAGTAAATGTAATACTTCTGGTTTTGTAGAGTTAATCTATTTGGTAAATAAGCGGCTCAATCATCAGATCATCGAAACACATTAAACGCGAATAAAAGCTGAATGCATAGAAAGATTATGAGTCAATAGCAAAATGTCTACAACCGATTTGTATTTAAATGAAGTTAACACTTTGACTGCCAAGCGTATTTTGCTATTTTAGAACCGCGATGCTATGAAATACTGCACAGTATGATTAAATCGCGCAAAATGAAGGTAACGCAAATTTATCAGAGGCCAAAGTATTGAAGCACCGTTTCAATATCAATTGCATTTACAAGGTTTCAAATTGGCTTCATGGCGAATTTTTTGCATTTTTAGTAAAACCGTTTGCGCCGGTCACAAGTGACCACCGTGGCAGTCAAAGTGTTAATAATTTTTACCTCTTCCTTCGTCGGTAAGTAACAGATATATGTGGCAGAAAAATGAACCCACTTTAACTCGGCAACGAGGAAGACTAGACTATAAGTTACATTAAAATGACGTTTGTATTATTTTCACGTGGCAAATCCATCTCTAGACTGGTGTCCATACATACCGGGATACTCTGTATGTACGCAGAGTCGTTCCGAAATACGGCAACAAATTTTCGAAGCGTACTTTACGCAAGTTGAAGATGACAAAGATCCTCCATTTTTTTGAGATATCGCGATTTTTTTGTTTGTAACCGAATTTTACAAAAGCGCACGATGACGTTAAATAAGGCTTTGTGTACAACAGGAGATATAAAATATCAATGTCTGACCACTTATTGGATTATTGATCACAACTTGTTATACTATCTTTACTTGCACACCATCCAACCTATTTTAGGTACTACAGATTCAAATATGACTAAAAACTGACATATTTGACATGCCATCTACTAAATTTAATGTCAACCATTCGTTCGGTTCCAAGTGTTGCTACTGTTTACTTTTTATGAGAATATAGTAAGTATACAGTGCTTATGCCCATAAATTTGCTAGGCCTTTTTGGAAAACCCCATCAGAAACAAAGATCAGCTATAATTTGAATATAATTATTTGTAGACCTAAGGTCATAGAACTCTTTTGTATCGTCAAAGCGAATAAACTGCACTTCGAAAGTATGTCGATCTATTGCAGAATATAATTTATGTTGAACGCACGTGAAAAATAAAGAAAACATGAGTGGAAATTTTTATCCATTTAAAAGAATGCCATCAACTACTTCCATAATAACCATTACGACTTCGTACGGAATTATACGAAAAAAGACTATGCTGGCATTGTTTTATAATAACACATATATATGTGAACCCCTCTTTTACTTTTTCATCGTGAATTGTACGTAGTTATAAAATGTGAAAGAAAATTTCTTACTATAGTTGGAACTTATAAATTAAGACGTGACTTAGACTTCAAACATGATGATAGACTTTGATATAGCAGCTAATTAATTCGCTGCAATCCAACCATTCGCTACCAGGTAATTAAGTATTTTACTCTCCGGTTCTGAATGAGGTACCACACCTGACCTTCTATTACCATTTAGATATTCCTGCAAGATTAGTGAAATGACAACATAACAAAGTGTCTAGATAAAAAAATTGCTTAAAGCTATGATATTATCAAATGAATGTTCGCTCACTTGCAGTAATAGGGTTTTCTGTGTTAAATACTGAGTTGGTTTCAGGTTCAACTGGAGGCACAATGACTTTTCTTGTTTTGTTAAAAGGTGCGCTGCAGCTTCCATCTCTATGTCCCGTTCTTCGGATTCTTTTGATACTGTCGAAAATGATTTTATGGACGTCGCCGCACTGTAAGGTTTTTCGACAGTAGAGGTTGAACTGGTAGAATGTAGGCTGGAAATGTTGGGATTGCTATCCTGTTCCACCCACTGATTGGCTGGAGTCGTCGTCCGAGTGTGACTGATTTGACTGGTTGCGAAACTGCTGCTGGCTAAGTCTGGCTTTGCAGTGTACTTTCGGTCGATGGAAGAGTAACTTTTTTCTTCTTCTCTGTACCAAAAGTAATGATTTTTTCATCTCTCTTTCTTTCCATGTCGGCTCTTTCCTATCATCATATACTGCTTGATCAGTGAATTTTGTTTTCGTGTAAAAAAGATGAACCGTGAATGCTCTGTTCAGTTTCTTCATATGGAATAGTTAATGTTTTTATTTTAAAAGCTTCAGCGAGGCGTGAAGAAAACAATGGCTCGACTGGAATTTATATACATTTGCTATCAGAGATATCTAGGAGATATCAAATGTTGAATATTGACACTGGAAAATGTCAGAGTGTTATATCAAATTGCCTAAGTGGTCAGTCTAATGTAGCATACCAAAGAATAGAGTATATTTAGCAATTTAACATGATTTATTTATTACACATAATGCTTGTATACACATTTTTGAGTATAATTTGACACTGAGTAAAAAGAAACCTACTGTAATTGGTATTGGGTCAGGCCAAATCAAAGCTTCAACAAAATAGAATCATTCCGGCTAAACTATTTATTGAAACTATTTGCTGTCAAATAACATAAATTTGGAGTTGTTTTATTTTCTCTAGACAGTTTGGCAATAAAAATACTTTTTAATACTTTATACCTGGAGTTGCAAATTTGATAGCTTCACCCTACATTGGCACGTGTTTGTCAAATGTTTATTAAAATGTAAAGTAGTTGCTTATCTATTTTCCAAGTTATGTTTCTCATTAATTTGAAACGACATCAGGTTTCGACAAGAATTTGCTGAATATTTCAGTAACCATTCTTTCAAGACATGACAATGGAAATTGCAATGGATCGCTCATCTATTATCTTCTGTACATATCATTTTGTACGTTGTGGATTTGGTTGCCTACTTTTCCGCAATTTGCAGGCATTAATTCCTTGTTTTTTTTACATGTTGCAGTACGGCTTTGCCATCATTATTACTTGGGGCATTCGCAAAAATTGAGTTGTATCCATAACTAAACATGCGAATCATTATTATAACGGCTGTTCCACCAAATTTTTGAGCCGCAATATATACGGTTTGCAAAACCGTCCGAACAATTGGATAAAAAGTTTTATTACTGTGTTCAGTATGTCCTTGTAGTAGTTTTAGTAATATTAAAAAAGAAATATCCGCGTAAATATAATATTCAAATAAAACTACGTTTAAATACTTACATAAAACCAATCGTAAAAAAATTGAACACTTGAAATATGTACCCTGCTTAACCTTTTAGTCATTTGTCTGTTATTCGGAAACATATTTTCGATTACAATGATTAAAAAATAATAAAAGATAATTTTCTCTTACTACGTTAGACTGACCGCTTAACCTGAGGAAAAACTCGCCATATATCACCGATTTTTTTGTTCGTAATCTGGTGTTAACTATCTATTCGGGTACGTGAAAGTTGAAAAAAGAATGCGCGAAAGAAAATACGCTGATTTTTGTCTTGTTCGTCAACTGTGGATTTACATTTTTTGTTTAATTAATAAATAAATGAAGTCTCTGTTTAATAATATCAAACTATGTTAACACAGATTTAATTACAGATTGAATTACACGAAAGTGCAATTTGATAACAAGACCTTTACCTTCTTTTTGAGGTGTGGCGGTGTATTGGCGTGGACGGTCCACTGCTGCCCTAAGTGAAATGCAAACTGATACAATCTGTTCACAAACGCCTGGCAACACGCACCATAAACAATTGTATTAGTGAAAAAGAAGCAAGAACTAATATAGATTTCGCTATGGTATGTGTAACTTTAAAACTTTGTTTCGTAGGTTGACTTCAGACATATGAAAAACATCGTTGTGTTAGGACCCTTGTGCGTTTATATGTGAAAAAATATATGCTGCAGCCCCGTTTTCTTTACCGGCAAAAGATTATATGCAGGTTTTCATATCTACGTGAGCGTTCTAAACTCAAGTATTATATATAATCATAATATAGACCATTCTCACAAATATCGGTGTTTCTTAGGCTGATAATTAACACTAGATTGCCTAAGGCAGTCATTTTGACTGTTTTTTAATTTCAATTAGAAAAACAATTATGAAATTGATGACACAATTTCTTAGAATTTGGTGACTTTTTCTATAACATATAAATGGGTTTATGAATAATCGTAGTTACTTCCGCCCTCCTTTATTTCCGTATATATATGTGTGTTATACCTATATTGCCCAGAAGCAGTCATTTTGACTGCTTGGTAAATTTTAAATAATCTAAAGATTTTTATTTATTGAATTGAGTAAATTTCTTATATGACCTGTCCGGCTTTGTATTAAAATATGATGCATGATAAATTGTCGATTTGGGCGTATACTTGATAAGTGTCAGTTGCTCAATAAGCTAAAGTAGTACTAGTTATTCGAATCTTTATAAAGTGTTGTTCTAACAAGTTGTTTATTTTATTTCTTTTGCGCCCTAACTTTATGAAAAAAATGTCGAACAGAAATGAGTTCTTGGAAAAGTTAACGAACATAAGTGAAGAGTGCTCCGATATAGAATCAAATGCAACAAATTCTGAACTATCATCTGAAGATGAAGCGGATTATATTCAAAGTGAAACATCTGACGCTGAAGATAGTGATGAAGAGTCGATCACCAATGATGAAAATGAAAGTGTCATCAATATGCCCAGGAAAAGGTGTAGGGTGCTAACTAGTTCAGATTCTGATGAAGAAACTGAAAATACGTTTCAGGAGGTCGAAACAGCTGCTGATGGTACTGTGTGGACAAAAATTGACGAAGGTGGTGTATTCCTGGAAGGATACCATCTGCTTGTATTTTCAAGAGTGTGAAAGGGCCAACAGGCTACGCAAAAAGGAACATTGTGGCAGATAATCATATCAGTGCATTATCGTCGATAATAGATAACTATATTATCAAACATATAAGAAAGTGCACAGAAGAATGTCGCCGAATTTTGCGGAACGGTTGGACAATATCATTACCGGAAATACGTGCATTTATTGGGATTCTATATGCTCGTGGAGCTTACGAGGCAACAAATTTTAAATTGAGTTATTTATGGTCAGCGAAGTGGGGTCCCGAATCTTTTAGAAAAACTATGGCCAGAGAAAAGTTCAAGCAAATCCTGCGATTTATTCATTTTGACAAAAGAACCGAATGCAGTAGGCGCCTACAATCAAATAAGTTTGCCTTGCTTTCGGAAATATGGGTTAAGTTCATTGAAAACAGTCAATATGTGCAGTTAATATTTACTAATAACCTGTTATATAACTGTAAATAACATAAAAAATATTAAAAATTAATTTTAAACAAATTTCTTTACATATTTGTTATTTTTTCACAATGCAGTCATTTTGACTGTTTTTGGGCAATATAGGTATACAAGAAATCTCGGGCAATCTAGTGTTAAAGTGCACATATCGAAAATTGTTATTTGTAATAATACGCTTTATCTAATAAATATAAATACATTTTTTAATCAATAGTAGATAAATCTGATAATCTATACGTTGAATTATATAGTATGTTTTTGCTAGATATAATTCTTTGCTACTATACATTTTTGCATTAACAGAGACGCCTATTGGTGACTACGAGATTAAACTATTCCACTGAAAAGAAACATTTGTGCTGTGTTCAAAAGTGTGTGTATAATTAAAAAACGAGTACGTCAGATTTACAATGGAGGACTGCCTTGCGCAGTTGAATTATTTTTTGTACAATAATATTCAATTTAAAGTACCTTCGTCATAAAATATATTACAAGGACAGCTTCAGTAGACATAATTACTACACATTCACATATTGCCGATGAAGGCATACCTTCAAACAATTGGTAACAAATGTCTCATGTAAAATTATAGTGTAAGAATAATTTTTGGAAGCAAGCATATACTTACAGATTTTTTTTCTGTCCAATGTTCTGCAGAATCATTATGTCCTTGAGTTTGAGCAACAATTTGTTCAAAGTGGGCGCACTCCTCGTGCCTTGTAACACCATTCTCACGATATCGATAAAGTTCGGATAGTCGTAGCCGAAGTTCCCTTTCTCTTTCTAAATTTGCTAGAAACTGTTCGTACTCCTGAGCTGTATAAAATTGGGCAAACACACGCATCCTGTCCCTAAATTCTCTGTACGAGATAAAAAAAATGCAAAAGTGTTTAATAAGCACAATCGCAAAAGCAAAGAACTGCATCACATAATCCATAGGACTACAGGAAAGAAAGAAACTGATACATACTTCTCTTCTTTCGTTTGTTTCCTTTTTATTCCTCTATCTTTCCTCGATGAGGCAAAAAAAGCTGATACGAGCTGATAATCTCGTACAACACGTTTTCTTCTAGCTCGTTCTCGTAAATTATTGGTGTACATGTCTACTTGAGCAAGTTTAAGCGCAATATCAAGGTCGTCATCTTCTGCAGGATTCAAAAATAATGAAGAAACAAGAGACTCAGCCTCATGATTATAATCCTACAAGTACCAAAACATTATAGCCACTAGCCTAAGCTGCATAACTACTGTATCGTTACAAAACTAAGCTTACTCTTTCAAAGTCGTCACGCTGTGGCATATATCCCAATTGAGCAGCTTCTTCGGGTGTAATATCCAGAGGTGGTAATCTTGAGGTAAGATCGGGTGACAAAGGTCCATGGTCTGATTTCGTTTGATCTGTCAAATTTGGCTTGTAGGTTTCTGTTGGTGGCCACGTGTGCCTTCCTATGTTTCCATCGAGATATCTGGCAATGTACTCTTCTTTAGCTTCTGCACATTCAAAAATAAAAAGCTGATACGTGGTTTTGGCAACGGTAAATAGCAGAGCGCAAAGTATGTATTTTACAAATTTAACCCTTTGCGGTCGTATGTCTACTCTCAGCCACCAAAGCTTTTTTACTGTTCCGGTCGTATGTCTGCTCTCAGCCACCACAGAAGAGAACATTAATAATCTTACGTTGTATTTCAAACTAATCTTTTAAAACTAAGCTACTATTCCACTGGTACTCTTACAACAAACAGGAATATGTATGTATATACCAGCTGTGATTAAGAAATTAGTTGTAACAAAAAATAATATTGTTGCTACCTATCCATCAGCTGATATTCTATTATTAGCGTGGAAAGACAAGAAAATAGTCACCATACTAAGCAGGTACGATACCTCGGGCATAAAATCTATAAAAAGATGGACGAAAGAAGGTGGCAACGTCAACATTAGCAAACCACATGTTATTATAAATTATAATATGTATATGGGAGGTGTCGATAAGACTGACCAGTTAGCAAATTCATATTGTTTTACGAGAAAATCTTGCAAATGGTGGAGAAGATTTTTTTATGGGGAACAGAGGTTTGCACTGTCAATAACTACATCTTATGTAAGGTGTCAGCAAACAGAGAAAACAAGACGCCAGTGTCATATTTAATGTTTGTCCGAAAATTGGTGGAACAACTTGTAGATGATTTTCGTGAAGGAGCATCTTCAAAACTACATATGGTTACTTAATGGTAAACTATATATATTGCTGCACTGTCAAGACGTAAAGAGTAAAGATTGTTTTGTATGCTCAACCAGAAAAATCCAGGGTAGAAGACGTCAAACTAATTATTTTTGCGACACATGTAATTAAAAAGCAGGACTTTATGTTGGATACTACTTTGAAAGATTCCAAACGATGGAGAACTATAAAGTATAATTTTCACATAAAAACATTACATTAAAACACATTATTGTGTAAAAATATATCCCAAGATTACAAAAGAATTAGTAAATCTTGTTTATCCTTCATAATCTTGCATATTATATATCACTCCTCGTTCAACAGAAATTAATTCCGACCAGTACGACACCCATGTCTAAATTTAATATGACCGCAAAGGGTTAAATGGCACAAAAATTGACCGTGTAAAATATGATAAATAATGTACCTTCTGGACTTCGTGTTTCAATATGTTTGCTTATATCTTCCCAGTTGCCAAAACCAAACTGCTCGATAGCATCCAGTAACCTAAGTTGCTCCCTTGCCGTCCAATTCCCTCTGCCATTAAATATGCTAATAGTACCAGAGTCCTATAATCAACAAAGTGATCCATTAAAACTACAAATTTTACGTGAAAGTAACATAAAACGAAAATATATACGACACATACCATGAACTGGTAAGAGTGATCATTTTTATGCTGTCCTATTTCAGCCCCCGCAGAAAAACACTACAACATTCAATAAAATTATGAAAATTACAGTGCTTTTACATAAAATAATTATAAATAGTAAATTATTGTAAAGGAACAACTGCCTTTTAAGATGTAGAGGTAGATGGAAAATATGTAAATAGTTTGCTAAATGTGGTAATTAATATTATGTGTACAGAATGAACCGATAAAATGACAGTTGCACATAAATGAATTGTTCAAAATGTTTCTGTCTTATTAATTCAATTTAATCAATTACTATTACCTGACATTCACATTACATTTGATGGAGTTCAATAATACCTGTGTTATATCAAAACTTCGTTTAAATTTTGAAATTGCGCGGAAAAATTAAGGAACACTTCCAACATAATGAGAAAAAAATGAGAAAATGCGGAAAAGTTAAGAAAACTTGATGCACATTAGAACCGGTGCCGGGAAAAAATATGTAATATAAATACTAGAATTAGGAAAAAAAGTGTTGACAAAGGAAAAATAAGAGGAGGGGGCACGTGACTAGGGTGGAGACATATATTCAACTCACCTGCAGACAGAGGTCAAACTCTGGGCATTCCACACATTTCACACGTAGCCCCGTGATGTCTTCTTGACAATAGGTACAGTTGTACTTCGCATATAAATCTAAAAGTAGTAGACTATGAGAGGGCGAGCTCGCGAAGCAGCACATTATGATGCCTCAAAGTATAATTAACTCAATTTTGTTCTATCGTGGTACATACCCGCCATTGTCCCACAGAGTTATTCCAGAACGATCCAGATGACGTCACTTCATGCCGCAGAGATACATAAGTTTACGTATCTGCGATGCTAAGCGCGTCTAAACGGTCCCATTTTCTACCAAAAATCACCTGAAATCGTAGAAGAAAGGCGATGTGCTTGCCCAAACGCGTTATCTACTTTTCCGAAGCATAAACTAGTAGAATTTCTGGATTGAAAAAATGTTGTTTACGACTGTTATGTCGCGAAAGAAGTACGCATGCGTTCCTCGGTACTATCGCCTAGGTAAACTATTTTCTCAGGGATGCCAACGTAACAACAGAAACCAGAGCAGCCTTCTTCGGGACAAATGTCATTTAGAAATTGCGCGTCAATTTAAATCGTACTTTTACATCATCGAATATATTCTTTATATACTTTTCCATTCGTATTTTTTTTTCTCCACAAGCGTACCGTCGAAATTTTTGGTTAGTTCATTGAAACTTTTTATTCTTTTAATCCGTTCTTGACAGATACCTATTAGACACTATATAGGTCTAATATAGATAGGTCAGTGATGGATAGTTTCCTTTTCTTTCGAAGGTTTACATATGTTTCATAATACGAAAGGATATTAAGAAAGTATTTCTTTTTATATCGTTTCTTAGGTTAGAAATGTTTGTTAGAATTCAAAAATGTCCAATTTCAAATGACATCATACAATTGTGAATTCTATATTTGTGCCCATAATTATGAAAGTGGTCTAAGTCATGTATTTCTTGTTTCGAGATATTTAATGAATTGCATTTGAATAAATTAAAAAATATTTTTACATTATGCGACATTTTAATTTATAATTTTATTAGTCTTAATTAATGGAAATTTACTATGAATATGAAATTTTGTGTGAATTTTATACGATAATATTATTTTTAAAGATTGAATTGACTTAGACCATTTTCAAAATTAACTGAATGTCCTATAAATGACTTAAAGCAATAAAGAACTTTGAGTTTTATTTGAAACAATAATTTGATTGAAATAATTCGTGAACATTTATTACATTTATTAATTATTTTTAAACAGTAATCCATTTTTATCATTATTTCGAGTATTTAAGATTCTTAAAATGTTCCTGAAAAACTGGAGGGATGTACGGTAGTAAACTCATAATATCTTTATGTTTTTCTTCCGATACTGGTCTAATGGTGGTGTATAATGGAAGTAATTTAATATTTCCGTATATTTTTGGTCTTCCTTTTTTAGGTGAAAGATCCAAAACGTGAAATTTAGAATCATCTAAAGATGTTTTATAGAACATTTTATAAGGTTCATTTTTCAAGAATCTCATCCATTGAATTTGTAGCCAAGAGACAGATTCACCCGCGGTATTTTTTACTCTTCTTGTTATTGATTATAAACCGGAATGAAGTTGTCGTTATTATTAAAATTTGATTGTCATTTATTTTATTATGTAGTTCAGAAACGCGTCAAAGAAGGCCACGTGCCATTTTCAAGTTGTTTATATAATTTTTTTTAAATTTTGACTTAGACCACTTTCATAATTATGGGCACATATGTTTCATAATACGAAAGGATATTAAGAAAGTATTTCTTTTTATATCGTTTCTTAGGTTAGAAATGTTTGTTAGAATTCAAAAATGTGCAATTTCAAATGACATCATACAATTGTGAATTCTATATTTATTATGAACATATTTAAGAATGAATCCAAGAGATGATGCAATTGACGCGTAAACAATGGTGTTAAATAACTTTACTCACCATAAAACATTAATACATATAATGCCTTCTTCGGGACAAATGTCATTTAGAAATTGCGCGTCAATTTAAATCGTACTTTTACGATTACATCGAATATATTCTTTACATACTTTTCCATTCGTATTTTTTTTTTCTCCACAAGCGTACCGTCGAAATTTTCGTTAGTTCATCGAAGCTTTTTATTCTTTTAATCCGTTCTTGACAGATACCTATTAGACACTATATAGGTCTAATATAGATAGGTCAGTGATGGATAGTTTCCTTTCTTCCGAAGGTTTACATATGTTTCATAATACGAAAGGATATTAAGAAAGTATTTCTTTTTATATCGTTTCTTAGGTTAGAAGTGTTTGTTAGAATTCAAAAATGTCCAATTTCAAATGACATCATACCATTCTGAATTCTATATTTATTATGAACATATTTAAGAATGAATCCGAGAGATGATGCAATTGACGCGTAAACAATGGTGTTAAATAACTTTACTCACCATAAAACATTAATACATATAATGCCTTCTTCGGGACAAATGTCATTTAGAAATTGCGCGTCAATTTAAATCGTACTTTTACGATTACATCAAATATATTCTTTACATACTTTTCCATTCGTACTTTTTTTTTCTCCACAAACGTATCGGCGAAATTTTCGTTAGTTCATTGAAACTTTTTATTCTTTTAATCCGTTCTTGACAGATACCTATTAGACACTATATAGGTCTAATATAGATAGGTCAGTGATGGATAGTTTCCTTTCTTCCGAAGGTTTACATATGTTTCATAATACGAAAGGATATTAAGAAAGTATTTCTTTTTATATCGTTTCTTAGGTTAAAAATGTTTGTTAGAATTCAAAAATGTCCAATTTCAAATGACATCATACAATTGTGAATTCTATATTTATTATGAACATATTTAAGAATGAATCCAAGAGATGATGCAATTGACGCGTAAACAATGGTGTTAAATAACTTTACTCACCATAAAACATTAATACATATAATGCCTTCTTCGGGACAAATGTCATTTAGAAATTGCGCGTCAATTTAAATCGTACTTTTACGATTACATCGAATATATTCTTTACATACTTTTCTATTCGTATTTTTTTTTTCTCCACAAGCGTACCGTTGAAATTTTCGTTAGTTCATCGAAACTTTTTATTCTTTTAATCCATTCTTGACAGATACCTATTAGACACTATATAGGTCTAATATAGATAGGTCAGTGATGGATAGTTTCCTTTCTTCCGAAGGTTTACGTATGTTTCATAATACGAAAGGATATTAAGAAAGCATTTCTTTTTATATCGTTTCTTAGGTTAGAAATGTTTGTTAGAATTCAAAAATGTCCAATTTCAAATGACATCATACAATTGTGAATTCTATATTTATTACGAACATATTTAAGAATGAATCCAAGAGATGATGCAATTGACGCGTAAACAATGGTGTTAAATAACTTTACTCACCATAAAACATTAATACATATAATGCCTTCTTCGGGACAAATGTCATTTAGAAATTGCGCGTCAATTTAAATCGTACTTTTACGATTACATCGAATATATTCTTTACATACTTTTCCATTCGTATTTTTTTTTCTCCACAAGCGTACCGTCGAAATTTTCGTTAGTTCATCGAAACTTTTTATTCTTTTAATCCGTTCTTGACAAATACCTATTAGACACTATATAGGTCTAATATAGATAGGTCAGTGATGGATAGTTTCCTTTCTTTCGAAGGTTTACATATGTTTCATAATACGAAAGGATATTAAGAAAGTATTTCTTTTTATATCGTTTCTTCGGTTAGAAATGTTTGTTAGAATTCAAAAATGTCCAATTTCAAATGACATCATACAATTGTGAATTCTATATTTGTGCCCATAATTATGAAAGTGGTCTAAGTCATGTATTTCTTGTTTCGAGATATTTAATGAATTGCATTTGAATAAATTAACAAATATTTTTACATTATGCGACATTTTAATTTATAATTTTATTAGTCTTAATTAATGGAAATTTACTATGAATATGAAATTTTGTGTGAATTTTATACGATAATATTATTTTTAAAGATTGAATTGACTTAGACCATTTTCAAAATTAACTGAATGTCCTATAAATGACTTAAAGCAATAAAGAACTTTGAGTTTTATTTGAAACAATAATTTGATTGAAATAATTCGTGAACATTTATTACATTTATTAATTATTTTTAAACAGTAATCCATTTTTATCATTATTTCGAGTATTTAAGATTCTTAAAATGTTCCTGAAAAACTGGAGGGATGTACGGTAGTAAACTCATAATATCTTTATGTTTTTCTTCCGATACTGGTCTAATGGTGGTGTATAATGGAAGTAATTTAATATTTCCGTATATTTTTGGTCTTCCTTTTTTAGGTGAAAGATCCAAAACGTGAAATTTAGAATCATCTAAAGATGTTTTATAGAACATTTTATAAGGTTCATTTTTCAAGAATCTCATCCATTGAATTTGTAGCCAAGAGACAGATTCACCCGCGGTATTTTTTACTCTTCTTGTTATTGATTCTTCTAGTGATTTCGTTAAAAATGAAGTTGTCGTTATTAATAAAATTTGATTGTCATTTATTTTATTATGTAGTTCAGAAACGCGTCAAAGAAGGCCACGTGCCATTTTCAAGTTGTTTATATAATTTATTTAAATTTTTGACTTAGACCACTTTCATAATTAAAACTAAATGAATTCCATATAATGTTGAAATTACAACCACTATCTAATGGTTCATTTTTGACAATTTCGTAAAAATTACATTGAATAAATTTAGTTAAAAATAATGTGGTATGAAATAACTGATAAACTCATTTTTTTTAAATTTTGACTTAGACCACTTTCATAATTATGGGCACATTTATTATGAACATATTTAAGAATGAATCCAAGAGATGATGCAATTGACGCGTAAACAATGGTGTTAAATAACTTTACTCACCATAAAACATTAATACATATAATGCCTTCTTCGGGACAAATGTCATTTAGAAATTGCGCGTCAATTTAAATCGTACTTTTACGATTACACGAATATATTCTTTACATACTTTTTCATTCGTATTTTTTTTTTCTCCACAAGCGTACCGTCGAAATTTTCGTTACTTCATTGAAACTTTTTATTCTTTTAATCCGTTCTTGACAGATACCTATTAGACACTATATAGGTCTAATATAGATAGGTCAGTGATGGATAGTTTCCTTTGTTCCGAAAGTTTACATATGTTTCATAATACGAAAGGATATTAAGAAAGTATTTCTTTTTATATCGTTTCTTAGGTTAGAAATGTTTGTTAGAATTCGAAAATGTCCAATTTCAAATGACGTCATACAATTGTGAATTCTATATTTATTATGAACATATTTAAGAATTAATCCACGAGATGATGCAATTGACGCGTAAACAATGGTGTTAAATAACTTTACTCACCATAAAACATTAATACATATAATGCCTTCTTCGAGACAAATGTCATTTAGAAATTGCGCGTCAATTTAAATCGTACTTTTACGATTATATCGAATATATTCTTTACATACTTTTCCCTTCGTATTTTAAACATTTTTTTTTTCTCCACAAGCGTACCGTCGAAATTTTCGTTAGTTCATCGAAACTTTTTATTCCTTTAATCCGTTCTTGACAGATACCTATTAGACACTATATAGGTCTAATATAGATAGGTCAGTGATGGATAGTTTCCTTTCTTCCGAAGGTTTACATATGTTTCATAATACGAAAGGATATTAAGAAAGCATTTCTTTTTATATCGTTTCTTAGGTTAGAAATGTTTGTTAGAATTCAAAAATGTCCAATTTCAAATGACATCATACCATTGTGAATTCTATATTTATTACGAACATATTTAAGAATGAATCCAAGAGATGATGCAATTGACGCGTAAACAATGGTGTTAAATAACTTTCCTCACCATAAAACATTAATACATATAATGCCTTCTTCGGGACAAATGTCATTTAGAAATTGCGCGTCAATTTAAATCGTACTTTTACGATTACATCGAATATATTCTTTACATACTTTTCCATTCGTACTTTTTTTTCTCCACAAGCGTACCGTCGAAATTTTCGTTAGTTCATCGAAACATTTTATTCTTTTAATCCGTTCTTGACAGATACCTATTAGACACTATATAGGTCTAATATAGATAGGTCAGTGATGGATAGTTTCCTTTCTTCCGACGTTTTACATATGTTTCATAATACGAAAGGATATTAAGAAAGCATTTCTCTTTATATCGTTTCTTAGGTTAGAAATGTTTGTTAGAATTCGAAAATGCCCAATTTCAAATGACATCATACAATTGTGAATTCTATATTTATTATGAACATATTTAAGAATGAATCCAAGAGATGATGCAATTGACGCGTAAACAATGGTGTTAAATAACTTTACTCACCATAAAACATTAATACATATAATGCCTTCTTCGAGACAAATGTCATTTAGAAATTGCGCGTCAATTTAAATCGTACTTTTACGATTACATCGAATATATTCTTTACATACTTTTCCATTCGTATTTTTTTTTCTCCACAAGCGTACCGTCGAAATTTTCGTTAGTTCATTGAAACTTTTTATTCTTTTAATCCGTTCTTGACAGATACCTATTAGACACTATATAGGTCTAATATAGATAGGTCAGTGATGGATAGTTTCCTTTCTTCCGAAGGTTTACATACGTTTCATAATACGAAAGGATATTAAGAAAGTATTTCTTTTTATATCGTTTCTTAGGTTAGAAATATTTGTTAAAATTCAAAAATGTCCAATTTCAAATGACATCATACAATTGTGAATTCTATATTTATTATGAACATATTTAAGAATGAATCCAAGAGATGATGCAATTGACGCGTAAACAATGGTGTTAAATAACTTTACTCACCATAAAACATTAATACATATAATGCCTTCTTCGAGACAAATGTCATTTAGAAATTGCGCGTCAATTTAAATCGTACTTTTACGATTACATCGAATATATTCTTTACATACTTTTCCATTCGTATTTTTTTTTTCTCCACAAGCGTACCGTCGAAATTTTCATTAGTTCATCGAATCTTTTTATTCTTTTAATCCGTTCTTGACAGATACCTATTAGACACTATATAGGTCTAATATAGATAGGTCAGTGATGGATAGTTTCCTTTCTTCCGAAGGTTTACATATGTTTTATAATACGAAAGGATATTAAGAAAGTATTTCTTTTTATATCGTTTCTTAAGTTAGAAATGTTTGTTAGAATTCAAAAGTGTCCAATTTCAAATGACATCATACCATTGTGAATTCTATATTTATTATGAACATATTTAAGAATGAATCCAAGAGATGATGCAATTGACGCGTAAACAATGGTGTTAAATAACTTTACTCACTATAAAACATTAATACATATAATGCCTTCTTCGGGACAAATGTCATTTTGAAATTGCGCGTCAATTTAAATCGTACTTTTACGATTACGTCGAATATATTCTTTACATACTTTTCCATTCGTATTTTTTTTTCTCCACAAGCGTACAGTCGAAATTTTCGTTAGTTCATCGAAACTTTTTATTCTTTTAATCCGTTCTTGACAGATACCTATTAGACACTATATAGGTCTAATATAGATAGGTCAGTGATGGATAGTTTTCTTTCTTCCGAAGGTTTACAGATGTTTCATAATACGAAAGCATTTCTTTTTATATCGTTTCTTAGGTTAGAAATGTTTGTTAGAATTCAAAAATATCCAATTTCAAATGACATCATACGATTGTGAATTCTATATTTATTATGAACATATCTAAGAATGAATCCAAGAGATGATGCAATTGACGCGTAAACAATGGTGCTAAATAACTTTACTCACCATAAAACATTAATACATATAATGCCTTCTTCGGGATAAATGTCATTTAGAAATTGCGCGTCAATTTAAATCGTACTTTTACGATTACATCGAATATATTCTTTACATACTTTTCCATTCATATTTTTTTTTCTCCACAAGCGTACGGTCGAAATTTTCGTTAGTTCATCGAAACTTTTTATTCTTTTAATCCGTTCTTGACAGATACCTATTAGACACTATATAGGTCTAATATAGATAGGTCAGTGATGGATAGTTTCCTTTTTTCCGAAGGTTTACATATGTTTCATAATACGAAAGGATATTAAGAAAGTATTTCTTTTTATATCGTTTCTTAGGTTAGAAATGTTTGTTAGAATTCAAAAATATCCAATTTCAAATGACATCATACGATTGTGAATTCTATATTTATTATGAACATATCTAAGAATGAATCCAAGAGATGATGCAATTGACGCGTAAACAATGGTGCTAAATAACTTTACTCACCATAAAACATTAATACATATAATGCCTTCTTCGGGATAAATGTCATTTAGAAATTGCGCGTCAATTTAAATCGTACTTTTACGATTACATCGAATATATTCTTTACATACTTTTCCATTCGTATTTTTTTTTCTCCACAAGCGTACCGTCGAAATTTTCGTTAGTTCATCGAAACTTTTTATTCTTTTAATCCGTTCTTGACAGATACCTATTAGACACTATATAGGTCTAATATAGATAGGTCAGTGATGGATAGTTTCCTTTCTTCCAAAGGTTTACATATGTTTCATAATACGAAAGGATATTAAGAAAGTATTTCTTTTTATATCGTTTCTTAGGTCAGAAATGTTTGTTAGAATTCAAAAATGTCCAATTTCAAATGACATCATACAATTGTGAATTCTATATTTATTATGAACATATTCAAGAATGAATCCAAGAGATGATGCAATTGACGCGTAAACAATGGTGTTAAATAACTTTACTCACCATAAAACATTAATACATATAATGCCTTCTTCGAGACAAATGTCATTTAGAAATTGCGCGTCAATTTAAATCGTACTTTTACGATTACATCGAATATATTCTTTACATACTTTTCCATTCGTATTTTTTTCTCCACAAGCGTACCGTCGAAATTTTCGTTAGTTCATCGAAACTTTTTATTCTTTTAATCCGTTCTTGACAGATACCTATTAGACACTATATAGGTCTAATATAGATAGGTCAGTGATGGATAGTTTCCTTTCTTCCGAAGGTTTACATATGTTTCATAATACGAAAGGATATTAAGAAAGTATTTCATTTTATATCGTTTCTTAGGTCAGAAATGTTTGTTAGAATTCAAAAATGTCCAATTTCAAATGACATCATACAATTGTGAATTCTATATTTATTATGAACATATTCAAGAATGAATCCAAGAGATGATGCAATTGACGCGTAAACAATGGTGTTAAATAACATTTACTCACCAGAAAACATTAATACATATAATGCCTTCTTCGGGACAAATGTCATTCAGAAATTGCGCGTCAATTTAAATCGTACTTTTACGATTACATCAAATATATTCTTTACATACTTTTCCATTCGTATTTTTTTTTTCTCCACAAGCGTACCGTCGAAATTTTCGTTAGTTCATCGAAACTTTTTGTTCTTTTAATCCGTTCTTGACAGATACCTATTAGACACTATATAGGTCTAATATAGATAGGTCAGTGATGGATAGTTTCAATTCTTCCGAAGGTTTACATATGTTTCATAATACGAAAGGATATTAAGAAAGTATTTCTTTTTATATCGTTTCTTAGCTTAGAAATGTTTGTTAGAATTCAAAAATGTCCAATTTCAAATGACATCATACCATTGTGAATTCTATATTTATTATGAACATATTTAAGAATGAATCCAAGAGATGATGCAATTGACGCGTAAACAATGGTGTTAAATAACTTTACTCACTATAAAACATTAATACATATAATGCCTTCTTCGGGACAAATGTCATTTAGAAATTGCGCGTCAATTTAAATCGTACTTTTACGATTACGTCGAATATATTCTTTACACACTTTTCCATTCGTATTTTTTTTTCTCCACAAGCGTACCGTCGAAATTTTCGTTAGTTCATCGAAACTTTTTATTCTTTTAATCCGTTCGTGACAGATACCTATTAGACACTATATAGGTCTAATATAGATAGGTCAGTGATGGATAGTTTTCTTTCTTCCGAAGGTTTACATATGTTTCATAATACGAAAGGATATTAAGAAAGCATTTCTTTTTATATCGTTTCTTAGGTTAGAAATGTTTGTTAGAATTCAAAAATGTCCAATTTCAAATGACATCATACAATTGTGATTTCTATATTTATTATGAACATATTTAAGAATGAATCCAAGAGATGATGCAATTGACGCGTAAACAATGGTGTTAAATAACTTTACTCACCATAAAACATTAATACATATAATATAACATTGACACATGTATAGTTAATGTTTACAATATATAGTCTTTGGAAGAGATATTAAGGCACTTAACCATTTTGCAAAAAAAAAAAAGAACACCAATACACACACAGTGTGGTATTTACATTGTCAATAAATCTTGATTAAGTAATTCGTTACAGTTTGTATCATTACTTAGCAAACATGTTTAATGCAATTATGTTACAAAACTATGATATATAAAAAGACCGTGTATAGCATCTATACTCAAGCAGTGTCTACTTATAAAAATGTAACATATTTCTCCAAAATTATCTGTTTCTCGTATGTACAATAATTGGCACTAGATAAGTGATCGCATCTATAGGTTTCAACAGTTAGCGTTAAACCGCTTCTAATGCACTAAATAAATAGTCACGTGAATAAAACAAATCTTTATCCTTGCATTGACAGACTAGATAAACGGAAGACAAGTGTCATTAACAGTCAGCGTTTTAAACAGAGAAACATAAAAGATTATGAAGATGTGCAATAGCATTTTTATATTGCAACGTATGTACGCAACAGCTGTAAAGTTTTAAGCAGTAATTTACGTGATACTGTTTCCGTAAGTGTACTTTATATTAAAAATATTTTGTTACAGTTTCTGCAATTATTTTAAATTTCTCTGATTTTATACATATTTACAATGGAAATTTTATAGTTTTTTTTTATTGTGCCAGAGCACGGGTAACAATTGCACATTTAATGTTTTTGGTATCACAGAAAAACATATGTACGTGTTGTTATAATTGAATGATCGCTTTTTTAAACTAGGTCACGCTATTAGCGTACATATTTTCGTATATTGTAAATATTTAAATACTTGTACTACCTTTAAGATTTTTTTCTGAATTCGTTTCTGCTTTATGCAAAACTGTATTGACTGTTTTCTGCGTTGTTTGAGAATCACTTGGAGTTCCTGAGCCGATGCGTTCAATCTGGTTCTTTGCGGAAAGTGTGTCATCAGAGTTTACTTGTAAATCGTTCGCAACAGTATTTTTCACCACCTTTGTGATTTCATTTTGAGAATCGGATAATTCTTCCGATTTACGTTGCGTCGGTGTCTGGTCTAATGTCGGTGCAGCCACATCTGGATGAGATACCTCTGGCACGATTTGCCTTTGTGCGCTATTCATTTCGACCGTTCTATCCCTTTTCCTTCGTTCCATTAAATTTCGGAGTGCTTCACTAAACCTCATGAGTGTTTCAGGAATCGGCCTATTCATGTATTTAGCGACTATATCATCAAAGTCGTCATCTTCTTCTGGCGTTAATTCTTCTTTCAAATATTTAAACTGATCCATTATTTCTTTCAAGCTTACTCTTGGGTCTCTTATCGCCGGTAGATCTTGACTACTTTCCACTGAATGAGCTATAGTGTTTTCTTTAACATGGGATTCGTCACCAACTGCTTCAGACGATTGTTCGTTTTGACCAGCTGTAAGTGTCGTTGTAGATGATTCAAACGTCTCATGCGTCAAATCTTTTTCAAATTTTCTCAGTTCGGTTATTATGCTTCTTATGCTATTCTTAACGTTTAAAGATTTTTGATTAATATGCAATTGTTTCTCTTTTAATTCCGGTTTTATCGTTATGGACGCTTTTTTCGATAACTCTAATTTGTGTGGTATTACCTTTTTTGTCTTAACGTTGTGTTTAGTTGAGCTGTCAGGCTTTGTTACGCCAGACAGATCCCGTTTCAGCTTTGTTTCCATTTTATCTTGGATTAATTTTCTAACAGTAACTCTTTTATTACCGGCTTCTTCAGGTGGTTCCATAGTAACGGCTCGAGACCTTCGCTTTACGTTATTTTCATGTTTTGGGCTTTCATTATCGTTGTTCTCCTTATTCATGTCTGTATTTCCAATTGGCAAGTTGTCTTCACTAATGTCTTTATATTTTTCATCGTTGTCAAATGTAACTGTTAATTCTAGACTCGGCGAATTTGGAACATCCTTCTTTATATCGGCTGTAAATGGAATTTCAGATTTCGAAGTATCTGACTGATTGTCTAATATTTCACTCGTTTTCGATTCCATGGCAAGCTTCTTATCGCTATTCTGATATTCAACCTTCAATTGTTCTTCATTTGTATCTAAGTGTTTCTTAAACTCTTCCGATTGAGCAGTAGTATCATCAGTTGCAGACATTATATTTCCCGGTATTTGAGTTGTGACATTGAATCCTTTATATTCCCGCGCTTCATTGTCTGCTGAGTAATATTTGAAGTATTGTTGACCTTTTGCTTTTCCGGGATCGTACTGTATATTCGACTTTCGCTTTATGATAAATATGGTAGGTTTTGTCTTTATTCTAACAGGCGGAAGCATATTGTAGTTTAATGCTACATGTGAGAAACCATCGACAAAATCCAGGATGTCATGTGTCTTGAGATACGGTTTTATATTTGGAGAATACTTGCTCTTTGCTTCCAATAATATATGTGTAAATTGAAGCATCTGTGGGTCGTCATTAGTTAAATTTTCTTGCTTCGAATAACTACAAACAATTGAAACAGTATAGAGTAAATGTTTAAGTTCACAAATATATACCTATTGTCACTATTGTAACTTACATCCAGGATACATTAGTTTGCGTGAACCTTGACACTCCTGTTTGTGCTGTTAGCGTATCAATATGCACGTGAATAGGATAAATGGAATCTTTCTCAATCCTGTGCAGTTTTGCGATCGCTAACCCACCGGGATAGTTTGAACCAGCCACGCACAGAAGGAATAGTGAGAAAATAGAATTTGCAACTAAATGGCCAAGAATAATCAGTGACAAAAATCCATTCCACGATGATTTAACTCTATTCTCCCATCTGGTTAAATAATCGGACAAATACAAAATTTGTTAGGTGAAATGGTAGATGGTCGCAATAGAAAAAGAAAACTTACATTCTGTGACAAGCAGCTGCTGCGCTCACGTTTAATAGTGGAAAGACATATATTATAAATCGTAGTTCTTTGTGTGGTAGAAATGAAAATAGAAGAACAAATGCAATACCAGGAACTGTAAGTGCTCGGACTCGAGCATCCCAATACATTCCCAATGGTATTAATAAATAAGATAATGCCAAACCACGGGGTAGCGCTGAATAGAAATACCACAAAAATGGTGATGTCTGCGTTCATATTAAGGTAGAAAAAATATTGTATTAATGAAACCAACGAATATGTTTAACAGATATAACTTTTCATCTCAAAAGGATACACCCCATTCACTGCTCTTATTAAGAATAGCGTTGAAGTAAAAAACTTCACCTTCTGGCCACAACAAGCGTTTCCAGAATATGGAATCGACCACAATTGTAAGAGATAAAATGAATATACCTGCAGGTATTGCAATTTTGAGCAGCCTAAAAATAATTATTGGCATTTAATACTCGTAGTACTTGTTTCAGTAACAAATAACATGAAAAACTCCATTTCAATTATGCGCACACCTTTGATATCAAAAATATGTTCTGACAATTCAGCGAACTCAATGAAAGTATCCTTCAATGGGATAATATTTTGTTTATGCTAAGAAATGAGGCAAACAAAGCTTACAAATTTGAGTAGTTTTGCAGAAGATCCTTTGATGACTTTAGTCACTTCTGTTTTCAATGCTATAGCCAAACTAGGAATCAATCGTCCACAATATAATATGTAAATACCTTGGTACAGTAAGTTTCAGGTTGGCTATATCATACAAAAGAAATAGTCCCAAAAGCATAGCAAGTTCTGTTCTGAATATAATAATTGCTGCAGCGGATGACCAAATGAACATGATATGATTTTGTCTGAGCCATCCATGTAATGCCAGCAATACTGTAATAGCAATAAAATTAAATTATAGAATACGTGTTGTTAAAAAGTGTATTAGCGGTAATTTGTATTATCAATATGAATTTAGAATTACCCAGTGGCATTGTCATTACGTTTGGTAAAGGACGGCTAAGGTAATACATAAAATGGTATTGTGTGGCAGTAATTGCAACAAACCAGTTTGTAAATTGCAATCCAAAGATGTTTTGTAGAGCTTGTCTGTATAGTTTTAACGTAGCTAACACTAACAAACCTAATATAGCTCTTACTGAAATCAACATTGTGATATTATTATTAAAGCGTATAAATATTTCGTTGCTAAAACGAATATATGTGTACTCTGACTTACCAATATATTGTGACAAAAACTTGTTAACATCCAAATATTTAACAATTGCCACTATAGGAGATGCTAATCCGGATATTACTAATGGTCCCAGAAAAGAACGAGGTACGACCCCAGGAAACTCATGGTGATCGTACTATTAACAAATAAGTATATATAATGCACGTTATATCGAATTAATATAAATTTAGTACCCCTACCTAAATAAAAACGCAGTTAATTGAATTAGATTCTAACTTAGACATATGTGCTTTTTTCTACTGAATCATATATTTTAATGGTAAAATGCAATGTCGGAAACATGATGTAGCCCACAGTATCAAAATATTTACTTCGAAGGGTGATGTGAACAAATATATACGCTTAATTCAAAGCGTAATAGTATTACTTACATCCAACGCTAATCTACACATACGTTATCAATTTCTTAAGAACCACTGGTAGTATTTTATTCATTTGAATTTATTACATATCAAAAAATAACAATAGATGTGATATATAAATAAATAGACGTTATATAAGCTATATATATCATTCAAAATAGATATATACGTATATATGCAGTCATACGTATGTGTATATATATATATACTTGACTGAAAGCTATTCGGTTAGTTACCTGTGATAGGTTAGTTCCATGGTATAAGATGTCGTGCATTGCTTGCAAGTTAAAACTTTCTTCAACCTTCGTAAAAGGACAATACAGCAAATGTACTGTAGCAACAAAAATTAGTACATGATCCATAGTTCCTACTTAAATTTAAATTGGGCTTTGATATTCTCGGTGTTAGCTCATTCATGGAAAATGAAATCGCCAAAGATTACTCAAAATTCCACTTATATTATGTTAGCCCGGAGTAGAGTAATCATGATCTGAAATTCGTGGCAGTGAGGGAGCTGCTACCGCGTAACGATTAAAATTTGAACTACATACAAGTTATCGTGGACAAAAATGCGCTTTAAATTTACAGATGTGTCTATGAAATATCTTCTACGCTTAATTATATAGATAGATTACGCCAACGCAGAATATGCTGATACGTAGGTAATTCTTACATAATGTGACAAGTAGGTTTGCATGAAATAGTACAAAAAAAGGTTAGATTCCAAACACAAACAACAATATTTTACTTTCATAATTATCAGGGTAGTAGTAATACGGTTATTGAAAGTATTGGTACTTCTCACTACGTATCATACATTAGCAGTACAGTAAAACCTGTTTTTGTGCGGTGGATAGGGACCGCATAAAAGAAATCGTACGAAAAAATATTCGAAAATTTTATAAATTCTTACATATAATAAACAATTTTGTGCGATATACTACCTAAAATTTTTTTATGCGGTGGATAAGGACCGCATAAAAAAAGTCGGACTAAGAAAATACATCAATGATTTATGAAATAGATGAGAGAATGCTTTCAATTAAATTAAATAATTAAATTAGACCTATAGAAATGGTAAAAATATTTAATTCTTCATTGTACATATACATGGAGAAGTTTTTACATTGTACATTAAATAGTTTGCTGCTACTCGTCGTAATCCAAAACGCGCATCTTCTTGTGACGAATTGGTTGAAAATCGCTTCCGTCGCTTGAAGATAGGATTTCAATTGATTTGTTTTTTGGTACCATAAACTCAGTGATCAGTTTTTGTGACGATGGTCGACTGGTCAATTGCTTGTAAACGTAACGATAGTGAGACATGCATGATCTCAGCTCTTTTTCGAATTTTAAGCGTCTTTCCGCTTTGGTATTTACGAGTGATGAAGGCAGTCATTTTGACATTTTTTAATTTCAATTAGAAAAGATGTCGGGCACACGATGACACAATTTCTTAGAATTTGGTTAAACTTTTTCATAACATATAAATGGATTTATGAATAATTGTATGTTATTCCACCCTCAGATATTTCCGTATATATATATGTGTTATACCTATATTGCCCAGAAGCAGTCATTTTGACTGCTTGGTAAATTTTAAATAATCAAAAGATTTTTATTTATTGAATTGAGAAATTTCTTATATGACCTTTCCGGCTTTGTATTGAAATAACATTTCTTTTTCGATTACGGTCACATACCGATGCATGATAAATTGTCGATTTGGGCGTATACTTGATAAGTGTCAGTTGCTCAATAAGCTAAAGTAGTACTAGTTATTCGAATCTTTATAAAGTGTTGTTCTAACAAGTTGTTTATTTTATTTCTTTTACGCCCTAACTTTATGAAAAAAATGTCGAACAGAAATGAGTTATTGGAAAAGCTAACGAACATAAGTGAAGAGTGCTCCGATATAGAATCAAATGCAACAAATTCTGAACTATCATCTGAAGATGAAGCGGATTATATTCAGAGTGAAACATCTGACGCTGAAGATAGTGATGAAGAGTCGATCACCAATGATGAAAATGAAAGTGTCATCAATATGCCCAGGAAAAGGTGTAGAGTGCTAACTAGTTCAGATTCTGATGAAGAAACTGAAAATACGTGTCAGGAGGTCGAAACAGCTGCTGATGGTACTGTGTGGACAAAAATTGACGAAGGTGGTATTCCTGGAAGGATACCATCTGCTTGTATTTTCAAGAGTGTGAAAGGGCCAACAGGCTACGCAAAAAGGAACATTCTGGCAGATAATCTTATCAGTGCATTATCGTCGATAATAGATAACTATATTATCAAACATATAAGAAAGTGCACAGAAGAATGTCGCCGAATTTTGCGGAACCGTTGGACAATATCAGTACCGGAAATACGTGCATTTATTGGGATTCTATATGCTCATGGAGCTTACGAGGCAACAAATTTTTAATTGAGTTATTTATGGTCAGCGAAGTGGGGTCCCGGATCTTTTAGAAAAACTATGGCCAGAGAAAAGTTCTAGCAAATCCTACGATTTATTCATTTTGACAAAAGAACCGAATGCAGTAGGCGCCTACAATCAAATAAATTTGCCTTGCTTTCGGAAATATGGGTTAAGTTCATTGAAAACAGTCAATATGTACAGTTAATATTTACTAATAACCTGTTATATAACTGTAAATAACATAAAAAATATTAAAAATTAATTTTAAACAAATTTCTTTACATATTTGTTATTTTTTCACAATGCAGTCATTTTGACTGTTTTTGGGCAATATAGGTATCCAAGAAATCTCGGGCAATCTAGTGTTAAGAAAATGCGTTTCCAATTTTTTCGAAATTTGGATCCCTGCATATATTTTATCTGCTGTAATAGATTCCGGTTCTTCTTGTCCATTTTCATAATCTATCAAACTATTGATAATGTTACTGTCATCGACAGTTTGGTCCTCAATCATCTCGTCTAGGTCATTATCGCCGAAAGAATCAAAGCCTTCTCCGCCGATGTTATGTGCAAGCGCACTAATTTCAGATAATAACGTTGACGTGTTTTCGGTAACGTTTCGATTAATTACACATTCATATATTTCGTCCACAACATGTATATGTACATGATAGGAAACGTTAAACTGGTGCTAACGCCGCTAAGGTTCATATACCGCATAAAAATAAATCGCACAAAAAAAATTGCACAAAAATAAAATCGCACAAAACCAATCGCATAAAAAAAGACCGCACAAAAACAGGCTTTACTGTATAACAAAGCTGTAAGAACAGACAAAGCGCAATAACAAATAAATGAATTGTACATTGAAAAACATACCGTAAAAGTATACGGTTGTACATTGTAAAAATAACAAAAAAATTTGTTATTTATAACAAAAAAATCCACCAAAAGAGTCCAGTTTAGTATGGGATAGGTAATAAGTATTTTTTATTGTTTCTAATTTACAGTCGAATGTAATGGCGTAGTATTATTATATGTTTTCATAGTTATTATATTTAAAGAAAAACTTCGAATGTAAAGTGCATATTTTTTGTGTAATTTCGATTAATTTTGTTTATATCACTGCTTTTTCACGACACTGCAAATACCAACCAATTGAAAAGTGAATGCAACCCAACAGGGAAACCTGTATTACATAACTGATAAGTCGTCACTAAAAATAGCAATTGTTTTCGCATATTTTATCTAGCAATGATAAAGGTATCACTTGTCATTAATATATTTATCATCATTTTGTAATCATTTTTAATGTGTCTGAATTATCGGTAACATGTTTATAAAGACAGAACTAGAAGGTAAAGATTAAGCGTGTCTGAAAAAAAGTTGTGTGCAACATATGACGATAACATTCAAATGTTGTGTGCCGAAATGAGTGTCAGTGTATATTCAAAATTGTACACGTGACCGAACACTTGTTAACGCGATCGGTTTAAATTCTCAACGTAATCATTTACATTAATATATTCAACTCATCATTTTGTAATAATTTTTAATGTGTTAACCGAACCGAATTATCGGTAACATGTTTATAAGACAGAACTCGAAGGTATAAATCGATCTGAAAAATTACCATTATGCGTTATGTTACATGCTTTTTTTAAATTTATGATCATTTTTTTATTCGAGTATATTGGAGGCGGCGCAGTGTTATAGGAGCATGATCTTAGAAGCTTTTATAATTCTTCAATCATGTTAGAGATTAGCCCTATAATGTTTAGATATAAGCTGTATACGGGGGTTGCCTGTGGACTTTTCAACATATGCGATTGAATGCTGCTATTCTTTTAATATTTTTGAGTTTTCTTGTTGCCATGTAGCCATCATATTATTCAATCACGCATTGATCTTTTTACAACGAATTTTACATTTATTTCTACGTATTGAATGGCTGAGTTCAACATTACTGGATCTAGTGCAGTGGACGAGGATTATACCAATGGTGTAATACGAAGATGGCGTTACCCGAAGGCGGTACATTTTTCTGGGTCAGTGTTATCGGTCAAAAGGAAAATTATGTTGTGACAATTTATTTCGCAAAACAAATAATTCAAAATATATTAGCTGCATCTCTCTATACCTACTAAATTAAAGGACTGCCCCCAACGGCACAAACTCTACCTACGTCACTGAGTTGTAGCGAAATTATAAGGGATGGTAGGCAGCTATTCGCAATACATTCGATTTCCTTTGAGATATGTTGTTAATTGTTTAATTACTGTGCAGCGTTTTCTGTGTCATTTTAATGTCTTAAGTATTTCTCGCGCCTTTATTAACATCGCAAGGTTTTTAATATACAGGGTAAAAAAACACGAAAAAGTGTCACAGGAAAACAATATGCCAAGAGCGGAGATGTTTTTATGAGATCTCTCATATTGTGATTATAATAAATTTTATGAACCGGCAGATCGACCTATTGATCATACATAGATATGGGTATAGGTATAGATGTGCTGAAGTGTACGTAGTAAATCGGCTTTGGGAGTCTTTGCACATGCTGCGTAAACGGGCCTGGTAGGAGAGTTAAATTGCAAATAATTCGGAATAAACTATATGTAGGATTTGTGATTTTATAGGAACGAGTAATGAGAAAGTGTGCGTATGAGAGAGAGAGAGAGAGAAAGCGAGAGTGAGAGAGTGAGAAAGAATGCATGTATCTATATTTGTTATTAGGAATGTTCTAGAAACCAAGCAGTATACAAGTGTTGAGCGCGATATTAAAATAAGTGAGTCTTTGCGAAACCTTCAAGCGTAACAGTGTGTGCATCATAGCGAATATTTAGAGATTATCAGCGCGCCGCGTTTAGTGAGTTTTGAGCGAACATTTATTAGCAAAGGTTAATATACGTTTAATACAGAGTGAAGTGCGACAAACATTACAACCATTACTTTTGTGTTTGAAACTGTTTAATATATCATTCCAATCAAAAATCCTACATATAATGTTTGAATTTTTAGAATTTGACATTCCTTTAAATAACTGAAATCGTCGTGAAATAGATATTTGTTTAATGCAACTTATAAATGGCCCTTGCGTAGATATAAAAGGAAATTAGAATAGTTATTGCAAAAGCGTTCTGTTTTCCGTGATTTCAAAGATATTGATATTTGTTCAACATAGTTTACTCAAAGAGAATGTGAATTCACGCTATTCAACTGTTTATAGCAATTTGTCCACCTGGCATGTATAATCAATTTGCTTACGCAGGTTCTTTATCTCCTAAAGGGTGCAAACAACAGAACACACGTATGCAGGCAGATCACTTCGTGTAGGACCCCATTTGTCACAGACTGAAACAAGCTATACGTACAAACGATACAACGGTCACATGTGCTAAAGCTGTCTTGCGAACGAGATTGCCTTAATCCTCCTTCTAACGGAATCGTTCTTCTAGACGGTGGTGTACACAATTGTTTGGATTAGTGATAATTCTTGCCGTAAGGTTATGCTTAAGGGGGGATTCCCGTCTAGACGGTAAAAAAAATCGATTTTTTTTTTTTGTATATTTTTAAAGTATATGACATGGAGAATATGTGAGCAAAAGAATTTCCCCAAATTCTTTAAATTAACAAAGTTGTAGCCACATATATGCAGATGTTCCTGCCGCGCGCTCTAAATGTGCTCGTATTTTGTTACGGGCTGCGCAACACAGCATTGTTTACGTATCATATTTCAGCTCTGATCAAAAAGACTCCAGAGCAAATCGGGTTCATTCAGATTGTCATAAAAAACGAAAATTCTCAGGCAATAGATTTACAATTGACCAAAATGTGGAATTTACGAGTACGCCGGCAAAAAAATTACTGACTTCCAGTAATACTGATTTTTCTGTTTCGGAAGAATTTGGTTATTGCATCGTGAATTTTTTCATCGTTTTTACAAACATTGCATCTCTTTTAGTTTGTAAACAGTGCAAAAGTGATATAACATTTTCACAGACATCATCTCGAGGCTTAGTGGCGCAAAGCCGAAGCCGCCGCCACGCTTGCTGGCTTCCATTACAAAAATCCGCCTCTCAATGATAACGTATTAGAAATTATAAAACCTATTTACAAGGATTTATCGAATGGTGAGTTGCTTGAACGTTGTTTGGGTGCAGAAACGCAGAATAGCAACGAATCATTGAATTCGTTGATTTGGACCATGGCCCCGAAACACCTGCACTGTGCTACAAAAACGATAGAAATTGCCATCTTTTTGGCCGTGATAAACTATAATGAAAGGTTTTTACCCATTTTAAAAGTTATAAACCTCATGGAAATTGCAATTGGCCAACAAGCGGAAATATACGCCCACTCCCGTAACCAAACTCGCGTCAGCCGATCGGTCATCCAATGTCGCTCAAAACGAACGAGTGCTACTCAGAGTCAAAAAATCGGCTCTGCAAGACATGTACGAAGAAGAGGAAGGCCTTCTTTATGGTCCCGGAATAGGAAATTGAATGTAACTGGAATTATTTGTGTGTCATCTCTGAGTAATTTCTTCAAAAACTTTAAACGCGTTTTTCTCGAAACTACATTTTCGATTGCGCTCAGAGAACGCACACATTTTCAGCACATATGTTGCTTTAGTGTGACCTACAATCAAATTGATATATTTATTTAAACAATTTTTACAATACTTTAAAGCTGAAAAAATTGTGACAAAATCGATACTTAATTTTCAGTCATGCTTTTTTTTAATTTTCAAGATTTTTTTTTCGTCGTAGTTCACACGATAGCCATACTCATATATTTTAATAATATTCTTTGTTTTTTTGTTTCTGATGAACGGAACGGTCAGAATCATGGGTACCATGGAACTACTTTTTTTTATTGTTTAATAAAACCTCTCGTACGGCGTTCATGTTTATAATTTTGAGAGAACAAAAAATATTTTTGAATAGTTACAACCTGTAGTAATATGTAGAAAAAAACCACAATCCGAAAGACCGCATCGTTTTTCCTAAAAAAAAATTCTAAAAGTTACCTAAAAATCACGCCTCTAGACGGGAATCCCCCCTTAACACACGACGTACCCGTGCGTCACCGCATTGGTCCAGAAAATTACTGTGGCATTGCGGATCGCAGAGGACAATCAGTGTGTAAATATCTTTGAAAATAAGTACATTTGAACCAGAGACGTTCAGCAGTGCATGCACCGACAACCTCTATCCCTGAACTCCCATTACTGCAGCCAAGGCGATGCAGTGGGTTTTCTATACAGTATAACTCGTCTGAACTGTCTCACTATCATCAAAATCCCTCCACTGCCTTTTGCCCATGTTAACACATTGCGGACGGATGACGAGATATCTCGTCATTCTTATTTCGTCGTTCGGGGCCATTGACGAGATATATCGTCATCCATAATATATCGTCTTGCACATTCTGTCGTTCGCAGACGAGATATTACGTTGCTACATGATTGTCCCATTTTTCGTATGGATTAACTATGTCTGAAATATGGATAGCGACAAAACGATTAGCAATATTACAGAAATATTTACAAGCTGTCTGGTGTTCCACTTCACTTAGTGTCATGTTTTACGAAATATCACACTTTGAAAAATGTTTAATTTGTACACATTTTTACTTATTAAAAAATATTTTTTTGCGTCAAATATTTTTAAAGTAGTGATGATTTGATAGTAGTTAAAAATCATTGTCGCGAAAAATATTTATTTTCAACAACTTTAAAAATAAATGATTCTTTATTCATTTATTATCGCGCAACAACTTTAAAAATGAATAAAGTTAAAAAAAAACTTAAAAAAAATCATTCATTTTTAAAGTTGTTGAAAATAAATATTTTACGCGACAATGATTTTTAACTACTATCAAATCACCACTACTTTAAAAATATTTTACGCAAAAAAATATCCGGCCACTGGATACGCTTAGCAACAGAATATCGTTATTTAGACCATGCCTTTTGTCTTTGGAGTTTTATACCCCTTGGGGGAAGTAGCAGCCCTTATGAGATCGTTACTCGTCGTACCACCGTTTTCTGACACTAAACTTGCACAAACGTGAATCTGTATTCTGCACAAGGGGTACTCACCTGCACGCAAAGTTACTTCCCAGTGCTAAATTCGTAAGAGTATGTGTCACTCTCCCCTTGAGTATACCTGTTGAGCTGCTGAAACGGAAATGACCAACAGGACTCGGGCATCTGCATATTGTCGCGGTGTCGTGATTCACTGAGGATAGCGGGATCGCTGCTAAAGTGCAACTTTCTCTTCCGCAGAAATGACATACGCCCACGTTATAGGTACAGTAAAACTTATTTTTGTGCGGTCCTTTTCTATGCGATTTTGTTTTTGTGCGATTGGTTTTGTGCGATTTTATTTTTGTGCAATTTTTTTTGTGCGATTTTATTTTTATGCGGTATATGAATCTTAGCGGCGTTAGCACCAGTTTAATGTTTCCTATCAATGTACATATACATGTTGTGGACGAAATGTATGAATGTGTAATTAATCGAAACGTTACCAAAAACGCGTCAACGTTATTATCTGAAATTAGTACGCTCGCACATAACATCGGCGGAGAAGGCTTTGATTCTTTCGGCGATAATGACCTGGACGAGATGATTGAGGACCAAACTGTCGATGATAGTGACATTATCAATAGTTTGATAGATTATGAAAATACACAAGAAGAACCGGAATCTATTACAGCAGATAAAATATATGCAGGGATCCAGATTTCGAAAAAATTGGAAACGCATTTTCTTAAAATAGATACCAACGCGGAAAGACGCTTAAAATTCCAAAAAGAGCTGAGATCATTCATGTCTCACTATCGTTACGTTTACAAGCAATTGACCAGTCGACCATCGTCACAAGAACTGATCACTGAGTTTATGGTACCAAAAAACAAATCAATTGAAATTCTATCTTCAAGTGACGAAAGCGATTTTCAACCAATTCATCATAAGAAGATGCGCGTTTTGGATTACGATGAGTAGCAGCAAACTATTTAATGTATAATGTGAAAACTTCTCCATGTATACGTACAATGAAGAATTAAATATTTTTACAATTTCTTTAAGTCTAATTTAATTATTTTATTTAATTGAAAGCATTCTCTCATCTATTTCATAAATCATTGATGTACTTTCTAAGTCCGACTTTTTTTATACGGTCCCTATCCACCGCATAAAAAAATTTTAGGTACTATATCGTACAAAATTGTTTATTATATGTAAGAATTTATAAAATTTTCGAATATTTTTTTGTATGATTTCTTTTATGCGGTCCCTATCCACCGCACAAAAACAGGTTTTACTGTACTGTTGCACCGGGGGTCCGTTTCGTTATTTTTCCTCATCGATCATTTTCATCTTTCAGACTTGGAAAGTTTCAGTTGAAGTTAGGGTTTGCAGTCTACAGAAACCCAGTAATAAACTTCCAGTTTAACTTTAAAATCGAGTTCGACATCTTTCGCAACTCTCGACGAATTCTAAAAGTAAACTAGTTACTGCTAATAGTCCGGCGTAAAAGTATATACAGCCAAGTCGGGCGGAAGCGGACTTTCCGAGTGACTTACACAGTGGCAAATGAGATCCTATACCGCCGTTATCATGTGAAGAAAATGATTGGAATGAGCATGTCACCAGAGTGGGCTATAGGCAATATTCTCAGCGAGTTTTTGTCAAATTACTAGGGTCTTGAACATCGAAAGACACACAGTCCAGCCGTCTACCAGTGCACATCGGGAAGCGTCGAAGGGGAAATTAGTTATAGAAGAAGACATCCCAAGGTGTGGAACGAAAATGGTTGCCAAATCCACTCTCCGTTGATCCAACTTGTTTTATTTGTTTTATTTGGAGTCTCCACTCTTCATATACACTAAATGTCTAGTGAAGAAGACGCTGATAGTGTGCGTATTTTTTTTGGCGCGAACAACAGTAAGCTGTTGGCCAATTCTCCCGATAAGCAAAACTTATGAAGTTAAGCCATATTCAACTGCATTCGCGTAGTGTTGGTGAAGACATTAGAAGTCCGGTAAGTGATCACATTATTATTTGAGATGGGGTGTAAATAAAAATAACATCGAGCGTCTTATGCTCAACATAGCTTACTTAGGAGGTATGTACCAGGTTGTTCAATAAGTTTTGTTTTGTTTTGTTGAGGGCGTTGCTACTAGTCCAAATTTGTTTTTGTTTTGTTAGTTCACTCTTCTTATCAACGTATGTGAAGGTTCATTTCAATCAGTCAATTCATTCTTTGTTTACAAGCCATTTAGTGTCGCCGTGTCACAGTATTTTCGACAATAGAAAAAATTGAATATCGTGCAGTGATAAAATTTTTATTTTTGGAAGGTGTAGCACCAAAAGAAATTCACGAACGAATGTTAAGAGTGTATAATGAACGTTCACCTTCAATTAGAACAGTAGAAAGATGGGTTGCTGAATTTAAACGTGGTCGTACAAGCCTTGAAGACGATCCACGTGAAGGACGTCCAAAAACCGCATCAACACCAGAAATCGTAGCCAAAGTACAGGATATAGTTTTGGAACATCGTCGATTGACTGAGAGGGATTTAGTAGAGGCTCTACACATCTCATTAGGCAGTGTGAGTCATATTTTAAATGAAATTTTGAGTTTTAAAAAGCAAATTGAACAAAAACACATTCGAATGCGACTTTCTCAACAACATTTGGAGCGTTTTAAAAAGGATAAAGTGGATTTTGTGCGTCGATTCATCACTATGGATGAGACTTGTGTCTATCACCATGATCCTAAATCAAAACAAGAGGCTAAAGAGTGGTGTGAACCTGGTTGTTCGGCTTCGAAACGAGTTCGTGTCCAGAAATCGGCCAAGAAGGTTCTGGCATCAGTTTTTTGGGATGCGAAAGGAATTTTATTTGTGGATTACTTGCAAACTAATAAAACAATTAATTCTGAATATTATTGCAACCTTTTGGACCAGTTGAAGGAAAAAATTCGTGAAAAAAGACCCGGTTTGCAGAAGAAAAAAATCCTTTTTCATCAGGACAACGCACCGTGTCACAAGAGCATTTTGACAATGGCTAAAATCCATGAATTAAAGTTCGAATTGTTGGAGCATCCGCCGTATTCACCAGATTTGGCCCCCAGCGACTTCCATTTGTTTCCAGAACTCAAAAAATTTATGCGTGGCAAGCGTTTTTCGTCAAATGAAGAGGTCATAACGGCTGTTGAAGCGTATTTTGCAGACCTTCCGGAATCTCACTTCAGGGATGGGATCCACAGATTGGAGGATCGTTGGAGCAAGTGCATTAATGTTCAGGGAGATTATACTGATGAATAATAAAGTGTATTTTGAACCATAACATTGTGTTTTTCTTATCGAACGACAAAACTTATTGAGCAACCTGGTATGTCTGCGCAGTAGTCAGCTTGAAGAGAACAGGATTACTTACTATGGAACGTAAAAAAATATAGCAGATCGATAGTCCACGTTCCCGTAGCTTCCCACTTGGCGTGTCTCCAAAGTAATGAAGCTTATGCCGTAACATTTTTTATTGGCATCTGAAGATTAAATTAAAATTAATTGTTTCTGCGTAGTTCTTTTGAAAAATCATATACTATCGGAAATATTGCTCACATTTGCAACGGTAGTGTTAGAAGTTTCCGAGTGCCAGTACCTTCAACTAATCTGTCTTCTGTATGTTGTCCACTGATTAAAAGTTATGGGCTTGTCAGCACCACTTCAGGGGGGGGGGGGGGGGGGGGGTCTGCAATATTCTTTTCGGTAAAATAAATCCACTATAGAAAGTGTGGTATGTCATTGCCCGTTTTTGCGGTACAATATCGAACAGATTAGAAAAATCGACCGTACTCAACTAACCTTTTGCACTCTACTACCTTTCTTAACCCATTCGAGACGACGATTTTTTTCGAACACGGTCCCCAGAAGCGAAATTTTTTTTTCTTTGTATTGTTCATTTTTAATAAAAAAACATGTTTACTATGGAAATCACCTAATTCGTAAGTGAATTTACATAAATAAGATCATTGCACACCAAGTGTGCAGCTTGCTCCTCGGAAAATTTTTATACCGAGGAACGGATTGAACACCATGTGTGCAATGTAAGGTAAAATGAAAATACATCATTAAAAAATTTATGAACATTTATTTAAAAAATAGTTAGATAATATAAAATCGTTATTTTGTTTTCAATGATAAAGAACAGAATATAATGCAAAGAAAATGTATAAAAAGTAGTAAAAAGTTAAAAAAAAATAGGTTGAATATTGAAAAAAATAACAAACCAGAAATAAATTTTTAGAAAAATGTCTACAGATAACAGAGTAATGTAACTCAGTAATAAAAAAGAAAATATAATTTGTAAATACACTTTTAGCAAATAGTACACTGATCGTAAAGTAATTATACATTAGTTGGTTGATGGTAGCGCTTGAAATATTCTCCCAAAAATAATCCAGGATTACCGACACAAGCAGGACAAGACTAATTATTACGTTTATATTTTCCTTCTTTGTAGGACTGTTGGCAATTCATAGTATTTTACATGTAAGAAAGGCTTCAAATAATTTTTAGATTTTTGGTACACAGTAAAACCAATGCCAAATTTTGTTTTCCTGTACCTTGCAGATTTCATTAGTTCAAGGAAAATCTTATTTCGACGACTAGTTTACTCAGAATAACTGATAATTGCACATTACTGTTATTGCACACACGGTGTGCAAGCCGTCTTATAGCCTCGGAAATCAATTGCACACACGGTGTGCAATCGGTCTCGAATGGGTTAAGGAGAGATGGAAGGACTGCACGTTGTGCGAAACACTGTTATTGAGAAAAACTTGTACAAATAAAAACTGATCTTCTATTTGAAGTATCTAAAGCTTCTGATCTTCAGGTGAAGGATGAGGGACGAGTTATTATTGCAATACTTGTTCAACTAAATCTCCAATTTATTTTAATGAAAGTTTAAACTTAACACATGTTAGAAAAACATAAGCTATATAATTGCATTCTTATTTTAAAAGGTATATACTAATAAAGTTTGATGCAAAATTTAACTTGGGTAAAGTAATTATTTTCATGCTATACCAATTCATATAAAATGATGCACTGTTCATGCAAGACACATCGAATTAGTTACAGAAATGTCCATATTGAAGGGTATCTTAACTCGCGACCGGCCGTGAGAATACGTATGTGAAATATTGGTGAGAACGTATTTTAGGAATGAATCCGTTTGTTATAGCAGTTTGATAAAATATAACGTATGTTGCAACTAATGGGGCACATCATTTTATGGACCATATTTTTACTGTGAAAAAAAATGAATATAGATTTGACGTACAAGGTCTTTCAGAACGATATAAGCTTGCCATATTCTCACAGTCACGTAAAAGTACTCTACGCCGCCAAAAATGTGTTCTCTTGAAAAAGTATGGTCTCTATAATCCTGATGTATTTTTCCATGCGTTGCTGTTGCGTTTTCATTTAATTTGATACAACATCTGACAGCGTAATATTACTCAAGATTTTGTTTTCTCATTTTTATAATGATTCAAAACTGTGTAAAAACTCAAAAAATTTGCTGTCAATTCAAATATGTATCGATTAGAATGCTATTAACCTAAAGCTTATGCTTAAAAAAACTAAGACGTACGCTTCGCTTGCTTACATGGAGATGTTACAATATTGTGACTTTCCGAGAAGTGCATTTAGTCTCGTTACTTTTTAAGCACACCTCTCATGCCGATCGTTACATTTATCTAGGTAGCTCACGCTTCAATATGTTGATCGCCGATATTGAATATTATTGGAATTTTTAATAAAAGAGTCTTAATGTCTTGATTATATATTACGAGAGTTTATTTAAAAATATGAACACTCGTATATTAATAAAAACTTGAAAAATAAAAACATGAAAGAATTTTTGGAAAAAATGTCTCTGTACATCCGTCGAAGCGGCAGTTTGGTTAGAAGCACGACTGACTTCATAGACAAAAATCACACGCACAAAACAATCATAAAATGCGCAGTGGAAGCGAACGATTATCAGACGGGGACACGAAAGACGATCGCGATAGTCAATCGTAAAATTGTTTTGAGAAAAAAAATATGAAGATCAGTATAAATACTTTTTTTAAAATATGTTAATTAAAAAATGTAAGTTATACAATTATAAAATTTAACCCAATTTGCATAAAGCACTTTTTAGCAAGAGGTTTCAGCTACTCCGAAAGTGTTTACAATGTTGCGACCGCGCAATTGAGAAAGGTCAAAGACGCTGCCGTGTCATTAAAGAAAACTTGTTTTGAAATTGAATTTATTGAATTGATTGTCAAAAAAGAAGTGTCATTAGATCTCTGTTTTATATATTACAAAATTACAATGTAAAAATATAACAATACATATTAAAATAACAATTATCGTTTAAAATTCTTCATTGTGTGATATTGTGAAAAGCAATCGCCGGATGCATTCGTGGCTTGCCAGGAAAAATCGTATAAATCGAAAACTCACTGGTTTTATGAACGAAACTTTCACACTTTCTTATATACTGTTGATTAGCAAACGAAAAAAACGATATTTTTACGAAATCATAAAAATAAACGATTTTTAAAATTTTCTCACAGATCAGATGCAAAACGATAACTTGTCGATCTATTCTTGTCGAAAATTGTTAACCAGTCGATCCACTAGCAGTTTCAAAATTTCAAATGTGTCAAACACGTTTCTCATTTCGATTTTTTTTGAAGTCTTATATATAATATATGAATTGATAACACATACTTCATAACTTAAAAAAAATGCATTTTCCTCCACCACTTCAGAGATTTCCTCAAAACACATACGTGTGCGCGTGCCGAAACATCTTCCTACCCGTATAAAGATGATACAATTGTTGCCTGTAGATGCTGGCGTGTCGTGTCGCCGCAGCGGCGACAACGGAGTGCAAAGGGTTAATAAAAACTTGAAAAATAAAAACACGAAAGAATATTTGGAAAAAATGTCTCTGTACATCCGTCCGGACAGTAATTAGAAGCACGACTGACTTCATAGACAAAAATCACACGCACAAAACAATCATAAGCGCAGTGGAAGCGAACGATAGCGGGGCACACAAAAGACGATCGCGATTCAATCGTAAAATTGTTTTGAGAAATATGATACCATCAGTATAAATACTTTTTTTTAACAAGTGTGTTTCCAACGGGGTCACAATTATTTTTAAATTGCTTCAAAGATTACCATACAAAATCTTTACAATATTATAAACTTTAACGTACAAAATACTTATACGCACCTTATATAGTTGTGTGTATGTTGTGCTACTATGAAATACTGTTTATTACTATTAAAATATCTCGTAAATTGTTTGTAAAATTCGGATAACTGGATGAGAAGACAGTCAGCCGTATTTAGATGATGGATTGTCACTGACATTTTTTGTCACCCATTTGTGGTTGAATGTTCAACATGGTAAGGTTTCTCTCTCGATTTTGTACCAATGTATCATCCGCATACATTTTCGTGTGTTTTCGAAATAACACTATGAAACAGAACAGTGTAGACTAGTCAGTTGAAAATCTTAAGTACATGATGTATACGTAGTATCAAGTTCAGAACAAAGGTTCTGTTCCAGTGCGGCTATAATTGAATTCAAATTAGACCAAAGTCGGTGGGTTAACGAGAAGAGAATCAATATAGATTTATATTTTATATCTTCTTCCACAAATTCTTATAAATTAGAATATGTGTTGATCATCTAATTATATAAGTATTACAAATAAATTTTGGGCAAAATCTAATGGAAATGTATGTAACGAAAAGGCGCAAACGTATTACTGTATCAAGGAAAACCGCACTGACTCGAAATTCAACGTCGTTTATTGGGTTGGCAACTAAGTGATTGCGGATTTCAAATAAGAAGGAAAATTCTTAATTTTTGTTTAAAAATATAACTTTATTCAATTAGATATCGTCCGTTTTTGTCGATGGCCTTTGCCATTGTTCTGGCAATGTCAAAATTCCACGTTCGTAAAATTTCTGATCTTTGCTATCAAAAAACTGAATTAAATGTGATCTGACATCATCAGCGTTATTAAAAATTTTATCATTTAAGGAGTTCTGCATGGAACAAAACAAATGGTAGTTTGAAGACGCAAGATCAGGATTATATGGTGGATGTGATAAAACATCCCAACCCAGTTCCAATAATTTTTGGCGAGTGATCAAAAACGTGTGGGACTTTGCATTATCATGGTGGAAAACGACACCCTTACGATTTGACAATACCGGCCGCTTTTCTTAAATTGCATCGCTCAGTTTGGCGAGTTGTTGAACGTACACGTTTGAATTGATCGTTTGGTTTTGTGGCATAAGTTCAAAGTACAAAATTCCTTTATAATCCCACCAGACTGACAGCATAATCTTTTCTTGGTGAATCTCTGATTTTGATGTCGTTTGGGCTGGTTAATCTTTTATCACCCACAATCTCTTCCGATGTACGTTGTTATAAACCATCCACTTTTCGTCGCCAGTAATTAGGCTTTTCAGAAATGGATCAGTTTCGTTGCGTTTCAGTAGCGAATCGCAGATGCTAATGCGTTGCGTCCAATAAATTTCCTTAACCTCTTAGGCACGGCTGAACTTTACGTGGGGATGTTTCTCGGTACGGCAGATTTCAACGCGAATTACGTGTAAATGATACGGCACTGCAATGTGTGACGGATAATGCTGTTCTTTACATAAGTACATTGGTATAAAGTGTTTGATGATTAAATTATAACTTTCCATTGGTATTTATAAAAACATTTATTTAAAAATTTGTTAAAAAGAATAATTTTTAGAAAGAAAGATACATCCGCGTAAGCCACTATAGTGGCGCGCCGTACAGAAAGATGATATCCGCGAAAGTCACTATAGTGGTGCTCAGTGCCTAAGAGGTTAAGCTGGTGAGCTCGATCCATAAATCGAGTTTCTTGACATAACCAAGCGTTTTTAATTTTTTTTCAATGCATGTATGCGATACATTGAGCTTGTCCGCAATATCACGTGTTGTACTGTGACGATCTGAATCGATAATGGCCTTGATATGGATCTCATCGACTTCAACTGGACGGCCAGATCGTTGAGCATTTTTCAGTGAAAAATCACCAGAACGAAATTTGGCAAACCAATTTTGACACTGCCTTTCTTTCAAGGCTTTATTTCGATATACGGCACATAACGTCTTTTGTGCTTGCGATGCGTTCTTACCTTTTCGCAAGTAATAAAATAAAATACGTGGGCAGTCCGATAAGTACTTAGCCTACAAAAGAAAAACGAAAATTTTGGAAAATTGACGATTTATTTTTCAACATAGTCTCCTTTTAACTCGATACACTTGATCCCGCGATGAAATCTGGGCATATCCTGCATGAAGTATTGGGCATGAGAAATCTTTCTGCTCGATGGGTGCCGCGTTTGCTCACTCCGAATAACAAGCGCATCCGTGAGACCACTTCAGGGCAGTGTTTGACACTGTTTAAGCGGAATCCGAAAGAGTTTCTACGTCGTTTTGTGACTGTCGACGAATCGTGGATCCACTGGTGCACACCAGAGACCAAAGAACAGTGGAAACAGTAGATTGCGCCTGGCGAATGTGCTCCGAAGAAGGCGAAGACTGTCCCTATCGGCCGGAAAGGTGATGGCCACCGTTTTCTGGGATTCACAAGGTGTGATCTACATAGACTACCTGGAGAAGGGCAAAACAGTCACAGGGCTGTACTATGCCGAATTATTGATGTCGATTCGACGCCGAAAAGGAAAAAACGGCCCCATTTGGCGAAGAAAAGAGTGCTCTTTCACCGCGATAACGCACCGGCTCACACCTCTGCCCAAGTTACAGCCAAATTGGTTGAATTAGGCTACGAATAGCTGCCCCATCCACCGTATTCTCCAGATTTGGCCCCGTGTGACTTCTTTTTGTTCCCAAACTTGAAAAAGTCACTCGCTCGGCAGAAATTTGAGTCGAATGAGGAGGTTATTGCCGCCACGGAGGCCTACTTTGCAGATCTCCAGAAAACGTATTTTTCAGACCGGTTGCAGAAGTTGGAGCATCGCTGGATCAAGTGTATCGAATTAAAAGAAGACAATGTTGAAAAATAAATCGTCAAATTTCCAAAATTTTTGTTTTTCGTTTGTAGGCTAAGTACTTATCGGACTGCCCACGTATGTCTGAAATGCACGTCTTGTTCTTCCATTTTTAAATTGGGATAAAAACAAAACTAAAGCACTAATCGATATAAATTTTTTGCTAAATTAAAGATAGAAGTCCAAATAATAGAAAAAAAATGTAGGTTAGATGCAATGACCACGTTAACAAAACAAAAGAAAGTGTAAAGTCCATCTATCGACAAAATCCGCAATCACTTAGTTGCCAACCCAATACATTCGTAATGGGATGTATTATTAGGTTTATTTCACCCTTTGATAAATTAAAAGACCTGTGAAGCTCTTATTGACGTCAGCAAATACGTACACGCGATTCTACGGAAGCAATACACACCACCCATATCCCATACACATGCCACAGAGATATAATAAACAATTCTCATTTCACAATTCAATAGTATAAAGACAGGCGAAAAATCAATCAAAACTGAAATTATAAAGTAAGCTTTGGAGGTGCGAGGACGATTTTCTCTAAAGAAGGCCATTACCAACACAAATAGGCACTTAACACGTTCACGCCGGCGTGTACCACCGGTGGCTCGCGCTTGATTGTCCCATCGGGCGTGAACATTTGTTTAGACGCTGCTCGCCATCAAAAATATAGTTCGTTTAGTAAGTGGACAAAATTGCCGTAGAGTTGAAAACTTAAATAATTGAAATTTAAATAATTGAAACAAGTAAAAGTAGTGCGCCACCAAATGAAGCGCTGCATAAATTCGACTGCCGCCTCACAGCGAAAAACACGAAAATTGGCCCCGACGTGAACGTGTTAAACCATAATAAAACAAATATACATTTTAAGCATTAAGTATACAGGCGGTCTGGACTTTCGTACTTAACCCGTTGCCACACACTTTTAATTTGATGATCGTGCTCAGAAACACATTTTTATTTTCAATTGTTGATGACTGCCAGATGGAATCGAGTGTAAGTTGTATGTTTGGAAGTGAAAATTATCACATTTGGCCACAGTTTTTCCAAAAATACTCTCGACGGCTATAACCGTCATTTGCTCATCATGTCATTTTTTCTCTTCCCAGAGCAAATGACGGCTATGACCGTTGTGACGACTATACGGCATTTGCTTTATTAATTCAAAATTATTCCTATGAATAAAAGAGAGTAAATAGGTGTAAACTTAACACAAGAAAAGCAGTTTGAAACAAAATTATCATTTGTAATTTATTTTGCTAAAAAAATAGTAAAAATGAAATAAAAATTAATTCAGGAAACAAATTACATACATAGAAGAAAGCATTACAAATGATAGGATTCGAAGCATTCTGGACACAATGGTGGTTTATGCGGACAAGTTTTACATCTATATGACGTTCCTTTTCTAATTCGGTTGGTCGAACATTGTCTGCAACGTAAAAAATAAGTTTTACCCTGAAAATCAACAGGTGGAGGTATCTTTTCCAAGAAATGTTGTTGTGGACAATTTGTCGATGTCAGTGGTAATGCATTTATTTGTTTCGGTCGACCACGCGTAGGTGTTAATGCCGCTAAATTCTTTCCAGAAATCTCAGTATTAGGTAGTGCGATCAGTGACTATTTTAGCAAATCTCTAAACTGTAGAAATGTCGTTAATTTATGAAATTGTATTGCACGATAAAATGTATCGAATTGTACGATAAATAAAGTAGGAATTCCAAATGCATAGGTCTAAAAGATGAAAAAGAAGTTTTTTATACCAACTTATGGATTTTCATGATGACGAATACAGTAAAACCTGTTTTTGTGCGGTGGATAGGGACCGCATAAAAGAAATCGTACCAAAAAAATATTCAAAAATTTTATAAATTCTTACATATAATAAACAATTCCACTATTTCCGGATTTGTACGATATACTGGACAAAAATTTTTTTTTATGCGGTGGATAGGGACCGCATAAAAAAAGTCGGACTTAAAAAATACATCAATGATTTATGAAATAGATGAGGGAATTAAATTAAATAATTAAATTAGACCTAAAGAAATTGTAAAAATATTGAATTCTTCATTGTACATATACATGGAGAAGTTTTCAAATTGTACATTAAATAGTTTGCTGCTACTCGTCGTAATCCAAAACGCGCATCTTTTTATGATGAATTGGTTGAAAATCGCTTTCGTCGCTTGAAGATAGGATTACAATTGATTTGTTTTTTGAACTCAATGATTAGTTTTTGTGACGACGATCGACTGGTCAATTGCTTGTAAACATCACGATAGTGAGACATGCACGATCTCAGCCGTTTTTGGAATTTTAAGCGTCTTTCTGCATTGGTATTTATTTTAAGAAAATGCGTTTCCAATTTTTTCGAAATCTGGATCCCTGCATATATTTTATCTGCTCTAATAGATTCCGGTTCTTCTTGTCCATTTTCATAATCTATCAAACTATTGATAATGTCACTATCATCGACAGTTTGGTCCTCAATCATCTCGTCCAAGTCATTATCGCCGAAAGAATCAAATCCTTCTCCGTCGATGTTATCTGCGAACGCACTAATTTCAGATAATAACGTTGACGCGTTTTCGGTAACGTTTCGATTAATTGCACATTCATATATTTCGTCCACAACATGTATATGTACATTGATAGGAAACATTAAACTGGTGCTAACGCCGCTAAGATTCATATACCGCATAAAAATAAATCGCACAAAAAAAATTGAACAAAAATAAAATCGCACAAAAAAAACAAAATCGCATAAAAAAGGACCGCACAAAAACAGGTTTTACTGTAATGCGAAATCATTTGATCATATCTGTCAACTCCTAACATATTCAAATTGTATTTAGCTAAATCATTTGGTTTATTCTTCTTTTGTCCAAATTAGTAACTTCCACTATTTCCGGATGATGATTTGTTGTTATGGACAGAAAGTCCCGTTTGTCTCGCCTTTTCGATACATAAATTTGATCTCGTCTACGCCATATATGTACGTATAAAAGAACAATTGATATGCTGTCTGGCATGCTATACCTTTTTTCAATGTATTACTCAATAATTAACAAGTGTATGCGTTAGTACACTTCGTATTAACGATGTTCTTTTTTTTATTGATTAAAATGTGCACGACGGCTATAGCCACCGTTTGCCTGCAAATCACCAAAGATCGGACGGTTATAGCCGTCATTTGCGGCAACGTGTTAATTAGTTTCTGAAATATGTATGAAAGCAGAGTAATGTAATAAAACAGAAAAGTCTTTTTCAAATATTTATTTTATAATATCAGCAATATTTGAAATATATATTTTCCAATTATTTATTGATTAATGTCTTGTATTTCTTAATAAATTTATCAAAAGAGAGTTGAACTGTACTTTCTATCTTCTTTCTCCATAAAGAGTTCTGTAACACGCTGTCCTTCTCTATTGGCTTTCGTACATGCGGCATACACTCTCTATTGGGAGCACATTCTTCCATAATTACAAAAATTTTGTCACAAATCTGCTCGTTTCCTTGCAAGGACTAAGTGTTTATCGCGAATAACTAGCGATTCTTGCCTACGACATAACTGCATAGTAGACAAATTGTAACGATTGGCTTGCGTAAAAAGGTTACATTGTGGGAAAGATTCACACTGTGTATCGACTTTTGGGAAGAGGATTACTGTATATTATTACAACTACTGATATGGAAAGATTCAATGTCTTATTTTCAAAATGGCCCCAAGTCGTTAGTGGCCTAAAATAATTATTAAGTTTAACTTCTGTTCGAAACGTGTTTTCTTGATACTCCTTGTCATAAGAGTAATTAGTAAATGGGGTATAAGTATCAGGGTAGAGGTAGCCCTTTCCTTGTTGGTTGGATGAAGTCTCTTGATGATCTCTTTAGTATTCTTGTTACATTTAGTGGATTCAAATCAAAAACATGTCGAGTTTCTTGTAAATGTAGTAATAAACTTACTTTAACCAAAAGGAGGGATCAATAATTTTTTAGATTATCAAAGGTTGAAATAAATCAATCAAATCAACAATAACTCCTCAGAAATAGAAGACGATTTTATTTATTCAAAAATGAGTGATTCTTACGTTTGTTTTTATATGTATTGATTATAATAATGGAATATGAAATGGTCTCCGAGTCAAACTGTGCTAAATGCCGACAAAATTACATATTTTAGGGAATTGCACGCTGTTGAATGTATTATTTTAATATTTTACATTCAAGAGTTTTGCCGTCAAATTTATGAAAATGGTTGGCTTCTGGACAGTTGCCACGTCTAGATCTTTGTATCTTCAGAGTTAATCCATGATTTTTCGAAGCTACCCTTCGGCCTAAAACTACAACCTGTAACATCTGCACCTGTCATTTAACAACTTAGAATTCTCTAAAAGGTTTGATTAAGAATTGTAATATTGTGCTTAGTCATAGTTTTATATAGTACAAAGACATTTACAACTGATAGTCCTAGAATTCAATTTACTCCGAATTTTTGGCATGATTTTATAAATTTTTTCAGTATTGATACATAAAAACTATCTCATCACAAAGATCCATACCACCCTTTCCTGCATTGTAATTTAACCCAACCGATAATTTCAATATCTGTGAATTGAGACGATCTTTAGCACAGATAAGGCCCTGTAGACAATAAATACAAAATGCGCTTGGCACTCAAAGTCTTAAAGAATAGAGACCTAACTATCGGTGATCCGCAATTATCGGCGACTTAGCGTCTAGAAAACTACACTTTCTAAATTATGGTCAGCAATAAACAATGATAAATGAAATCGTCTTCGATTCTGTTCTCACGCATTGTTGCTAATATTCCTTAAGGACATTCGATAGCATGTAAATTCACCTCACAAATATGTCGTAAAAAACGGACTGTTCTCTTGCTGCAGACTTCAGGCTGTTGTTACAAGCCATGGGACAATGTCCGTTTCTTATACTGTGGCGCGCTTTTAGTAAGTCGCCGGATGTTTAAGTTCGACAGGAAATGCGCGGAAAGTCCAGTGCCTAGTTGCAAAGGGGAGCCTCGGGAATATAACGAGAGGCAATCGGGGTCGAAATTACCTTCTGCGGTAAAGGTAGTTTTTTGTGGATCCTGTGCGCGCCCGTTACTGAATTTTACTAACGGGTTTGCCCGAACGCACTTTGTGTTCTTAGGCAAAGGCGATTACGTGGAAAAGCGGTCGCAACAGAGACGACTTCTTGCCTGTCTTACGCATGTTGCAACGTGTTGTGAGATTTTCTTAACAAAAACTGTTCCTACACTTTATGTAAGACGATCTCTTACGACAACGAAGTATCGAACGGCTGGGTGACGTAGTCTCGCCGTCAAAGAACGATACGTCGAAATTCTGCGCAGCCCGACAAAGGGCCAAAAACGCTGCGCCCATTGAGGGGTCATTCTGGCGTTAGCAAGCGACAAAAAGAGCGGACAACAAAAGATCGCGTGAGTAATCTTATAATTTTAAAAACAATGCTATATTTCTTACATTTAGCGTTCTTACCCAAAAGACGTGCAAAGGCGATTACGTGGATTATCGAACGACTAATTACACAATGGCGACTTCTACTGCCTTTAACGGAACGGAAGCAGAAAAGCCTGGTTAAGGGTTTTATGAGTTTTTATTAACAAAAACTGTTTCTACACTTTACAAAAGTATCGCGTGAGTAAGTACTTGAGGAAGGCAATTTGCCTACTAAAACAATGCTCTGATGTGTCTCGCACGAGATCTTAGCCGTAACTGCCCAAAAGACGAACGTGTAAGACGATCTCTTATGACAACGAAGTATCGAACGACTGGGTGACGCAATGCACTGCCGCCAAAGAACGATACGCCGAAAACGGAACGGACGCAGCATCGACAAAGGGCAGTGCATGATCGAGAGTGCGTTCGACCCAGCGAGAAGTCATTCTTTTCCGGACCACGGACGATAGTACACTTTACGCGATAAAAGGGCGCTTTGGTTTACAAACGTTGCATCAGTCGGTGACGCACGTTATTGTATATAAAATTCGGTTTCTCCAGTTGTTGCCATAAAAAGCAATAAATGGCGTATCAACAGTCCCTTTGATGCGAAATTGCCAACGCCGACGCCGCTTTTAAGCGCAATAATATTAAAAACGTGTTCGCTGTTATTAATACGCGTCCGAACAGATCCCTTTAATTATCATGGACTTAAACTTTCGTCCGGGATATACGGACGTGATGAAAATAAAAATATTGTGATTCTTAATTGACTGTACGTGGAAGGGGCGTCGGCATAAACGCATTTCATCTCTAAACGTAAGAGTCTGCGTCAAAAGGGTCTAATGCCTGATCTAGCGTGTGATCGCTCGATAGAAAGCGAGGTGAGTGCTTGAACGGACCAAGTCCGATCTTGCTATCAGGATTTCCTCGAAAGGAGGGTAGAGCTCCGATCTCGTTTGAGTTAGTTTAACCCTTTGCAGTCGACTGTCCCCTCTGAGGGGACACGAAGATACTTCGTGTTATTACTGAGGAAAATGTATGTACAGAAAACGTTTGTTCAAATATTTGTCTCCTTAAGATTTTTCCGGGGAGTTACAAGTTAAGGCAACGAGATAGAATTAATAATCTGTGTGCTATTTAATATTTAGTAAATTCGTGGTCAATAAACTGAGAGGAGAATTCTAGCGACTACAAGAACAACTTTCTATATATCCCGGCAATAGATTGAATGATAAACTGTAAGTTATTATATAAACATTGTATATGCTCGGAAGAAAAAATGACACGTGAAAGATCATAAACAAGTTATGACTGCAACATGTGTTTGAATAAACCCGCAATGCACATTGGTGAATGAATTATGACGCATTCGAAAAGAATAGGCTATAAAATTTCAATTTTGTTTCAACATAAATGTATCAGCAAAGTTGTATACAAAACATGATTTGAGCAGAGTATTTTTTTCAAAACTATACCATTTTAAACGAAATGTTGCGCTATTCGCTACTTCGTGAAGAAACATGTCCGAGTGCAAAGGGTTAAAAGAAAGACTAGTGGGCTCATCCAAACTCGCCCTTTTTATAGTTGGAAAAACGGAGAAACTGGTTGAAAAGACTAATGGTGGAAAAAAGATGTTGTGGAAAGGGATGGATGCAAGAGTTCGGTTGTGACGTCACCCACTAGATTGCTTATCTCCGTAGACTAAACAATGCGGGACTACCTCAAAGTCAAGGCCTTAGAGTAGGGCTGTCGAACTCCATTTCGTACTGTCGCGCTCAGCTATCGTTGGAGACGTAGACTCAACATTTTTACCCTCCAAACATTCCCAAACGTAGCTATACCGGGAAGATGTCGTCATTCCCATCGGCAGTATAGGACCCAGTCGCGATAAGAATTATAACGCATCTATATATACCGGGCCAGCGGGCCAAATCGACAGTCTTAAGCAGCCAGTCTTAGCGATTGTAATCAACCCACCAGAATCTCTTGTTAATAAAGTTGTGTTTTTATTAAAAAAATAATATTAAAAACGAAACCCAAGTGTGCGAATGCAGTACGCTGGGAAGCTTATCGCCCAAAATGACGTCATCCTCTTAGCCCTTTGTATAAGTAGACGCCAGACGCCCAGGCCCTCTCTCTCTCACGCGCGACGCGCCTTCAGTTACACAAGTGTGCGACAGTACGTAAGAGGAGAAATACGCGCGATCAGGACGCGTATTACGAAGGACGCGTTAGAAGGCATAGCCAGTGCCGTAACATGCGATATTAACTCCCACCGTTTCATCGTGTTAGTTAGAATTTGACATTTTTAAAAGAAGAGAGTAAAAACAGGAAACAAGAACAGTAACAAGAAAAAGACAAGAAAACAAGAAATAACAACACTTGGATGTTAGAATGATAGCTCTCTAAGCCGCTCGCTCGTGCTTCGCATGCTCAATTTACAGGACGCCCACGATAGTCCCATGCTATTGGGTTGGAAGGAAAGTTCTGTCGTATTTTTAATAGGCAGGTAATTTTTCTTGCAAATAAAAAAAACATCTGGCTAGTGAGTCATTCGGATTTTTGTTTTGTTTTTTTATAGCTGCTGTATAATATAAAAGGAGTCCTTTTTTACCGTTCATCATTTACTTGTGATATTTAAAGTGAAAAACATGTCAGTAAATAAAGTGCATTTACGACACTGCATTTTGTATGAATTCCAAAAAGAAAGCAACGCATCGGTTGCATGTAAAAATTTATGTCCAGTATTTGGAAAAGATATTGTAAATGATCGTACTTGTCAAAGATGGTTTAGCAAATTTCGTTCCGGAGATCTGAGCTTCCAAGAAAATGATCGATCTGGACGACCATCCAAGATCGATAATGATGTTTTACGATCCATGTTGGAAAATAATCCACATTTAACGAGTCGAGAAATTGCAGAAGAGTTTGGCATTCATCATACAACACATTAAATGTATTATGATTAATATTAAACACATATTTTTATACATTAATTCAAATATCTTTTTTAAAATACGACAGAACTTTCCCTCCAACCCAATATATCGCACTTCACGCTCCTGCGCACAGCGCTGACACGCGAGCATGGAGAGGGAACTTTGTGGGGGAGAAGAAGTATGCTATAGCGATCAGCTGTGGCTCCGGAGCCGCCAGTTCGACAGCCCTGCTCTGTACATTTCGACGATTCTGAGCCTCTTCATCAAGAGTCTGCAATTATAAAATGTTATGACAATACGTATTTTATAAAGACTGCAATTTACAAATGTCTCCTTCCTACTCTGGATCTCACTAATCATTTTTCTACATTTTACTACACATACATAATGCCATGGCTATTGTTAATATTTCGTTATATAATTTGAATGTTGCAAGAATATGAGGACTGATTAAATATAGTTTTTGTTTAAATATTTTAACTAATCAAAAAGGACGCATTATTTTTAATCTATTCAATCCATTATGGGAAAAGCTGAGCATTGGCATAAAAAGCGTTTCGATGGAAATGAAAGCTTTGAAGATGGAAAGGACCGTAGACGTCCTTGAACTATACAGTATGATCAGAAAGTACCCGGAATTTGTAACTAACACACATTGTTTTTAATTTTCAGATAAATTTATCTTGTCGCCTTCGAAATAACATCCATCTGAAGCGACACACATATGCCAACGCTTAACCCAGTCCTCCATAGACTTTTCATAAGCCGATCAAGAGATTGCCTTCAGCTCCTTTGTCGCATTTTGTTTAATGTGTTCTACACTCTCAAGTCTCTTTCCTCGAAGAGGTAATTTGAGTCTAGGGAAAAGAAAAAAGTCACATGGTGCCAAATCTGGCGAATACGGTACTTGTTCGATGGTATTTGTTCGATGTTTGGCCAAATAATCCAGCACAATGCGTGCTTTGTAAGACGGCGCGTTATCGTGGTGCAACATCCACGAATTGTCTTCCCATAAATCCGGTCGTTTTCTACGCACAGCATCCCTCAAATGATTCAAAACGGATGGGTAATACTCCTTGTTGACTGTTCGACCCTCTGGCAAGAACTCATAGTGGACTACACCTCGATAATCGAAGAAAACTGTGAGCATGACTTTGATTTTGGACCGACTTTGGCGCGGTTTTTTGGCTTTCGGCTCATTTTCCAGGCGCCACTCGGATGACTGTCGCCGGTAATTATCCGTTTCCGCCACTTTCTTACGATGCTCTTTTTGAACGAAATTCAGCTCCTTTGGCACAAGCCGCGCTGCAACGCGTCTCATGCCTAAAATATCCACTACAATGTGTTGAGCGGTTCCATATGAAATGTTGACGATTTTCGAGTACAATTTTTTTCACTTTTTCCACATTTTCTTCGGTATTTGATGTCGAAGGGCGTCCAGAACGAGGCAAATCTTCGATAATATCACGTCCACTCTTCAATAACTTATACCATTCGTAAGTCTGTGTTTTTGAGAGAGCAGACTCTCCAAATGATTTTTGCAACATTTTCAACGATTCGGCACATGAAATTTCATTGGAAACACAAAACTTCAAACAAATTCTTTGTTCGATAGAATTAGCCATTATAAAAACGACGAAGCACGAAAACTTGCGTGATGTAAACAAATGCCAAACAAATACTAGTAATCAGAATCTTTTGAAATATGGCACAGATGTCTCTCACAGGTGTACCAATTTCAGAAAAAAAATGTACTGGGTATCTCAACGGCGGTTCTTTTAAATTACAAATTCCGGGTACTTTCTGATCATACTGTATACTATAACAAGTTAGGAATCATTATTTAAGCGATCCGATATAAGACAACCTGAGAGGTGGCACAGGAACTCAATGTTGATTATTTAACAGTTGTTCGATATTTGAACCTAATTGGACAAGGAAAAAAGCTGGATAACTAAGTGTTCTATGAACTCAACAAACGTCAAGCAATTTGACGGCATAACATTCGCTGTGCGCCTTCTTGGCTTAATATGAAGTGTTCCTTTCTCCATTGAATTGTTACATGCGATGAAATGTGGTCTTTCTACAATAATTGAAAACGTTCATCGCAGCGACTAGTCCGGTGTGGTGTTGAAAATGAAAAAACGCGTAACTGTTTCTTCGATGACCTTTGGGGTCCGTGATGTGACGAATGGGCGAATAAATGCTCATTCGTAAGTTGAACGATTGTGTTTTATTGAATTATTGTAGGTTAGAAATCGTAGATTGTCTTATGTTTGTGTACTGTGTAAAATCTGTCAGTTTTTCGAAAAAATATGTTTCTTATATACGTCTTCGAGAGACGCATTGAGAGGCCAATCGAGGTCGCTTATACCTGGACCTCCTTATAGTTTGTGCAACAACATGGAGGTGGAGCATCAAAACAATTTCTCAAATTGAAGTTTTATGAACAAAAGGTCATAGACTGTTAGTCGGCCAGTGGTATAATTTATTACAACTTCTTAAATCGTAGTGAAATAATAAAAGTTGACTAATGTTACACTTACATTCGGCTGCGGAACTACCTCTGACAGATTACCATTCTTTTAGATCAACGTCTCTTGAACTATGGTCTACCACTCCAACTGGGGTGAAAAAGCGAAATATTGGGCTCGCGAAAATGTCATTATCTTTAATTTAGTATACAGTAAAGCCTGTTTTTGTGCGGTCTTTTTTTATGCGATTGGTTTTGTGCGATTTTATTTTTGTGCAATTTTTTTTGTGCGATTATTTTTATGTATATTAATACTTAGCGGCGTTAGCACCAGTTTAACGTTTCCTATCATGTACATATACATGTTGTGGACGAAATATATGAATGTGTAATTAATCGAAACGTTTCAACGTTATTATCTGAAATTAGTCGCTTGCACATAACATCGGCGGAGAAGGCTTTGATTCTTTCGGCGATAATGACCTAGACGAGATGATTGAGGACCAAACTGTCGATGATAGTGACATTCTCAATAGTTTGATAGATTATGAAAATGGACAAGAAGAACCGGAATCTATTACAGCAGATAAAATATATGCAGGGATCCAAATTTCGAAAAAATTGGAAACGCATTTTTTGAGATACAAAGCGGAAAGACGCAAAATTCGAAAAAGAGCTGAGATCATGCATGTCTCACTATCGTTACGTTTACAAGCAATTGACCAGTCGACCATCGTCACAAAAATTGATCACAGTTTATGACCAAAAAACAAATCAATTGAAATTCTATCTTCAAGCGACGGAAGCGATTTTCAACCAATTCGTCACAAGAAGATGCGCGTTTTGGATTAGGACGAGTAGCAGCAAACTATTTAATGTACAATGTGAAAACTTCTCCATGTATATGTACAATGAAGAATTAAATATTTTTACCATTTCTATAGGTCTAATTTAATTATTTAATTTAATTGAAAGCATTCTCTCATCTGTTTCATAAATCATTGATGTATTTTCTTAGTCCGAAAAATGCGGTCCTTATCCACCGCATAACAAACCGGCTCAGGTACCTATCGCACAAAATTGTTTATTATATGTAAGAATTTATAAAATTATCGAATATTTTTTTGTACGATTTCTTTTATGCGGTCCCTATCCACCGCACAAAAACAGGTTTTACTGTATCACGTTTTCTATACTATTCAGTTATAAAATCGTAATATTAGCCAAGCTGAACTGTAAATTATATTTATATATTAATATATACGACTAAGCGCATTACGATAGAGGTGCCGCAATGGAAATTCAGGCCATAAGTTTCAGAATTAAAGTACGCCACAAAAGCACAGTGCGTAATGTTCTCCGCCACACAGGCGTGCCAAGAATAAGATCGGTGCCACTGCGACTAGTGTAGTCATAACGAGTTTCCACTGTACTATCATTTCTTTTTGATAGCAATAGTCGTAGCAATATTGTATTTTATTGTTTCACTCGTCTAAGGTTTGTATTTATTTGAATTTATTATGAGTTGAATTATTATTAGTTATTAGTTTATAGTTATTGAATTATTATTGTGGGATATTTTAGTGACAACAAATAGATGTTTATTTTAATGAATTAAATAACAATACAAGATAAAATGCTTCGCGTGTGTCGACCCCGTGGTGACCGCTTCACACAGCCGTCGCTCTTTTCTCTTATAAACAATTGAATCGCGGATCATACCATCGATCGCTCACCTTATTTGCTTCCCTAGCAACTAATTTATTCGAGAACTTTCCAAACACATGCGTACACATTACCAACTTATTCCAGAATCTTCCAAACGCTCGATCGCTCATGCACACACACACACACAAAATCGGGTGTTGCCAGTTCATATCGCGATACCACATTATTATTGAATTATTATTATGGGAGACGTTCTTTGTATATATTTTAGGATAGAAATATTTTTTACCCATGCATAACGGTTGAACTTGAGTAGTGAGTTGACTTGAGAACTTGAGTTGAACCTAGTAACCAGGAAGATGCATTCAAGAAGTCAGTAGGAATATATGATAGGACAGTTCTGCAATTTCTCTTTACTTTCAACAACTGTCGTGGTATTAAATAACCTCTTTGTTTAATTTACAATAATGCTTTGGATACGGGGGGGAATGAAACCATAAAAGTTAAAATCAAAGGAATATTTTGGACCACTCTTAAAATCCTAAAACAAAGAAAACCAATATATTGAACATTTTTATGACTTCTAGTGAAAAAATATTTACTGTTTTCATCTGAAGTGTCATACATATTTATTAAAATCAAAATGCCATACATCATTGGAGGAGATCGGGTATTATCTACAACTATTAAAATTGTAGAAATATTTCACGGAAATAAATATGACGATGGATTTGGAAAATAAATTTGTCAAATGTCGCCAACAGAAATGTTGAAATTAGCAACGACCAATTCGAGCAACTTATTACTAAACTTAAAGAAAACTCAGAATTTACAATTCACTTGGACGAAACAACTAATATTTAAAAAATGGCTTAGTTGTCAGTGTATGTCAGATACCTTTATACAGAAAGTATCGACGGAGAATTTCTATGCGTCGTCGTTTAGAAGATCATACAACAGGGGATGACGCGGTAAACTTAGCGGATTTTTAAAAACTGAAGGTTTGGAACAGAAAATTTTCTGTGAAGTATACACGGATGGTGTAAAAGCGATAACAGGCGGAAATATTAGCTTTAACCCTTTGCACTCCGAATTTTAGTTCAATTTCGTTACCAGCAGCTCCCAACGCTTTTAAGTGTTTTATTTGAAATTTACTTTAACTAAAAATATGAAGCAATTTAAATAAATAAAGGAAGAAACAAATTCACTTAAATACCAATTTTATTTACAGTATTGTCGTATATTGAAATTTTCAAGGGTATGATATCTTTTGAAAGAACTTGCAAGATGTAACCCTGATTTTCTTTCACACGTTTCACAAAAATAGGTGGTTTCTCCTTTTCCTCCAGATGTTTTTCTATTTGAGTAAACCGCACAGTCTTTGTGTTTTCCTTCGGGATGTAGGAAGATTAAATGAGGCTTTCCATCTAAGCGATCGTGATTATCATGTGTTCCAGGCCTCCCCAATTTCATATTTGGATGACGACAATCACGAATTAGCATTGACAAAATCTTTTCGCGAAATTTTTTGTGGGCTATAGGTTCTGTTCTTTGGTTTTTTGTTTTTTCTTTTGTATAAAATATACGCATTTACCATGGAGATTTCTAATCCCCAAAAGAAATATTCCCTCCACCACGTGAGTGCTTTTGACGTAAAAAACAGTAAGATGTCGCGTATTGGTTCGCCATATCGACACCATCTATATTTTTATTATAATCTGTGATCACATACAGTTCTTTTATTTCTCTTTGATTACCTGAATGTCTAACCCTTCTAGTGACATTGCGAGAGCGTCGATAACGTGTGCACGATATCTATTTATTTAGACATGAAAAAATGTCGAGTGGAGCTCGACAAAGGAGCTCCTGCCATAAAAACTGATGTCGAGTCACACTCGACATAGGAACAACAAAGGGTTAAATTCTGTGTCAAACCTGCTAGTAATGATTATGTCATTTTTACACATTGCCTGATCTACCGAGAGGCCTTTGCAACAAAAAAAAATGCAACGGAATAGAATAACGTGCTTCAAGATGCTGTCAGAATTATAAGTTTTAATAAAAGTCGTACCCTTAACAGCCGTGTGTCTTATAATTTCTGTAAATACATGCAGTCTGAATACAAAAATTTACTGTTGTATACAGAAGTAAGATGAACGTCAAGAGAGCGAAATTTGAGAAGATTATTTTCATTAAAAAACGGAATTATAATATTTTTAACAGAACACGAATCGAATCTTGCTGCAAAATGACTTATTGCTGTCAAAGCTGTGCAATCCGTCAGATATCTTTGAGAAACTTGACCCTTCACGAAAAAAATAACAATATTATAAAGTTTTTATTATAAAGATTAACATTTGCAAGAATAATGTACAAAATAATTCATTCAAAATATTTACGACTAATCTCGCGAATTTCATAATTGAATATAAATAATAAATCGTAAAACTTTATTTGCAAAGATTATTACAGTTCACTTAAAAACACTAGATACACGGGTTTGGAAATACTTTATACCGAATTTTGATTGCAAATATTTGTTTAGAGTTCAAAAACCATATTTGATTGGCATTAGTGAAATTACTTACCTATAATATCATGCAAAGGCCAAATGGAATTTGCCGGGCCACCGAATGATTCAAATTTAAAACTTGAGTTTTCACAAAAATTCTTGACTGAATTCTGGATCGGAGTCAAAATTGAATTTCCCAAAATGTTTGAAATTACATTAATTGTTCTTTTGCTATTTAGTACCACACTTTTCACTTATGTGAAAAATAACATTTCCGGTTTTAACGGTTTACCGGTTTTTAAAATGTTGAAAATAATTTATGTCCCATAGCGCAAAATATTGCATCAAGATATAATTCGTTATGCTTTCATTAATTTTTGTATGTTTGAAACAAACGCTAAACCTACTTGTTTGCATATGTAAGTACATTGTTTACCACAGAAATAAATTATTTACTTTACATTACATACACACCTTTACTTTATATTTAAATCTCGAATCGCGAAACAATCCTGATGATAAAAAAGTTTAACATTTAGGAAGTTCGATGCATGCTTAAACGTGAGGTAAGAAATTACAAAATGTTTATACAAAAATTGGACATATGTGGAAATTTGGAGTGTGAGTTTGAGAATGTGGGAGGGAATGTAAGTATGATTAACCCTTTGCACTCCTATGTCGAGTGTGACTCGACATCAGTTTTTATGGCAGGAGCTCCTTTGTCGAGCTCCACTCGACATTTTTTCATGTCTAAATAAATAGATATCGTGCACACGTTATCGACGCTCTCGCAATGTCACTAGAAGGGTTAGACATTCAGGTAATCGAAGAGAAATAAAAGAACTGGATGTGATCACAGATTATAATAAAAATATAGATGGTGTCGAAATGGCGAACCAATACGCGACATCTTACTGTTTTTTACGTCGAGCACTCAAGTGGTGGAGGGAATATTTCTTTTGGGGATTAGAAATCTCCATGGTAAATGCGTATATTTTATACAAAGAAAAAACAAAAAACCAAGGAACAGAACCTATAGCCCACAAAAAATTTCGCGAAAGATTTTGTCAATGCTAATTCGTGATTGTCGTCATCCAAATATGAAATTGGGGAGGCCTGGAACACATGATAAACATGATCGCTTAGATGGAAAGCCTCATTTAATCTTCCTACATCCCGATGGAAAACACAAAGCCTGTGCAGTTTACTCAAATAGAAAAACATCTGGAGGAAAAAGAGAAACCACCTATTTTTGTGAAACGTGTGAAAGAAAATCAGGGTTACATCTTGCAAGTTCTTTCAAAAGATATCATACCCTTGAAAATGTCAATATACGACAATACTGTAAATAAAATTGGTATTTAAGTGAATTTGTTTCTTTTTTTATTTATTTAAATTGCTTTATATTTTTAGTTAAAGTAAATTTCAAATAAAACACTTAAAAGCGTTGGGAGCTGCTGGTAACGAAATTGAAATAAAATTCGGAGTGCAAAGGGTTAACTGTTCGACAGAAGTTAGTTTAGTGTTGACGCTTTCTGTTACACTCTAACACAAAAATCTGCTAGGCTTTAGGTCTTCTATTACTTTCACTAGCAATAATATAGTTTTTACTTCAAGCATCCCTTCCCGGATATTCAGCTAAATAATAACAAAGTAAGAATTTATTTATTCTTTTCAATATAGCTAAATACACTTTTCAAATATAAAAAATATTATTAACATGATACAAGCTTTCTACATTAAAATGAGATTAAATTTAGCTCAATGTCATAATAGTTTCCGGGATAAAATTCATATGCACGATACCTTTTCATAGAACTGGAGCAAACTTGTCAAATTGAAATATAGAAAAATGGTGTCTTAAACTTTCCCTAATTTCATGTATATTATGTTATATTTCATTTAGAAAAAAATCTCTGATGTTGCCATAAAAAAGTAATAGATTTACCATGGAATAACCCAGGAACAAGATTTTGGAAACAAACATGTTTTGCGCGTGTGTGCGAATTCAGTCCCCTTCACTTGGCGCGTCTTGAACAAGTTTTTTATTTTCGTGCGCGAAACCACAATTATTTTGGCATTCAATTTCATATTTCGGAATTCACTATATATTATAATCAATTGGTCCTGTTTTATTCGCAAAAATCTTTAATAATCTTTGAATATTTAGAAATGACCAATTCTCTGGCTATAATGTAAGTGTTCGCAAAAAAATGTTGGTGTTGATCAAAGAAATTATAAATGTTTATCATTTGTTTCGCGTTCAATGCTGAATTCACAAAACAAACTGCTCTATCCATATAAAGAATTACATCAGGGTAGAGTTTACACAGCGTACACCAGTCGTACAATATATTTTCCGATTTTCAAGAAGTACTTTCCATTTTTTATATGAATTTGTATGCAATTAACAGACCAAAAGAGTAAGGGAAACAATTTTTGTTAACATTTTGACTGCCATGGTGGTCATCGGTGACCGGCGCAAAACGTCTCACGAAAAATTCAAAAAATGCCCAATCGACTGCATTTATAATTTTGTAAATGCAATTAATATCAAATAGTGATTAAATTCTTCGGTCTCCGATACCTTCGCATTATTTTCATTTAGCACAATTCAATCATATTCTGTAGTACTTGATCACGTTGCGGTTTTAATATAGTAAAATGCGTACGGCAGTCAACGTGTTAAGAAACAACTTCATATGAGGAATTTAGCCTGCCTGTAATTAGCTGATGCCATACTGTTTTTCAGATTTAGGAGAAAATGGCGATCAATTATTTCAATATTAATTCCCACTCAGAGCAGCGTTGTACCGTTACACCTCAACCAGTTGATAATGTCGGATATGACCCGAAAATGTTAGGGGGCCGTTAACTTGCCTGTGCTATTACACCTCGTTTCATCCAATGGCGTAGATTTATTAAAATCAAATGTATTATAATAAAACAATTCCGGTAACATTTGCATGTAATAAAATAAATGTATAATATAAATTACGACGTACACCTTGTGTCAGGTGACACAAGTGACATAGATGTACCAGGTTGTTCAATACGTTTTGTGGTTCGATAAGAAAAACACAATGTTATGGTTCAAAATACACTTTATTATTCAGTATAATCTCCAGATTTAGGAGAAAATGAACATTAATGCACTTGCTCCAACGATCCTCCAATCTGTGGATCCCATCCCTGAAGTGAGATTCCGGAAGGTCTGCAAAATACGCTTCAACAGCCGTTATTAAAATCTTCATTTGATGAAAAACGCTTGCCATGCATACATTTTTTGAGTTCTGGTCAACAAATGGAAGTCGCTGGGGTTCAAAATCTGGGTGAATACGGCGGATGCTCCAACAATTCGAACTTTAATTCATGGATTTTAGCCATTGTCAAAATGCTCTTGTGACACGGTGCGTTGTCCTGATGAAAAAGGATTTTTATCTTCTACAAATCGGGTCTTTTTTTCACGAATTTTTTCCTTCAACTGGTCCAAAAGGTTGCAATAATATTCAGAATTAATTGTTTTACCAGTTTGCAAGTAATCCACAAATAAAATTCCTTTTGCATCCCAAAAAACTGATGCCAGAACCTTCTTGGCCGATTTTTGGACACGAACTCGTTTCAAAGCCGAACAACCAGGTTCACACCACTCTTTAGCCTCTTGTTTTGATTTAGGATCATGATGATAGAGCCAAGTCTCATCCATAGTGATTAATCGACGCCACAAAATCCACTTTATCCTTTTTAAAACGCTCCAAATGTTGTTGAGAAAGTCGCATTCGAATGTGTTTTCGTTCAATTGTTAGCGAATGCGGCACCCATTGAGCACACAGCTTTTTAAAACTCAAAATTTCATTTAAAATATGACTCACACTGCCTAATGAGATGTCTAGAGCCTCTACTAAATCCCTCTCAGTCAATCGACGATCTTCCAAAACCATATCTTGTACTTTGGCTATGATTTCTGGTGTTGATGCGGTTTTTGGACGTCCTTCACGTGGATCGTCTTCAAGGCTTGTACGGCCACGTTTAAATTCAGCAACCCATCTTTCTACTGTTCTAATTGAAGGTGAACGTTCATTATACACTCTTAACATTCGTTCGTGAATTTCTTTTGGTGCTACACCTTCCAAAATAAGAATTTTATCACTGCACCCCTTTCCCTACTGGTGGAATATTCAATTTTTTCCATTGTCGAAAATACTGTGACACGGCGACACTAAATGGCTTGTAAACAAAAAATGAATTGACTGATTGAAATGAACCTTCACATACGTTAATAAGAAGAGTGAACCAACAAAACAAAATCAAATTTGGACTAGTAGCAACGCCGTCAACAAAACAAAACAAAACTTATTGAACAACCTGGTAGAGTTGGCGACAGTAGGGATGATGGAACGTTATAAGGGTGTTTTGGAAGAATTTGTCAAGTGACGCTGGTCATGAGGTATAGGCAGAAAAGCGCGCCGCTGGGTTCCACCTCTCTCGGCATATCAAATCATCAAATATTTTTTTCATAATGGTCAGTAGTTTTCTAGAAAATTGCATGTAATTATAACAATGTGCATAGCCATCCTATAATGTAATACTCATTTCAAGTCATCTATGTAGAGTGGGAAAGTAAGCGACTAGTGATGCGGAGTATAAAGTTCATATCTCTTTTGACGGCAACTTTCTTTTCAACTTTCTTTTCAACTTTTATCAGACAAACTTCTTTTTATACGAAGAACGTTTGATATTTTCAATATGAAAATAAATATTTACTCGGAATTAACTTGATCATTGAATTAGTGGGTGCATATACCTGACCTGGAGAAACTTCGGTCGAGTAACTTAGAAAATGAGACACTATCGCATTGTCAACTACATTAAATTTTTATTTAATTAAATTAGCTGCCCTTGTAGTTAGATCGTTACAAGGAAATTGTAGGCATTTCCCCAAGTTGAACCTCAATTGTACAACCTTGTGACATCTCTTTTAATCGGCAGGTTAAATTTTTTATTAAAACATTACGGAACTATCCAACTAATCAAAGAAAAATGTATGTACACGCGTCTTATACCCTTGTTAGTTTGTGAACAGTATGCAAAATTCTATCTTTCTCTTGTTTTTATGATTTGTATCACCCTGTCAATTATGAGGAATTGAATCCTCAGAGTAGTAGCGGATCACAAACTTCTTCTACTTATAGTTTTTTTCTTTTTACTTATGCAATATGTATTGAATATAAGTAATTTTCTTGTTCTCTAAAGTCCTGCCAAATTAACCAGCCACGTAAGTTCCAAGAGCAAAATTATTTTCATACCGGTAATTTCAGACTTTAATAGCTTCTCGCTTTGCCGTTCGAGCTACAGTGCTGGCCCAAACAATGTGTTACATTTTGGAAAGACTATGCACGTGGGAATCATTTGATGCAAATTTTTAAAAATCTACCGGCTATTGAAAAAAAATATATTTTAGGATTTTGCATACCTCCGAAGGTGGAACAACATATGAGTTTTACAGTGCGAATCGCATTTACACCACCACGACCATAACTAATATTTTCTTTTTTATCTTCTTTAGGGAAGATTAATCATTTCAACACATTCCGCCGTATTATTACCTTACTACATTATTCATCGGCAAATTTTATAAGAAATATGTTATAAATATAGATTGAAAAATATTTAATTATATTGAAGCAGGTTACTTGCAGCGCAGACTCTAAAAGATACGGTCATCCTATATATAGGACGATTGTTTTCGCATAGCAAATTTGCTTGTTAGAGCGAGCTACTATTACTGTAGAAATGTCGTTTTACTCATACACAGGCATTGTCAGTACTATATAAAAGGGAATATGTACTGTTCCGTACACGTATTAGTTATATATACTTATCTTCTTTCATCATATCCATCCAGCAAAAACAAAAAGAGAACATGGTTTTATTTTAAAAGCATAATAATGACGTTTAATCTTTTACATATTCACGAGTGCTTAAACTGCTTCATCGTTTATATTTTACACCTGTGTATTACGTGCGTATTTACATACATTAACGGACTGTTGAAACAGTTGCATATTTTGTGTTACGTTACAAGTACAAGTTTTGACAACTAAGTGTTCGCAGTCACTTCATCAATATATTCTACGAGGGCAGTCCGATAAGTACTGAGCCTACAAAAGAAAAACGAAAATTTTGGAAAATTGACGATTTATTTTTCAACATAGTCTCCTTTTAACTCGATACACTTGATCCAGCGATGCTCCAACTTCTTCAACCCGTCTGAAAAATACGTTTTCTGGAGATCTGCAAAGTAGGCCTCCGTGGTGGCGATAACCTCCTCATTCGACTCAAATTTCTGCCCAGCGAGTGACTTTTTCAAGTTTGGGAACAAAAAGAAGTCACACGGGGCCAAATCTGGAGAATACGATGGATGGGGCAGCTGTTCGTAGCCTAATTCAACGAATTTGGCTGTAGCTTGGGCAGAGGTGTGAACCGGTGCGTTATCGTGGTGAAAGAGCACCTTTTTCTTCGCCAAATGGGGCCGTTTTTTCCTTAATTCGGCGCCGAATCGGCTCAATAATTCGGCATAGTACAGTCCTGTGACTGTTTTGTCCTTCTCCAGGTAGACTATGTAGATCACACCTTGTGAATCCCAGAACACGGTGGCCATCACCTTTCCAGCCGGTAGGACAGTCTTCGGCTTCTTCGGAGCACATTCGCCGGGCGCAGTCCACTGTTTCGACTGTCCCTTGGTCTCTGGTGTGTACCAGTGGATCCACGTTTCGTCGACAGTCACAAAACGACGTAGAAACTCTTTCGGATTGCGCTTAAACTGTGTCAAACACTGCTCTGAAGTGGTCTCACGGATGCCCTTGTTATCCGGAGTGACCAAACGCGGCACCCATCGAGCAGAAAGCTTTCTCATGCCCAATATTTCATGCAGGATATAATTCACGCGGTCTTTTGAAATGCCTACTGTCTCAGCTATCTCGCGCACCTTCAGTCGGCGGTCTGCCAATACGAGATCGTGGACTTTTGTCACGTTATCCTCCGTGGTAGCTGTTTTTGGGGTACCTGGGCGTGGCTCATCAAAAACTGAAGTGCGACCACGTTGAAACTCGTTAAACCAATTTTTGACGGTCGCCATTGAAGGAGAAGAGTCACCGTACACAGCATCCAAGCGCATTTGATTTCGCTGCGCGATTTCTCTCAAAAACAAGAATCGAATCACCGACCGATATTGCTCTTTTTCCATTTTTGCAAAATTCGCGGACACGCCGGCTTTCAGACGCGATCAAAACAAAACTACAAATCCAATATGGCTGAAATTTTGACAGTAATCGTCTACGAGAATGTATTACACGATAGTAATTTCTTTTCTACGATAGTGGCGCCATTAGGTGGTGAGGCTAAGTACTTATCGGACTGCCCTCGTATTTGTACTTCAGCTACCGATGTTTTTTTTCTAGTCATATAGAAGCAAAACACTATATTATATATATATGTGTTCCTACTTACAGATTGCTCGATATCCATCTGTCTCATATGTACATTATGCGTGTACTTGCGCATACGGGCATATTTTTTTGTAATTACGCTCTATACCGTTGTTTAGAATTATCAGTTGGGTAAAGTGAATAAAGTAAAGGCGTTTAATTGAATATAGCAAGAACTTTATAAAATACCAGGCAGATTCACAGAGAGTTTTGGTACATTAGTACATGTCTCAAAACGTTTTGAAACGCTTGTTTCAGTTACACATGAGTACAATTTTATGCAAACCAAATAGACGTCATAGAAGGCATATATTATATTATTTCAGGGTCTAAATTGAATTGACATGATTACTTAGCGTAGCGAGTAGCGAAACGTTATTGACTGCTGTAACAGAATAAAATGTACCGTTTTTTTTTTTTTTTTGGTGCAAGAAAACTTGTTTTACAAAGAGGTAATATCTTTCATCGGTTTCATGTGTATGTACGTACAATATCTAATCATCTTCGGAAGGTTGAATAATGTCAATACCGTTTCCCGTTCGCAGTGCAATTACATGTAAAATATTTATGACCTTCTATGACATTATATACACATATTACGCAATTCATTATTTCTTACACTTATATTTAAAGCAAAATGTATGCATCAGTATCTGTTATGCGCTAATAATAATTTATGTGTACCGCTGTTTGTATCATGAACGAAAGTAATATTACAATGGAAGTATATAGTAGGTTCGTGGAAGGTAACAAATATCAAAATTGATCAGAGAAATAAACAGCGTCTCTCCGCGTGAAAAAGGCATTTGTAATGCACGAAAACTATCACTGCTCTTTCGAAAAGATTTCATGAGTGTTTGTCTGCCAACGCGAGTATTTTTTCTCGTATCTATAATTAAATACATTACAACTAAGAGATGCATCTTGAACTATTACGGATACACATTTTCCTAATATTTTCACAAATAAGAGACTTTTACTGATAATCGTGCAAATGAAAAATTGCACTTTGGTATGACGCATGGACATTTGTTCTTAGTCTAAAATTATGACGTACGCACATAAAAATAGGTTATTTATACTCCGCAATATTCTTTCGCATAAAATACGCTTTTATCTAGATATTTTGAAAAAAGTATTGTTAGAAAATTAATGTGATAGAATATTTGAAGGTAATATAAACACACAATTTTTTTCGTGTAAATTTAGATTGGATAAAAGTATTGAATGAGAGTATATCCAATGAGGGAGCGTATAAGTGATAGACGTAGCGGGACGGATTTATGGTTACGTGAAGCAGACGTTTTAATACTTGCACCTATTAAGAAACCTTTCGGGGTATTATCAATAGGACATATAATGTTTTGGCTTAACCTTAAAAATAGTTTAATACACAGTAAAAATCTAAATTTTGTTTAAAAAAATAAAAATTGAATTGTTTTATAGCTAAATAGTGTCGCCTGTATAGAGGCAATAGTACCATCTGTCAATGGTTTACATAAAGAGATATTTACTGTCAGTACTGTTTGTATTACTTAGGTAGTAATAAGTACGACAGTGAAAATCAATCTACTTGCTAAATCGGTGAAGTGTGTGAAATTACGGAGACAATGCCAATATTAAGTTGCAGTGGCACTTAAATGTGCTGGGTGCTTAATTCTGTTTGATGTTACGAACGGTTTTTCGTTCTAAACTTTTCTTCCAACAAATACGTGTAAAATAAACGCACAGGGTAGAACAATTTTTATTAAGCTCAAGCAAATATTACTAGTATACAAATTGTACTAGGGAACTGTAAATTCTCTACTTGTTAATTTTAAGGATGCATTATATATGCGTTAATAATGTTTTTAAAGCATATGGCAGCAATAATACTTGAAAAACACATGGGATATTTCGGAAAACTTTCGGATAATAGCATGCAATGCAAACGATTAAGCGAGTAATGTTGTGGTTAACCCTTTGTACTGGGTTATCCCCTCTGAGAGATGAAAGTTTATTAGTCGTTACACAGGATCAATATACGTCAGTGCAACATTTCGGAAATGCATGTTTCCTTCATGTTTCCCATTGGAATCGCATTAAAAAGCAACACTAAAGTATGGTTTATGTGTCGAGACATTAACACTTTGCCGTCCGGTGACACCACATTGGTGTCGTTCGCAAAATATCGGTCGACGGCCGGTGACATCACATTGGTGTCATTTTGTTACAATTGAAAAGTAACAGATAAACCAAATCTGTGCTGTCTTTAAGCCTAAAAACCCATAAAAAACACCTTTTGTGCCTTTCGTTTTTGTAATAATATCAAACTTGGGTGTTTAAATGTTTTTTTATTATACTTAGAACCTATATTACATGTGATTTCTAAAAAACGTCTATGAAAATTAAGAATTTATAAATAAATGTATATATAAGATAAATGCGTAATGTAATGTAAATGTCCAAAATGTGCAATGCAGTGCATTCACGGTGCGAACTAAACTCCTTTTTGCCATTTAAAGAAAGCGTTCAGGAACGTTTGTATACTTGAAGTAGATATGTTTATATTCTTTCTAGACTATTGCACAGTTTGTGAAAATAAGTAAAGAAGTTTAACAAGACTGCAGATGAGAAGAAAGAGGCCTCCAAATCTAAACGCAGTTTATATCGAAGCATATGACGGTATAGATCGACACCTGTACTATGTTTACACTTCTTTGATTAATTTTATTCCTTTACTTCGTAATTCGAATTTTTTGAACCCATTTACTTTGTTCTCAGGATAATAGGAAAACGAAAGAATACGAGTAAAAGTTTGTAAAACTTCTAATCGATCAATTGAGAGGTAATGTCCGGAAATTCATTTTCATAGGAGAGTAGATTTAACAAGGAACTGCATATTCTCAATGTGAGCGTACGGGGCTGTATTGTTTGCTTTAACACTTTGCACTCCTATGTCGAGTGTGACTCGACATCAGTTTTTATCTCAGGAACTCCTTTGTCGAGTCCCACTCGACATTTTTTCATGTCCAAATAAATAGATGCGCACACGTTATCGACGCTTTCGCAATGTCACTAAAAGGGTTAGACATTCAGGTAATTGAAGAGAAATAAAAGAACCGGATGTGATCACAGATTATAATAAAAATATGGGTGGTGTCGATATGGCGAACCAATACGCGACATCTTATTGTTTTTTACGTCGAGCACTCAAGTGGTGGAGAACATTTTTCTTCTGGGGATTAGAAATCTCCGTAGTAAATGCGTATATTTTATATAAAGAAAAAACAAAAGCGTATAGCCCACAAAAAATTTCGCGAGAAGGTTTTGTCGATGCTTACTTATGATTGTCGTGCACCAAATATGAAATTGGGAAGGCCTGGAAAACATGATCTTTTAGATGGAAAGCTTCATATCATCTTAGTACATCCCGAAGGAAAACACAAAGACTGTGCAGTTTGTTCAACTAGAAAAATACCTGGAGGAAGAAGAGGAAACACCAATTTTTGTGAAACGTGCGAAAGAAAACCAGGATTGCTTCTTTGAACTTGTTTCAAAAGATATGATACCCTTGAAAATTTTAAAATACGACAATAATGTAAATAAAACTGGTATTTAAGTGAATTTGTTTCTTCCTTTATTTCTTTAAATTGCCTTATTTTTTAGTTGAAGTACATTTAAAATAAAACACCTAAAAGCGTTGGGAGCTGCTGGTAACGAAATTGAAATAAAATTCGGAGTGCAAAGGGTTAATGGGCAAACGCAAGGGGCAAGACGTCAAACTAATTGTTATTGTGAAACGTATTTAAGCAAACCTGCAATGCATATCGGGAACTGTTTTCAACTTTATCATACTGCAAAAAATAACAAAAACTAAAATGTCAACCAAATAACCTTACAATATAATAGTTGTACGTTCCAAAGCTACAATATGTAATATCGCGTGATTTCTGTCTTCACATTTTTGCGTAATGATTCGCCGAGTTACGGGCATGGCACCCGTAAGAAGGCTCCGAGTGCAAAGGTTTAATATATTAGTAACTTTAGGCCGTATTGACAAGTTCTTATTTGTATATGTCCTGTAGCTATAACATTTTAAACGGTCTTGAATATGTGTCATGTATCAATGGGAATATATTAGTCCTTTCCAAAAATCGATACAGATCAAGCAGACAAGGGTAAACTTTCTGAGTGATCTATATACACAGTGACAGAATTCCTACATGAGCTTGTGTTACCCTCGCTACTTGTATATACTTAAGTCCCTTTCTTATGCGTAGCAAAGAAACCAACTGCACTAGCGTAACACAGTAAAGTCTCTCACATTGTCCCTGCTGATCCTTCTTTCATAACGTTCACCCCGATATTCCAACGATTATGTAAAATTAATTCATCCGCCTGTCTGATTTTAACATATTAAGCGTTTTATTCAAATTTGTGTATTTACACGCTGTTTAACACTAGATTGCCCGACATTTCTTGTATACCTATATTGCCCAAAAACAGTCAAAATGACTGCATTGTGAAAAAATAACAAATATGTAAAGAAATTTGTTTAAAATTAATTTTTAATATTTTTTATGTTATTTACAGTTATATAACAGGTTATTAGCAAATATTAACTGTACATATTGACTGTTTTCAATGAACTTAACCCATATTTCCGAAAGCAAGGCAAATTTATTTGATTGTAGGCGCCTACTGCATTCGGTTCTTTTGTCAAAATGAATAAATCGTAGGATTTGCTTGAACTTTTCTCTGGTCATAGTTTTTCTAAAAGATTCGGGACCCCACTTCGCTGACTATAAATAACTCAATTTAAAATTTGTTGCCTCGTAAGCTCCACGAGCATATAGAATCCCAATAAATGCACGTATTTCCGGTAATGATATTGTCCAACCGTTCCGCAAAATTCGGCGACATTCTTCTGTGCACTTTCTTATATTTTGCCGCCGATTAATTTGGTAGGATTTTAGAAGTAAATTGAATTGCTTGTATTCAATGCATATTGTATACGTGACAAGAAATAGAAATATGAAAAGTTCACGACCCATTACCACCCTGGTGATTAAATTTCTCACAATTGAGAGGAGGTAAAATCGGAAAAAAAAAACACAGAATTCTTACATTTCATATATAAACTAGCAAAAATACACCCCAACATGTATATGCAGAAATGAAAAAAGAACTTAGGAAACAGATTTCAAGAACATTTTTGAATTTTGTTTTTTCCAATCTCTGTCATTAAATTCACCGCGTACCATGTGTAAATTAACACTAGATTGCCCGAGATTTCTTGTATACCTATATTGCCCAAAAACAGTCAAAATGACTGCATTGTGAAAAAATAACAAATATGTAAAGAAATTTGTTTAAAATTAATTTTTAATATTTTTTATGTTATTTACAGTTATATAACAGGTTATTAGTAAATATTAACTATACATATTGACTGTTTTCAATCAACTTAACCCATATTTCCGAAAGCAAGGCAAATTTATTTGATTGTAGGCGCCTACTGCATTCGGTTCTTTTGTCAAAATGAATAAATCGTAGGATTTGCTTGAACTTTTCTCTGGCCATAGTTTTTCTAAAAGATTCGGGACCCCACTTCGCTGACTATAAATAACTCAATTTAAAATTTGTTGCCTCGTAAGCTCCACGAGCATATAGAATCACAATAAATGCACGTATTTCCGGTAATGATATTGTCCAACCGTTCCGCAAAATTCGGCGACATTCTTCTGTGCACTTTCTTATATGTTTGATAATATAGTTATCTATTATCGACGATAATGCACTGATAAGATTATCTGCCACAATGTTCCTTTTTGCGTAGCCTGTTGGCCCTTCAACACTCTTGAAAATACAAGCAGATGGTATCCTTCTAGGAATACCACCTTCGTCAATTTTTGTCCACACAGTACCATCAGCAGCTGTTTCGACCTCCTGAAACGTATTTTCAGTTTCTTCATCAGAATCTGAACTAGTTAGCACCCTACACCTTTTCCTGGGCATATTGATGACACTTTCATTTTCATCATTGGTGATCGACTCTTCATCACTATCTTCAGCGTCAGATGTTTCACTTTGAATATAATCCGCTTCATCTTCAGATGATAGTTCAGAATTTGTTGCATTTGATTCTATATCGGAGCACTCTTCACTTATGTTCGTTAGCTTTTCCAATAACTCATTTCTGCTCGACATTTTTTTCACAAAGTTAGGGCGCAAAAGAAATAAAATAAACAACTTGTTAGAACAACACTTTATAAAGATTCGAATAACTAGTACTACTTTAGCTTATTGAGCAACTGACACTTATCAAGTATACGCCAAAATCGACAATTTATCATGCATCGTATTTCAATACAAAGCCGGACAGGTCATATAAGAAATTTACTCAATTCAATAAATAAAAATCTTTCGATTATTTAAAATTTACCAAGCAGTCAAAATGACTGCTTCTGGGCAATATAGGTATAACACATATATATATATACGGAAATAAAGGAGGGCGGAAGTAACTACAATTATTCATAAACCCATTTATATGTTATAGAAAAAGTCACCAAATTCTAAGAAATTGTGTCATCAATTTCATAATTGTTTTTCTAATTGAAATTAAAAAACAGTCAAAATGACTGCCTTGGGCAATCTAGTGTTAAGAGTCAGCCAAACGTGTAATCTATATCCATGCGTCACGCGACGTGGTTCGTTTGACGAGGAATCACATCTTGAGAGGTCATGATACAATCATATAACCCTTTTAATTGAATTTCTTTTATCTGAACATGTTCATAACTTATTGGTCAGATTTTTTTTTCATGTCAGTTCAAATATAATATAATTTGTAAATAATCAGAAGTAAACGTGAATCGAATTATACCATGTTTGGTCTCATGTTGATTACATCACTATCAAAAATATGTAATAAACATATTCATACAGAAAAACTTAGTTCAAAAAAACAATAATTCAAAATTAATTATAAAAATAGGCAAAAATTAATTTGTACGCGAGACTACGAGACCGCAGAAACAGTGTCGCTGTTTCTAAACTGTCCTAATTAGATTCCGGCGAGAGAGACAAGATAAGAGATTTTACTGTACATATACCGAATAGGCTACGCTTTTGTATATTTGATTAGTAATAGTAAAGCAATTTCTTCAAGTTTGAACTGGAATTCTCATTAATCAATTTGAACTTAACAACAATCGGCCTTTTAAACCGTGCACATAATAGCTTCGACAAAATGATTGCTGCCGTAAACACATCTTCCTTGATACGATTCATTTTTTTCTCCAACATATTTTCGTATTTTCATGTAATACAGAGAAAATATTTGTATATACTGAATAGACAAAGTAAAGGACGTAAGAAACATATTTTTGTTCAATTATGGGACTCTCAGAAAGTAAAAGGACACACAATTCAGCTGTATGCAAAATAGCACTCGAAGGACGTTAAAGGGGAAATTAGGAGTTGCATTGGAGGAGAGAACATCGTGGAGCGTAGAAGGAAAGTAAAACAGAAATGAAAATAGTAAATAGTAATGAAAGAGAAATGAAAGTGTCATTAATGAACATGTTACGAAAGGCTCTCAGAAATATGTATTTAACTTCGTTGATCCAATTCAAACAATTTGGCAATAGCGGAAGATCAGCGCTGCAACATTACAATAGTTAAATCCGAAATTGTGCTAAAAGTAGGCACTAATAGCGTACCTCGAAACATAACAATACGCAAAACTAGTATTACATCTACACCTACTGAGAACCGGCGGGCTTTGATTAATATTGTATTGTAAAAGGTTTAATATAGGCACAGCGTTTATAATCCTTTCATGAAGTTTAGTATGGGTAAGAAACATTTTTTCTGTAGTTATGGACCAAAAAATAGCAGGACGATCCACGTTATATTATAATAACTTGTTAGCGTGACAAACTGCAAAATGTTTGCATTGAGACATTTGTTATATAGGTACTAAATAACGAGAATACGTGAATGAATGAATAATATTGCGATTTATTATGGAACGAAATAACTTGTAGTGTGCGTAAGGCCTTTAACACTTTGACTGCCATGGTGGTCATCGGTGATCGGGGCAAAAGGTCTCACGAAAAATTAAAAAAATATCCAATCGGTCGCATGTATAATTTTGAAAATGCAATTAATATTAAATAGTGATTCAATTCTTTGGTCTCTGATACCTTCGAATTATTTTCATTTTGCACAATTCAATTTCAATCATATTCTGTAGTACTTCATTCCGTTGCGGTTTTAATATAGTAAAATACGCATGGCAGTCAAAGTGTTAAAAAGATCTAGTTTGAGCGCGTTACATTATGGTGAGTAAATGAGGAAGTAAAAATATAAACGTAGAAGTTTGTGAGTACTGTTTCAGGTGGGATTGGTGATACTACTAGAAATGTGGATATTCGCCACGAGAAAATGAGTATGAAGTAAACGTATTTCGTGCATTTATTGTCTATGAATTTAAATTCAGTTAAAATCTTCCGGAAGTATCAGGCTCAGTTTCTCGCTACAAAAGAAAAACTTTATTACAGAGAACAAAATTGTAAAGTTCGGAAGTTATCATATTGTAAAATATTAGTGCACTGTGTAGGTAAATATTTTCAGTGAATAAATCATTTTGGTTAGCTAATACAGACAGAGATAGGAGAGTGAAGATGTATGAATGTTCGCAAGGAAAAAGCGTTATGCAAAATAAGATATCTTTTACATCGTGGACTCAATGTTTGCGTCTAGTATAGCTAGTTTTCGGTTGTACCACTATTTTCAGAACAATCATAAAAACGGAAATTTGCTAATAAGGTAACGTAAACCTTACAGGTTTAATGCGTCAAATTCTGTTTAATAATTGGGCATATACTTTTACCACTATTTTCAAAACACCCGTAAAAATAACATTTTTCTGGTAAGGTAACACTAAACTTACAAATGCTATGTCTAAAATAAATAACTGGGCATCGATTTCTATTTGTCTTTAATTTGCTGGTGCAATTTACAGCTCATGGCGCTTTTTCGATAAGCTTGTTTCATATGTCCTACATGCATGTATTTTGCTGCTTTAAACGAGCGACACGAGACAAAATTAGGCATTGCGTTGGCAGACAACAGCGCTGTTTACAGGATTATATTATTTGCGATTGTCAGAGTTGCATTTCCGTCTGGTACAAGGAAAAAATTACACCGAAGAGTTTGCAATGATATAGAAATGTGTGTTTTTTTTTCAATAGAGAGTCGATGATCAAAGCAGAAGTATGCATTGATAACATTACGACTAAACGGCAATAATACATACAACAATCAGTGTTTCCATAATTGTACACAGTAGAATGAATCATTTGAAATATATCTGAATGGCAGCAATATCTATTTGTCCAACGATTCCATGTATATTCTTACAAGACAGTTGTACTATTCATAAATTTATTGTAACTATTATTGTGAATTGCAACCATCATTCTTTTGCACAAAAAGCATGAGTTATGTATGTACCTACAAAACAACATCTCGCCACATCGTTGGTCTGGGAGAAAAATGAAGCTAATGAAGCAATAAATATACTGTGCTAAGACTTGATCTTGTTTGGCATTAAAGTTGTTACAGTTATATAGTGAAAACTTAGAAACTATTTTATAGCGATAAGTGATAAATAAGATGAGATCTAGTGAATGGACACAAATGAGTATATTTACATTGTTTTTTGCAGTTCGTGTAATAAAGTGTGTATTATTAGTTAGTCTGTAGAAAGATAAGCATTCTTAAATTTAAGTACGCATTTTAAAGGAAATTGACACCCAGTGAAAGGCTATACTTATTTCTAACACTCCATTTATACGATTATGTATCACACATTCATATTTTGCCTATTAATTAAATAGTTAATGCAGATTTTTGCTTTTTTTTATTCTGGATAAAGACTAGAATAATACAAGAAAATAATGAATTTGAAATCTGCATTCCAGTTTGAGAAAAGTTATTAAAAATCTCACAACAGATATAGTTTATTTAGAGTAAATGATTGATAAAACATCTGACACACAGGGCGTCCCATAGTTTATCGTACAGACATTATTATCACCTTCTATGTGCAAAAATAAGTAAAATAAACTATGTACGCGCAGACTGCGACATGGTTTATTAGACAGTTTTAACGAAAGTTCGAATTTAATTTATGTATTGGCAAAATAATAATACTTTTGCCATAGGCAAGTGGCACACTGCGTAAATAGTTTGTTTGGCTCACCAACCATTCTTTTGTCTGGGAAGATAAACAATTCGGCGAGAATGGAATTACAAAGTGAGTACGTTGTTCAATAGAGATATTAGTGGAAATGAAAATTGCTTTATTAATTTGTAGAGAAGAACCGAACGGATGTTTTAATCTATCTAATACCTGAGATTACCTATATCTAATTTACCTGTTCCTTCCGAAGGCTTTTACTACCCAAAACGACTGAAAACGATCATGGGATACTGTACGCATATAATATAAATATAAATATAATATAAATAAATAAATATAAATATAATATAAATATAATCAAAAGCACCTTGTAAAATATTGTTCAGAAATACCGTAGACCTTGTCAGACGAAATATACAGAATAAATGACAGGTCAAAGCTTATATTTACATGGTTTGTTGAAAAGCAAGCTTAGTTTCTTTCTTATACAGTTTTACATTTATATAATACAATGAAATGCGAATGCTTTATCCTATAACTTTCTAACAAAGCAGTTTGATATCTACATCGGATATCTACATTTATATAATTTTTGCTTACTTCTGCTCACAAACCATACTGAAGTTCATACGATAAACTATGGGACATACTGGGTGTAATTATTTATCGATGATGTACCGTTTATTTCTTTAGAGATTGCATAAGATGATTGTAACAACCACAACCTTGTAAGTGCACGATTTTGACGAAGGCTTGTAGATGCACGAATACGAATATATAGAAGTAATTGTCGATTACATGATATAAATGTTTGTTTTAATATAAGAATCACAGTATACAGGGTATGCCTATGCCCCGTGTAATTGTCATGCGTCTATGTATGTAAGTATGTCACATTCACTTGGGTTTCACATAACAGTCGTATGTAACTATCACTGCATGGAATTACATATGACTAACCCAATGATAGATGGGAGTACACATTCCGACATAAGTAACATGCCTAATACAAAGGCATTATTGAATTGTATGGATCGTTTAGTGCTATAAAGAGTGCACTCGATCAACAGAATTGCAATATTAACTAATATTATTTCGTAGTTAAGCAATTCAAGTCACATTAATGCAAGTCAAATATAGCACCATAAAATTAGTGTATGTGTTCGGTAAACTGATTTTTCCTTCCATCACCTCCGCAAATTTTTCAAAAATTACAAAACTTTCTAAAAACGTCTGAAAATGTCTGAAATTTGAAAAATGCAATACAGGTAACCCTCCTATAACACGGTAGTTAGGTTCCTAGAAAATGCCGTGTTGTGTGAAACCGTGTTGCATGAGACCCAGAGCCAGTACAAAAAGGGGGGTTACGTTCCAAAAACTTATTAAAAACAAATATTTTTTTTAATTCGACATAAACAACTTAATATTTATTAAAAATATAAATGTATGTACAACACAAAGTAAAAAAAAATTTAATCTAACGCAACCATAATTTAACGAATTTATTCGTCGTCACTACTCAGTATAATCAACCGAGAACTTTCTTTTCGGTGGAACGATATCGCCTTCACTTTCAGAACTTTTTTCTCTATTTAAAGTTTTTGTATGTTTTCCCCTCTTAAAAAAATCTGTAGTCGAACTTTGCTTACTGGTTCTTACTAGGTCATTGTAAATTTCGCAGTATGGAGCTAAACAGTTTTGCAGCTCCCTTTTGAATCTTCGACTTCTTTCCGTGGAAGGGTCAGTATTCAAGAAAAATGACTCCAGATTTTCCGCTAAGCATAGGCTTTCTCGTATTTTTTTTAATGTTAAATTCTTAACTGCACAATCTTCATCAGAGCTAGCGTCCTCAAAATCGATTTGATTTGCATCTAGGGATGCCATTTCCATCAAATCCGCTTCTTCAACTTCTTCTTCCACTAATAAATCTTGAATGTTTTTAGTAGCCATATCAACAAAACCTTCGCCTCCGATTGATTTAGCGACTTCTAATATGGCACCAATTTCATTTTCTGATGTTTCACGCATGATTTCTGTTTCAACTGAAGAGGGCCATATCTTCTTCCAACACGCATTTAAGATTGATGTTTTTATTTCTTTCAGCGACAAAGATATGTCCCCAATGTCCTACGAGGGACACAGGTCCCGATAAGAGGAACAACCGTGTTATAGGATGCCGTGTTGTAGGAGTGTTCCCGCAATTTACGAATGGTGTTATAGCGAAACCGTGTTATAAGATACCGTGTTATAGGAGGGTTACCTGTATTTCCGCTGTGACTACAGTGAACAGAATCTGTTAATTTGAGCAATATTATGTTATAAAAGAGAGAATTTTATAACCTTGCCTGAGTTCGTGCAACAAACATATAGGTTGAATATGGTGAAGAGCATGTAAACAGGTAGTATAATTTTGTAAGATTATTGAAACAGTATTGGAGATATACAGGTATATCTTTCCATGTGCAGCATGTATACATATCAAATTTTCAACACAATATATCAATGACAATTCATAACGTCTATGGACATTGGCAGACAGCAACAAAAAATGTATAAATCTAAATACTGGTTATACATATGATTTTAATTTAAATGGTTGATAACCTACGAATGAAAGAGCAAATGAGCAGATAGTTAAGTTATACAAATATGGAAGGACTGTTATCCCTTGTAATGTTTGTCCCATAAGGTACTTGTAAGATTATTGAAACAGTATTGGAGATATACAGGTATATCTTTCCATGTGCAGCATGTATACATATCAAATTTTCAACACAATATATCAATGACAATTCATAACGTCTATGGACATTGGCAGACAGCAAAAAAAAATGTATAAATCTAAACACTGGTTATACATATGATTTTAATTGAAATGGTTGATAACCTACGAATGAAAGAGCAAATGAGCAGATAGTTAAGTTATACAAATATGGAAGGACTGTTATCCCTTGTAATGTTTGTCCCATAAGGTACTGATACAATGAGAGAACTTTTGGAACATTTTTTTTTCTTCCTCAAATTGAGATACTGGATTGGCTGTTATTGAATGTTTGCAACTAATACAATGTATGCAGGCAGAATATGCAAACTTAGGAATAATACAAATGTACATGTAAAAGATGACTTGAGTTCAGTCTGCAGAAGTTAGTTTTAGTTGACAGTTAATATTTAATTCTACCCTGTGACATTATTTCAATTTAATTTGTCCTTATGATATTTTATGTTTCAACATAAGAATTTTACTTACAAAGAACATATAAACATTTTCATTTGTGTTCTGGTGTTTCTTTTTGAATTAGAGATATTACATAATAATACTATGCAAAAAGCAACTTTTATCTTGTCCTATCATATGACAGATTTCTTTGGCTTGTCTTTTAAAATGTTGTTTTGTCTCATGAAGAAGAAGCCATGTGATTTTTGGTACGAATTGACAGCTACAGTTAAAACTAACTAAGAATTTTATTTCCATTATCTGTTTCATTAGTAATAACATAAACTTCCCACTTTTTCATGTGATGAAGAATATTTTCATTGTTATCCATGCCTGAAACAAATGTCTAAACAAATGTGTAATGTGATACATTTTTTGGATTCTCGTTTCTACAAACCATAATTCTATTAAGATGTCTGCGATAAAATATTAGTTTTTAGGAAAAGTCTATATCTATTATGGTACAAAAAAAGAAAAATTAAACATGATGAAGTTGATATCGGGTAACTTAACTACAGAAGTGTTCTACTCTGATTAGTGTCTGCCATTATACATGCAAGGTGATTTGAAAGTCATGTTGCTGCATGTTGTGTTAAATTTGTTCAATTTGTTCTGCTATTAGTTGTCATATTTCATTAAGAAAGAAATCTATAGTAATACTCAAAAATAAATGGTAATACGTTAAAAATTTCGAAAACTATTCAGCAGAATAAAAATGTTTAAACTCGTTCATTGCTTTGCGATAAAGAGCTATTTCTCATGCTTCGTCATTGTTGAAATTAGCAGGGGATTCGAGTTGGCTAATGTAAATATATCATCCTGCCTACAGATGTCTTTTATGATATGCATAATACTTAAAACATATACAATGTTCATACATACTATGATGAGAAATTAACATTAATCTTTCACATGCATCTTATATACCCTGATTCTTTGGCTTCCACTGAATATGGATAGCATTGACATTATTGTTTTCATCTGTTGAGAAGGCGATAGCATAAATTTAGGTGAAAATGTTACTTATCTCATACTTTCTTATGTAACATTGACTGCATTCTAATGTTTTTTTTTCTTTTTTCTTCATATTTTGTATGTACATGCTACAGTGTCTATTACACAGCATTATGAATTTTTCATTCACATACATTCTCACTTCGGTTCTTATTATTGTGACAATGTATGCGGTAGGTGGAAAAAGTTTTTAAAAGAAAATATGTTTTTTGGTAAATTGACATGTAGATAGACGTGGGCTTGTGTGTTTAACGTACTTATACTTACGCATGTGTCAATGTAAATGCCTGTTTAAGTGTTTGGAATTGATATACAGGAAATGTTAAACTTCACCATTTCTTGCATGCATACAATACTTACATTATTTCCGTAAAATTGTATGCAGAAGCAGGTTTTGCCGAACCTTTGTTATATCCATTGTGCGCATTACTAAATTTGTTTGCATTTTTTCTTTTTGGAAAATATTGTTGAATGAGCTGTTCACACAATATCAGGGCTTATAGTGTTGTAATTGGTCTCTGTGTTTCTCTTTTGTAGTGTTAGTAATTCTATCATACAGTTTCAAAATAAAGACATAGACTTTGCATCCGTCTTATTAAGTTCCTTTTCTCATTTAAACATTGAGGATTGTCTGATAAATTCTTTTCTTTCTCCTATACACTTTCGCTTGTATACATTTCCATCACGCCTTCCAAGTAAATTAGCTAATGCACACTTTTCAAGTGTACAGAAACTAAGTTCACATAATAATTAAATAATCCAAATAGTAATCACATGGTTATGCATTTCATAACCTACGGAAAGTCAATCGTTTTGTGTATGCTCTGTACAATTTTCATAGTAAAATGTAGAAAATGATTATTTTAATTCTGTAGAAATATGGCATTCACAAAAATGCATATAATATTATTAGCATTGCTGCGTAAACAACTGAGTCAGGAGACAAATAAATGTGTCAATCTTAGCGCTGTAGCCAAGTTAATGGAACTGGATTACTTGATTGTGTATTCGATATATCACTGCCTTCAGTTATTGGCAAGTGAAAAAATTTGCTGCATTTTTTCTTGAGGAAGAGTTCTTGAATTCTTTAATAATGCCTTTGTAAAACAGTCCCAACGGTTGATAATAAAATGATTTGTACAATCAACGAATGAGGTGAGACTTGTCGGTCCGGAAATGCATTAGCCATATTTACTAAGTAATACGTTCAAAAATTGGCGGTGAATACTTATTTAATTAGATAATTAATGCATAGATATTGATAATATTTTGAACTCGCGCAAGATCCGTCGAACACATTTAAGTAAGCTTATTTGATTGATAAAATATAAAATCCTCTTTTGGACTACCAGACTTAGTTCGGAAAGTCACATTGAGTAATCATTCTTTTACTAGCCTTAATTGGTGTCGTACGCTCCTACATAACTGAACATTTCTTTTGATGACTTCTATATGTATCTTTTTTTCGCATTACCAAAATGACAAGTTGTTATTACAAAATAAAGCTGAAAAATGAAGAGAAGGAATCAAATACCATGATGGAATTTAGCGATGTCAATTCTCTATCGCCCCTTTGGTTTATCAGAGTGACAGTTTGGACTACGAAGAATTTTTCTAAAGCGGTTCGCCCCGTCTAGCAGCCATTTTAGCAGCTCTAGTCGCGAGTGCACCTAAAGAACATACAAGTCCTGTCAATGTCTCCCAGAACGTTGTTCGACGTCGTTTGTGTGTCGCTTGATTGGTATAATCCATGTAATAGCCTGTGTAACATTCGTTCCCATGATCCGATATATAATCCGATTTACCAATGCTCGATCTCGCAAATTTTGGCTGTTGTATGATGCTTCCACGGTGTTCCTGTGTACGATCAGCGTTCTGCTTCAACGACGAAATACTATTTTTGTATTGTTGAGTAAGCATCTCAGGTTCGTATACGTGTTGCTGAAACTGAACATTGCTCAAGCGGCGGTCCATCATTCTGACAAGATTTTGGTGCACGCGTCGATCATTTTCCGAAATGATCAAAGGAATCTGTTTTTGGCAAATGTTTTCGTCATTGTCATTCCCGCCTATGATACTTAATGAAGGTGATGCGCTCGTGTAATCTTGTTCCACTTGTCAGGCGTACTCAGTGTCAGTTGAGGTTGATCTTTCAAGATGACTTTGGTGACTTCCGTGGTGTTGCTGATTTTGTTGTTGTTGCGCTTGCGCATAGGCTAGGCTTTTTTGATAACTGAAAAGTTGCCGTTCAAGACTGTCGTTTTCTGCCTGAAGGGAAGTGATTTCGCGTCTCATCTGTTGATTATGTACGCGGCAAACGTCATCGTATTTATGATAGGTGGCTTGGAATAGTAGGTGACTTTCATTCCATTCCAGCCGGATTCTAAGTTGGCCCTTGTCTGTCAGGAACGGGCAGTGATTGTCTTTTACTTCGTTCATATCAAGGCTTGTTTCCATAATTATACCCTCATCCGTAGATTCTTGAGCGTAATAGCGGCTAAATGGTGCGCCTGGTAGATTAACCGCGACGACATCTGGCTCCTTACCTTTCAGGAGATATGCTGACCAGCTAACATACCTAGAAATGGAAAGATAGTTGAACTATACGAAAATTAAATTGTATCATTTATTGCTCAAAGCTGGGAGAAGAATGACTTTAATAAACTGTGAAAGTAGATATTATAAAAGATAACATACCTAGAAATGGAAAGATAGTTGAACTATACGAAAATTAAATTGTATCATTTATTGCTCAAAGCTGGGAGAAGAATGACTTTAATAAACTGTGAAAGTAGATATTATAAAAGATAACTATTACTTTTTGCAGTAATGAAAGCTATAGAGATATGATGATACGGTACCAGCAGTATGTACTATTGTACCGTATTTCTTGCGGTATGCGTTAACCGTTTGAGTGCCACGGGTCTTTCTCATTTCCCGGTCGAAACTTGCCAAGCGGCGCTATATTGTTATATTACAGCAATTTTTATGATGAACAAACATTTTATCTTTTTTACCTAAGATTGAAAAGTTATAATGTTGTGCATCGAGAGAAACCGAGCCTGGTGTGATTACGCTGCAGTTTTGAGGACAGACAGAAGAAGCGCGATCGCGCCGCTTGGCACTCAAACGGTTAAGAACAGTAATACTAATTTCTTGATGAACAATCATTTACGTTTTATAAAGAATCCTATTGTCTATCACAAAATCAGTTTCATGGCATTTTTTTTTTAAATAATTATAATAAACATCTGAAGCATAAAATCTCGTTATATATACTGCAACAGATAAACAACATTTTGGAAATAAAAGGTAAAATAATTAACCGTTTGAGTACGGAAGCATTTTCTTATGCATATGCTAAAAGTCCGGGATGAAATGCGTAATATTTTTTTTTGGGAAACAATGAAAATGGTTATAATTAACACTAATTGTTATGTAACAAGTAATTATGATAAAAAAAATTTTTGTTTTCATTTATTACAAAAACGTTTTGCTGCACAAATTCCATGAATTCCTTTTATACATATAGCGCAAATTAGGTTGGATCGATTAATTCCATTACCATTTTTATTACTGCACACAAAAATTTCTTTTTTCTAAAGAAAACTTTTCACTTATTGGTGATGTTCCTGTGGCATTTTTGCTTGCTAACCATTCCTCCTCTATAGTGTCAATAATGTTGGAAGTAAATTGCAGTCTATTTAATTCTTATATTGTTAAAAGCCACAACTGAGTTAAATGAATAAAAACTGCTACTGATATTACTGCAACTGCTCTCAATAATTGCGTAAAGTATACTACCAACAGCAGCGTCGTCGCATTCTCGATATAAAACAAGAGCAGCGCTATCGCGCTGCGCCGTATTTTTGGCATACGACAAGTCAAGCGCGATAGCGCTTCCCCGGACTCAAACGGTTAAAGGAAAATATTTGCCAGAAGATTATTAAATCCTGAGCACGAAAAGAACGGGGGAAGATAGAACCCATCTTTGGGTCGTGTCACTTTAAGTTGGCAAGTGAAGCTTTCTTCATATAGGAGAAGTCCCGACTGAATTTTACCGTCACTCCGTTGAAAGGGACTTATGCCTCTATATCTCCCATTTTGTGTATTTCACTTGTGGATGCAGCAAAGTTTACCTCTATGCGCAGTGCAGCTAAATGAGAGTTATGGCGTAGAAGAGGTAGCGATCCGACGTATGCCCATGCGCCATTTGCCAACTTAAAGTGACAGCAGTGTAGTAAGTTGGATGAAGTTTAGTAGGAATACACATAATGCTTTCAACGTATTCATTTGTAAGAGATATTTTTGTCGATAACATGCCTTAAATGATTTCGCGGAACGTTGTGAATGTCCTTGTAGACGAGGTGTAATCTCAGAGTGTCGGAGTGCAGATCAGCACGAATGGACCATGCTTGTTTGTCTCGGTCGTAACAGGGTGTAGCTGGCAGAACTGTAGCACCCAATGCTTGCACGACGACTTCACAGATTGTTCTAGCTTCTATCATCTCCAGGGAAACCCTCAGGATGCCTTTATAAGCAATTTCGGACCACCTGACGCGCGGGTGCCAACCATAGCCACAGCCTTCCGCATCAGATAGATCCTCGATTTGTCCAGAATCAATTCTGCGTTCTGCTTCGCCTAATGCCACGGTATATCGTACTCGGCAGCGATGGTCAAAACCGGTGAGCCTCATCAAATACACGCTCACTCGATGGTCTTGTCCTCGGCAGCTTTCTGCCTCTTTGTTTCCGTACGGATAAATCACAACATTCCAATCAAATCCTCCGAATGCGAAATAATCAGTTTCCAATTTGTTTGATTTTTGTTGGCCCGCTGAGAATACGCTCGTCGGCATTCTGATCTCAGTCATGTATACTGTCCGAACATTTGCCATTGACAGTTCAAGTTGAAACTCGCCATTCGTGTCGGCGAAGTTACGACTGTAGAGATCTGATACTGGAATATAATTTCGGTTGCCTTGCGCTGGAGTTTCGTAGGTAAATTTCACGCGCTTTCCAGAGAAACCCTCGTTCATCGAGAAGTGTTCGCGATTCAGCAGAGTGAAAGTAAAGTCCACGTAGACGCGTAGGTTTCGTGATGCACCACGCCATACCAGGTAGGCTCCTAGAACCTAGTGGAGCAGATCATTCGTTGGTTCTTGACACGTAACGTTATGTATATGACACAGAGGGAAGCGTGATATTAATCAAACGCTCTAACGTCTAATGTTCAATGCTTCAGAAATTGAGCAACAGAACGGATTTCAAAATGATTTTATTCCAGTAACATATAAGTGTTACGGTTGTATGTGTTCAATTTAAAAAGTGTAGATTAACAACAATGCTTGCCACAAAAGTATTTGAACGATCAAATATAGTCATGTGCAGAGGCGTTTTACAAATTATGGTAGAAATGCAGAATATTAAAAAAAAAAGACAAATTAAGAACTATCGACTCACGCAAACTTCTCACATGTAAAGTATACATGCCGCGTTCTTTCTCGCGCAGTTGTAGAAATTTTGTTCATTAAGTGTCAAGTCTATGACGAAATTAGTTAAGAGTTTTCTTAAGAATGAGATTTAGCGTAGCATTAATCACATGGATGTATATTAAACTTTTTTGACGACATGGAAAATAAATTTTCATTAAATTTGTGACATTATTTAACATTGTTAATATATGTCCATATGACTAATTATTACTAACTTTGAAGTACCGTGTCATCTATTTAATATGTCATCGTACAGATTACAGAAGAGAGAGCTGATGGTTTGGAACATGTAGTGCAATCAAGAAATGATCAAGCAATCTTTGTTTTTAGATTAATTGCACATAATAACATGCAGGATACGAGAAAAGAGAAATAAGGGGAAATTGAGAGACTTTTGGGAGAAGAAATCGACATGGCGTGATATGTAATCGTAGAGTGGCATGTTGCGGGTACACATTTTTTTTAACTAAATTACAGTATGCCTTTAATGCTGGAGATATTGCAGTTGCCTACAAACACGATCTGTTCCATATATCGTGATCGACAATAGACCAATTGTACACAGTTTTAATGGACGGCACTTGCAGAGGCGTTACTCCCTAAATACGAATAAACTCGTGCATTGTATGCCCTGGGAACTACACGCGCTATATGCATAAATCTTTTCTCTCTTGTCTATCAAGTAGTTTTATTTTATCCGCATGATTTAATCATTTCCACATGCGCGGGTCACTGTTGCAGAACCTATTGTCCCTTCCATCGTAACGATGCGCTCTAAAGTACAGTTAATTTAACCCTCTATGGGCCCACGTGACTTTGAAGTCACATATCGATAAATCAACATTTTATTAAATAGTTTAATTTTTTTTACTAGATGGCGTAAAAATACACCTTGTTATATAACACACCCGTATACCAATAACATACTTGATAATATATTATCATCTCTAACCGCAATGTCAAAGTTTTTTTGGAATGCTTTTGCAAGTTGTCTGCAAATATAGCCAAAAAACCGTCTTGTGCAATTGTCATTATTTGTTCTTCTATCGGTGTTTGTTAAACAAAAAAAGCGTACGTAATAGCTTTTAGTTTGTATATCAATAATGTTTTATTTATTTGCATTTAAATAATCATTTTATTACTATTTTCATGTGCTACAGCTTTGTGACTTTCAAGACAAAATGGGCTATAATGGTAGGGTCCGATGTATTTGCGATAACATTTGTGTTTTTTTTTGCTTTTTGGTTTTATGTATCAGAGACCCAAAATATTGATACAGAAACATATAAAAATAAAAGAGGAATTGGACTAAGAAGCATTAACAGTAATAAATCCGAAGATACTTTATCAGATTCTCATTGTAACGAAGATCATCGAATAGTATTTGCCCGCGACGTATAAATATTATTGATAGCGACGATGAATTTCGTAGTAAAAAATCATCAGATAAGATAAGCATGCCAAACGCCAACTGTTTTATGGAATTCCATACTTAAGCTCTTATATACACAAGTGTAAAGCCGTTGTCACTTCAAAGTTACAAAATGTATTGGTTATAATAAAATTGTTGAAACTGCTACATTCATTGTTAATATGTATTTCGAGGTTGAGATTTGTTGATTTCACGTTACATACATTTTGTATAGCCACCAAAAAAAATGTGGTCCATAGAAGGTTAATACATGAGGCTTTCCTCTCGCTAGTTCCAATTCTCGCCAAAATGTTCTCCCACTCTTTGGAGGGGAACTTGTGCCTCTAATACTGTTTTCCAGTACACGATCGACTCGATGATGTCACCAGCATTGACACTCGAATTTCCTTAAAAATCCCTTATGACGTCACATTATTTCTACTAGCCATTCTCTAACTACGTCACATGCGTCGCTTATCACGGGTTATGTGTCAGACGCCCTCCCGCGACCGTTTTGCTCATTCACGTCAATTTGTCGGAATGAAACGCTTTTCAGTAGAAAAATTTGGATTACTGTTTTATGTAATAAAACAAATATGCATTTGTAATGTTTAGTAAATGTGAAAGAAAACACGACATACAATTTGAAAAAATGATTTATTCATATAACTTGCTTTATTAAATGAATATGGCATTCAAATATGTTGATTGAAAAACATTTGGTTCTGAAGAATCTACGCTATTGAATGCAACACAGTGCAATGTGGCATCATGTATTTAACCCCTTGGGTACGGATTTATTTGAGAAAATATTTGCATGTGGAACGGATATAATTTTTGGTTGCTTGGAGTAGTATGTAAAAGCAGTACATTTTACGTAAGAATTTATTTATTTCTAAAATATTGGTGACATATGTAGTATTAAGATGTCTTCAAGTAATTAGAATTGCAAAACAAAAATAAATTAATAACAACAAAATAAAACTAAATGAAATAAATTCAAGCTATAACAAAAAACCTATTGCTAATAATTATGCAGAGTGTGATATTTTTCAAAGAAAGTAGGTAAATGCAGTGCTACTTTGCATTGTTTGCACTGCCACGTAGTCTCTTTCCTAATATTATGCTTGTAACAAACACGGCACCTTTTTCCAGGGTGATGAACTTCAAATAACGTTTTAGACATGTTATCCGTTCCGGAGGAAAACAAGTAAATGACGTCTTTCAGACGTCAAATCTACCCAAGAGTTTAATTTTTGGTTTGACGTCTTAGACACGTCATGCGCTCCTAGGCGAAAAATGTAAATGACGTGTCTCAGACGTCAAATGTACCCAAGGGGTTAATCGAGCGGGGATCCATCTGCTAATACTGTTCCTCATCATCAGTTTTCTATAATTGAGTTGATCTGGTAACGTTGCCTGTACGTGTTCCTTCCAGGTTCGCACGCGATTCACCAGATGCTGTTTCCGCACAGTCTGTCACTTTGTGTATCTCACTTATTGATACAGCATCGATTTTTTTTCTATGCAATCCTTATGACCGCTTATCCTCCGAACACTACATCCGCATATCCTTTTTAATTACGGAAAATTCTGCACTCTGATAACCTTTTTTATCATCAAGTAGTCGACAAATCTCGTCACGCAGCATTCACTTTTTTCTGGCAGTGGTTGTGAAAACCAAGCTTGGCTTGGCTGATACGTAGGGAAAAGCAGCTTTTTACGATACTTTCATATACCAGGTTGTTCAATAAGTTTTGTTTTGTTTTGTTGAGGGCGTTGCTACTAGTCCAAATTTGTTTTTGTTTTGTTGGTTCACTCTTCTCATCAACGTATGTGAAGGTTAATTTCAATCAGTCAATTCATTCTTTGTTTACAAGCCATTTAGTGTCGCCGTGTCACAGTATTTTCGACAATGGAAAAATTGAATATCGTGCAGTGATAAAATTCTTATTTTTGGAAGGTGTAGCACCAAAAGAAATTCACGAACGAATGTTAAGAGTGTATAATGAACGTTCACCTTCAATTAGAACAGTAGAAAGATGGGTTGCTGAATTTAAACGTGGTCGTACAAGCCTTGAAGACGATCCACGTGAAGGACGTCCAAAAACCGCATCAACACCAGAAATCGTAGCCAAAGTACAGGATATGGTTTTGGAAGATCGTCGATTGACTGAGAGGGATTTAGTAGAGGCTCTACACATCTCATTAGGCAGGGTGAGTCATATTTTAAATGAAATTTTGAGTTTTAAAAAGCTGTGTGCACAATGGGTGCCGCATTCGCTAACAATTGAACAAAAACACATTCGAATGCGACTTTCTCAACAACATTTGGAGCGTTTTAAAAAGGATAAAGTGGATTTTGTGCGTCGATTCATCACTATGGATGAGACTTGGGTCTATCACCATGATCCTAAATCAAAACAAGAGGCTAAAGAGTGGTGTGAACCTGGTTGTTCGGCTTCGAAACGAGTTCGTGTCCAGAAATCGGCCAAGAAGGTTCTTGCATCAGTTTTTTGGGATGCGAAAGGAATTTTATTTGTGGATTACTTGCAAACTGGTAAAACAATTAATTCTGAATATTATTGCAACCTTTTGGACCAGTTGAAGGAAAAAATTCGTGAAAAAAGACCCGGTTTGCAGAAGAAAAAAATCCTTTTTCATCAGGACAACGCACCATGTCACAAGAGCATTTTTACAATGGCTAAAATCCATGAATTAAAGTTCGAATTGTTGGAGCATCCGCTGTATTCACCAGATTTGGCTCCCAGCGACTTCCATTTGTTTCCAGAACTTAAAAAATTTATGCGTGGCAAGCGTTTTTCGTTAAATGAAGAGGTCATAACGGCTGTTGAAGCGTATTTTGCAGACCTTCCGGAATCTCACTTCAGGGATGGGATCCACAGATTGGAGGATCGTTGGAGCAAGTGCATTAATGTTCAGGTTGAGATTATACTGAATAATAAAGTGTATTGTGAACCATAACATTGTGTTTTTCTTATCGAACGATAAAACTTATTGAACAACCTGGTATTCTACAAATTCAGACGCACAACGTCAGTATTCATAAACTTCGACGCGATTTAGAATTAATATAGTCCAGATCCCGAAATGTTCATTTGGTGAAAAGGAAGAGGAAGATGCGATTTTTACGCACATAGATTTGACATGTTGCAAAGAGGTATTGGAAAGAGATTTGGTAAAAGGGTATAGGGTAAGAGTAAAATCTTTCTACTGTTCTTCCCCATGTAAAGGTTATTCCTGCGTATATGTGCTTTAAGCGGATTCAACGATGTATGTGATGTATGCGATGTTATAATATGAATATATTATAACTTTTTCAATTGCACTTTTTTAATTTAAATATTATCATAACATATCGGTGAATTGTTTACAATTAAAACGAGATCAAACACAGTATAATGTTTATGACAATAATTTGCGTAATACTTATTATGAAATAAGTTATTCAATAAATAGTCAGGAGGGAATGTGTATCGTATTATATGATGTTTGAACTTACTTTGATCACAGCAGTGTCATCATTTTCATAGAAAAAATGTAAAATATACAACGGTTTAAGAATCGTCGCTGCTGTAGCATTAGTGCATTGGCTTTTAAGTGTTCGATTGCCTCGACTTACATTTCATCGCTATCTTTTTCCTGTTGTTCTTATCTCCTGGAGAAATTGTGTCCCTATTTCAAAACCGTCCCAATTCAATTCTCGTCAGAAGTACAATATGACAGATTTTATTGTAGAAGAATAAGTTTGGTTCGAGGATCAGATGCGTGGGAGAAAGGATGGAATTACAGAAGAATGTTTCGGAAATGTGTGAAAGAAAAGGGAGGGAAAACGGGGAATCTGCAATAACATTAAATGATAAAGTAAAGTAGTCAAACAGAATATAAAGGAAAAAATTGATCAGATGAAGGGGGGATTGAATTAATTATTTAATTTTTGCAAAATTAGGTAAGTGTGAACTGAGTTCAAATTTCTTGAAAATGTGGTTGAAGTAAAGAATGCGTCTATTTATTTGTACATCTATAACTCAAAACTGTCACGGGTCCTTTCTTTCAAACTGTCCGTGTCACTGTAGAAATGTGTCATATGAAGAATAGAAGAGTCGTTTCTCCGGGCTCGCGGCTCGCTTGTTTTGTCCGCCGAACCGAGGTAAGATACTGCAACAAAGGAAATAGTATAGTAAGAGCCCAGGCATCCGACGTCACGAAAAAACTAGCGTTCCAATGTTATAATGAAGACGTTACATAAACGTTTGTATATTTAAACTTTCCGGTATGAAAATGTTTACAACGTATTCTTCGTATCATTGTGACCAAAATAAGACCAAAGATGATATTATTTAGTCCACATTTACATCTAGGAAACTTATTGGGTAACTTATTTTATTTCAATATTGCTTCGAATGAATTACAATGCACATTGGGAAGAGAGATGTTACATTTGGCCGAAAAAATACAGGAAAAAATGGCATTCAGGGCCATATCTTTGTGAAACTGGAAGAGCGTCTAATGTATTTTTCCTATGTCACGTTTTCCGTAATTTCTCAAACGCTTATAGCAATATGTATGACTATCAAAATCGACGATTTATTTTTCAACATAATCTCCTTTTAACTCGATACGATCTGATGTCTGATTTTTCTGGAGATCTGCAAAGTAGGCCTCCGTGGCATAACCTCCTCATTCGACTCAAATTTCTGCCCAGCGAGTGACTTTTTCAAGTTTGGGAAGAAAAAGAAGTCATATGGGGCCAAATCTGGAGAATACGGTGGATGGGGCCGCTATTCGTATCAAACGCTTATAGCAGAGGTGTGAGCCGGTGCGTTAGATTTTTTCTTCGCCAAATGGAGCCGTTTTTTCCTTAATTCGGCGTCGAATCGACTATATATGAGTACCATCGAGGAGGCAGTCGACAGACAAAACGACGTTTAATTGCGAACTCTGAAGGCAGCACGGATGCGCTTGTTATCCGGAGTGAGCAAACGCATTTTCTCAAATATTTCATGCAGGATATGCCCAGATTTCATGGATCAGGTGTATCGAGTTAAAAGGAGACTATGTTGAAAAATAAATCGTCAATTTTCCAAAATTTTCGTTTTTCTTTTGTAGGCTCGGACTGCCTCGTATAGAAATATTTTAATGGAACTGGGCAGCAAAGAGTTGCATTTCAAATTGAAATTCATAAATCCCATTAGAAATATAATTTAATGTAGAAAATTACACTACTTTACACTCCCCTAATTCATACTGTTTTTAAAATACTGGATTGGTATTATTTCCAATATGAACAACAACCCATTGTTCTAATGCAATTGAGGCAATAATGAAATAAAATGAGTAATTAAACAAGTAAATATGATCTGAATTATACTGCGTTTGGTCTCGTTTTAATCGGAATAGTGTAGCAACACGTTATACCAATTTTTAGGTGAAAAAATGCAATTAAAGGGAATATATTATTGCGCTATCACGTGTCAAGCTGTGAATTTGCAACAATGGAATCGTGTCGAACGCTTAACCGACAGGCTAAGGTAACAAAGGCGCAGCTAGAACTTTTACAAGGACGTAGGAATAGCATTAGTCTATAGTTTATCGTCTTGCAGCTACAGCTTTTGCCTAAGTCAAGAACACGACGTAAAAGTACGACGGGAGATGCTATCAGTTGGATCGGGTTATAGCTTTCTTTGCCATACTGGTCGAGATGTTGCACTTTTCAATTTCTACTGTCTCGCCAGGACAAAAAGATGCGGGCATACTACTGAGCCCACGCGTGCACCCCCTTATCGGCGCTGTCTCCCTTAGCTTATGGGCTAAGGTCCATTCCCAGCTCCCATGGTATCAGACTCTACGTCTCCTTCGTACGGATCCTACGGACCCTCGTGGAGGAGGGACGATGAGGAGGGCGAAGTTAACCCTTTCGCTACGGGAGCCCTGTCCGCCGAAGTACCGTCACTGAACGGAAACTCGCGCCGAAAATATGCACAGTGCGCGTGGTTTCTGCATATGCGTTGTTTTAAGTGCTAAATAGGAACTGTGCTGAATAAAACAATCATTGCTCTAATGTAATAAGTATATTTACATTTTTAATATGAAAACACTTCCAAAATTTTTAAAATGCAAAATACAAAACCCTAACCTGAAAAGTGTAATTTTTAAGAGTTAAAAATTATACATTAAGCCGATCTATTCCTAATTCTTGTAAAAACCAAATATGTAAAATTGTTTACTGCCGAATGGATTTTTTATATTGATAGAATATAATTGATAGAATTTATAATTTATATTATTATATGAAGAATTTATAATTATATATTATTTATAATTTAATTGATAGAATATTCGGTATAAAACAGTAAACGATCGCTCTGATGTTTGTAGTTTATTGCGTAATACGTTTGGATGTGGTTTCAACAAAGAGCAGTTATAATATAAGCAATAAAATCAACGGAAAATGCTCTGCCGATAACGAAAAATGTTGCCATCGACTATAAATGGCACTTGTACAGATTATTTCGATGCCGCATATATGCGGCGCTCGTACCCAGAAGTCGTGGCGTAGATGCCGCGTATATGCGGCGCTCGTAGACACAGCTCGTCGAGTGGATGCCGCATATATGCGGCGCTCGGCGCGAAAGGGTTAATATGAATCCAAAACCAGTGGTCGCCTTCTGTAGGCCCGGTAAAACCGGTGTACCAGTTGGAACCGTGGAGTTGACACTCTCCAGAGCGGATGGGAGATACCGGAAGGGGGTTATTATTACATCCGAGGTACCGATCCTTATGTGCCATTTACGGATATATTACTGTATTTCGTCGAATTTTCTACAAAGCGTTCCGCGATCTAATGGATATCGATAGGTTTAACACTAGAACTACCAAGGGGGTCAAAATGACTTGTTTGACATTTCTTATAATTATAACTCATTTCAGGTACATTTTGTTTCTGAAAACTTTGCACGACTTTTTCTAAGATATACCAATAATTAATTCTGCAAAACAGTTTACTTTTTTGTGTATCATTTTGTTGTAAATTTGTATGCAGTATACCTACATATACCGGGATGAGTCATTTTGACCCCCACGGAACATTGGTTTTCGGTGCTATTCTATTGTATCGTGGAAATTTTTGTGGCACGTAATCTAAAAGATACACAGAGAAACCGTTATTTTGTGTCCTAATACCTCTATAAAATCGAAGGATTATATTTTTGTTGCGTTACGCGCCCAATAAACCTGGGCACTTATTAGCGTAGCAATTTATTATCTAGTCGCAAAAGAAAATATTTCAAACTCAAAGATCTGTCAACAACCAAAAAAATGTTGTTCCCACGGCTTGAACTGTTTGCGCTTGATCACTACTTGCAGTATTTACTTCAATCATGTTCCCTCAGATTACTTTCAGTCGATCATCAGAAACGCTGCCATATACAACTCAGTCGTCTATCAGAAACAGTGAAACACAATTCTCAGTACAACTATATTCACTGTAACCTTGTCCTAACTATATCAGGAAATATCTGTAAAGGTTTAGAATTATATTTTTGTGCAAATCATATCGCAAACTGCTGAAATATTGTAATTTAAGAAACAAGTCATTTTGACCCCTCCGGTAGAAGTAGGTATACGTCAATCGTCGGTATTTCTAGTGTTAATTATAATTCGTGTTATATACGCTACTTTTGGTTTTTAAACGCTTCGTTGCCATCCTTTTCCATTTTCACATAACATAATTCGTTTATACATGCTATTGTCGTGATAGTGCGTATTCAATTTTAACAACATGAAATAAAACTGATATTTATTAATAAAAGTTATGGACCTTTGACAGGCTATTGTGGATTTCTTCTTAGAGGCAGTTTTAAAATACAAGTGAGCCATTGGTATTTTGGTAACAAGGACAGGAGCGTCAGCGGAGGTGATTCACTGGGTTTTAAGAGAAGGCGAGACAAAACGTAGGTAGCTGGAACATTGTTTTTCATGGAATACTGTCGGAGGAGGACAGGAGTGTAGGCAACGGTGATTTGTTAGGTTTTAGGAGCTATCGGGAAGAAATCTAAGCAGCTGGAATGCTGTATAACGCCTGGAAGTGTATAATGAAGGGCCTTAAACGAAAGGCATTAGCGGTACAGTGAGTTTAAACACTATCTTGAAGGCTCTGTGGAAATGCGATTGATCCCACCTGCTTCTGGCCTTATTTTTCGTTCCTACATATTTGTTATTTTATTTCTTTTCATGTAGAAAAAATTGTGAACTTCACCTTTCAAGTTTATTACAATGTGTTGTATATATAATCTAGCTTCCTTGGTATTGGGTTGGCAACTAAGTGATTGCGCATTTCAAATAAGAAGGAAAACTCTTAATTTTTGTTTAAAAATATAACTTTATTCAATTAGATACTGTCCGTTTTTGTCGATGACCTTTTGCCATCGTTCTGGCAGTGTCAAAATTCCACGTTCGTAACATTTTTGATCTTTACCATCAAAAAACTGAATTCAATGTGATCTGACATCACCAGCGTTATTAAACATTTTACCATTTAAAGAGTTCTGCATGGAACGAAACAAATAGTAGTCTGAAGGCGCAAGATCAGGGCTATATGGTGGATGTGATAAAACATTCCAACCCAGTTCCAATAATTTTTGGCGAGTGATCAAAGAGGTGTGGGGCTTTGCATTATCATGGTGGAAAACGACACCCTTACGTTTTGACAATACCGACCGCTTTTCTTGAATTGCATCGCTCAGTTTGGCGAGTTGTTGAACGTACACGTTTGAATTGATCGTTTGGTTTTATGGTATAAGTTCAAAGTACAAAATTCCTGCATAATCCCACCAGACTGACAGCATAATCTTTTTTTGGTGAATCTCTGCTTTTGATGTCGTTTGGGCTGGTTCATCTTTCATCACCTACGATCTCTTCCGATTTACGTTGTTATAAACTATCCACTTTTCGTCGCCAGTAATTTGGCTTTTCAGAAATCGATCAGTTTCGTTGCGTTTCAGAAGCGAATCGCAGATGCTAATGCGTTGCGTCAAATGAATTTCCTTAAGCTGGTGAGGGATTCATAAATTGACTTTCTTGACATAACCAAGCATTTTTAATTTTTTTTTTAATGTATGTATGCGATACATTGAGCTTCTCCGCAATATCACGTGTTGTACTATGACAATCTGAATCGATAATGGCCTACATTTGGATCTCATCGACTTCAACTGGACGGCCAGATCAGTGAGCATTTTTCAGTGAAAAATCACCAGAACGAAATCTGGCAAACTAATTTTGACATTGCCTTTCTTTCAAGGCCTCATTTCCATATACGGCACATAACTTCTTTTGTGCTTGCGATGCGTTCTTGCCTTTTCGGAAGTAATACAATAAAATATGTCTGAAGTGCACGTCTTGTTCTTCCATTTTTAAATTGGGATAAAAACAAAACTAAAACACTAATCGATATAATTTTTTTTGCTAAATTAAAGGTAGAAGTCCAAATAATAAGAAAAAAATATAGATTAGCTGCAATGACCACGTTAACAAAACAAAAGAAAGTGTAAAGTCCATCTATCGACAAAATACGCAGTCACTTAGTTGCCAACCCAATACTTCTATTTCACTACATCACTACTGCCATTAGTATCAGTATAGTCGAGTGAATTCACGTGTTTCTATACATATAAAAATCAAACTCGTTTTCACCATCAAATGATTAAAAATCTTCAAATTATTGCCCTCTTTCCATTTTTTAACGGTGAAAAATTGTTTCAAATCCTATCGATCACTGAGATAACAATTAGTTACAGCTGTCATTGTAATGGTGCCTGTGACGTTTGGTACAACATTATAGCAGTGCTTATGAAGTGCAAAGAGCTTAAGTACTGGACAAGGAAAATGTGATACATCAACAGATCATACCAACGGTGACATTCTTTCTTGCACACGAAATGTTTATATAGCAAGCACACGCCATTCAATAACTTTCCTGTCATTCTTATAGCTGTTCATTCTTCTGACTTTGTATGGTCTATCGTAAGACCTATATTATTACTGGAATAAAATAAGCTTTCAATTTGTAATGTAACTTTAGTTTTCTCGACGTTATACATTTCATTGGAAAGATTTCAATTCACAGTACAATACTTAATATGAAATATATTATTAGTAAAAACAGTTGTCTGAAATATATACATGGAACAATGAGAAGAATTTGTAATAGTACCACATGCATGTTGAACTAAACTTTCGCTGAGGAAAGATAATAATAGATCTTGTTTTTGATTTTAAGAAAGCCTTTTCTGTGTTTGGCATGCAACATGTTATTACAGATTATATGGTTTAGACAGTTATGATACGATAAAACCTTAATATATTACCATGAAACAATCAGTGTTCATTTGCCTAAAACTTTCACAGTGTTGCTTATCTATTTACGAACTACAGTTTTGTAGGTACGGTGCAATGTGCTTAAAAAATGGTTTGTAGCAATAATTATCAAATTAAGTAAAAAGTTATACATTCAATGTACACATGCTTATTAAATTCGGTATTTGTTGTCCAGATATGTGTAATGAAAAAATGAGATTCTTCGGCTTACCTTGTCTCCACGTGAAAAAGCCACTGCCCATCTCTGAAATCCGCAGACCAGTTCCTTACTTGTCACGTCTCTTTCTGGATCACGCACCACGCTTCTGGTGACAACGAAGGAAAAAACTCGCGTTCCGCTGCGGTCAGGCAGCTGAGCGAATCTGTAGAGTAAAGCCATCACCGCATCCCGGGTTTGCGCGATCAACTTCAGTTGTACATGGGGTATCACAAATATTCCTCTACTTGTAAGTTCGATTCATCTGCAATATGAGAACTTTCTTAATAGTTGCATTCATGTAGTGACATAAGTTATCAATGCTTTCACGTCATATGTACTTATTTTATTTGTTTCAACCTTTTCAATCATCTTACGACATTCTTACATATTTCTTTTGCTAATTTTTATTCATTATTGTGAGAGGCGTTTCTTGCTGTGGAGAACGTTTCACAAAAACAAACAGGATTTGTTTTACAATTTTTGTTAGAATGTTATTATGTAAAGCAAATCACAGAATTGTTAATCCACCAATCGTTCTCAACGTACAGGTGGATAAAGAAAGGTAATGCGTAATAAAATCTACATTCAATAACAGGAAAGTATTATCGTGAGACAACGTAATATGCGAAGAAGCCCGTCATTTTTCTGTAACGGAAGGATATTTTGGAAAGCGCTAAAAAAATCCACAAACAAGAGCGTTTGCCATCTACGTATTTCAAGTACGCATTATTAGCTATAGGTTACAAATTAAGTTAAATCGTAGATATAATATTGTTTAGGTTTCATTTTATTACTATAGCAGTATTTTAACAGAGTAAGTATGGGTTTTTCAGATTTTTCGTTAACACTAGATTCCCCAAGGCAGTCATTTTGACTGTTTTTTAATTTCAATTAGAAAAACAATTATGAAATAAATGACACAATTTCTTCGAACTTGGTGACTTCTTCTATAACATATAAATGGGTTTATGAATAATTGTAGTTACTTCCGACCTCCTTTATTTCTGTATATATATATATGTGTTATACCTATATTTCCAGAAGCAGTCATTTTGACTGCTTGTTAAATTTTAAATAATCAAAAGATTTTTATTTATTGAATTGAGCAATACTTTCTTATATGACCTGTCCGGCTTTGTATTGAAATAACATTTTTTTTTTTCGATTACGGTAACATACCGATGCATGATAAATTGTCGATTTGGGCGTATACTTGATAAGTGTCAGTTGCTCAATAAGCTAAAGTAGTACTAGTTATTCGAATCTTTATAAAGTGTTGTTCTAACAAATTGTTTATTTTATTTCTTTCGCGCCCTAATTTTATGAAAAAAATGTCGAACAGAAATGAGTTATTGGAAAATCTAACGAACATAAGTGAAGAGTGCTCCGATATAGAATCAAATGCAACAAATTCTGAACTATCATCTGAAGATGAAGCGGATTATATTCAAAGTGAAACATCTGGCGCTGAAGATAGTGATGAAGAGTCGATCACCAATGATGAAAATGAAAGTGTCATCAATATGCCCAGGAAAAGGTGTAGGGTGCTAACTAGTTCAGATTCTGATGAAGAAATTGAAAATACGTTTCAGGAGGTCGAAACAGCTGCTGATGGTACTGTGTGGAAAAAAATTGACGAAGGTGGTATTCCTGGAAGGATACCATCTGCTTGTATTTTCAAGGATGTGAAAGGGCCAACAGGCTACGCTAAAAGGAACATTATCGCAGATAACCTTATCAGTGCATTCTCGTTGATAATAGATAATTATATTATCAAACACATAAGAAAGTGCACAGAAGAAGAAGGCCGCCGAATTTTCAGGAACGATTGGACACCAACATTACCGGAAATACATGCATTTATTGGGATTTTATATGCTCGTGGAGCCTACGAGGCAAAAAATTTAAAACTGAGTTATTTATGGTTAGCAAAGTGGGGTCCCAAATTTTTTAGAGAAACTATGGCCAGAGAAAGGTTCAAGCAAATCCTTCGATTTATTCGTTTTGACAAAAGAACCGAAAGAAGTAGGCGCCTACAAACAAATAAATTTGCCCTGGTTTCGGATATATGGGACAGGTTTATTGAAAATAGTCAAGCTTGCTATCAACCAGGGCAAAATATAACAGTTGATGAGCAATTATTTCCGTCAAAAGCCAGGTGTAGTTTTACACAATATATGCCTAATAAACCCAACAAATTTGGCATCAAATTTTGGCTTGCATCAGATGTTAGTAGCAAATATATTTTGAACGGTTTTCCTTATTTAGGGAAAGATGAACAACGACCATCATCAATGCTTCTCAGTGAACATGTTGTTCTGAAACTTGTCGAGCCATATACAAACTGTGGAAGAAATATCACAACCGATAACTTTTTCACTAGCGTGTCACTCGCGACAAAATTATTGGCCAAAAAATCAACTCTAGTTGGAACTATTAGAGGAAACAAAAGAGAACTACCCAAAGCAGCCAAACAACCGAAGGGTAACAGGCCTCGTTTTTCCACTTTGCTATATAAATCAGAGAATTGTGTTCTTACAATATATAAAAGCAAACCAAATAAAAAAGTAGCTGTTCTAAGTTCTAAGCATAAATTTGTTAAAATTGATAAAAGTAATAAAAAAATGTTACCGGAATCAATTCAATTTTATAACAGTACAAAATTTGGAGTTGATATGGTGGATCAAATGGCCAGAAAATATACAGTAAAAGCTAGTTCTCGTAGATGGCCCCCCCAAATATTTTTCAATATTTTAGATTTGGCCGCCATAAATGCTTGGATCATTTACAAAGAAACGACAGGAATACAAATAGAACGAAAAGAGTTCTTATTTCAATTAGCAGAACATCTTTCCAACGAATATAGAGTTGCAAGACAGAAAAATTTATCAGAACATGAAGACCTACAAAGATCAACTGCAACATCATCAAATGCAACCCATTCTCACAAACGCAAATTTTGTCAAGTACGACTTTGCCACAACAACAAAACAAATAATATATGTGAAAAATGTCCAAAGTATGTTTGCGGAAGATGTACACATAAAAAGATTTCCATTTTCATTTGCATAAAATGTACAAATAATAATGCATAAATTATTTTTTTTTTAAATTAAAGTAAATTTTGTTATTGTTAATATTTACTAATAACTTGTTGTTTAATTCTAAATAATATAAGAAATTGACGTAATTTCGGGGAATGCGGCCAAACTCAAGGAACGACTCAATTATATTGTCCTTGGCGCCGACTGTCCTCCCGATACACTCTTTACTAATACAAAAACATGTTTTTGATTAAAAGTCATTTATTTACCTATATATTTTCTTGGGGTTACAATTTATTTATATTTTGAAAATTCTAGAAATTTCTAGAATTTTCTTAAACAAAAATAATTTTTGAAATGTGGTTAATACCACAGAAATATTAAAAATTAATTTTAAACAAATTTCTTTACATATTTGTTATTTTTTCACAATGCAGTCATTTTGACTGTTTTTGGGCAATATAGGTATACAAGAAATCTCGGGCAATCTAGTGTTAAATATGTTAATATTATATTAAATTTCCTGATTGACTTGTGTTTTTTAGTTTGTTAGAATTTGAACAGTGGAGATTTTTCGATTTTTTTTGTCGAAAGTACCCTATTGAATCAACGGCTAGGAAATAAGGCTGTGTTTTACTATTGGGTGTAGCGAGAACATATATATGTGTCTATAAGATTTCTCAAATACCGCCCAGAATAGTCCATATAAATCATCTTTATCTGATTATCGATGTATTCCATTCCCATGCATTAATTAATTATATTCAGACACATTGCAGTCGGTTCTCTATAATAAGGATATTTGATACTAACGAAGACAATTGTAACATTTTTGTCCGATCACTTGCCGTTCAGTAGTTATACCAAATGGCAACCCATGGTGAAACACTATATACAAACAAGATGTCAGAACAAGATTCACTTCTTTTATATGACGACATTTGTCAGTGCCAAACAGGAAGACAATACCAAGGTTATCAATTTTGTTTGTGTTCTACAACGTATCCTTCTGATTATTTACAGGTTTTATGTGCTTCCACATGGTATAAATACGTTTTAGTTGAAAAACCAGTGCATGGAACATGCAACACTTTTACGATAATCTCCCTAAACCTAAGTTAATTCGTTCTGTGGTCGCACCTAATTTTTATTTGAATCAGCATGCAGCATGGTGTTTGCCACTATAGTCGGTGTGGAAAGTATTCCTACGGTGACTGATTTAAAATAGAACTTTACATATTCATGTTAGTAAAATATGTATAACAAATAATTTAATAAAAATGGTTAATAATTATTCCTCGATATTTGTAGAATAGATTTTCTATAAATAAAATTTAATATCTTTAATCATTGCCAGTGCCATTTTAACCAGTGGCAATCGAAAAAGTTGTATCTAACCGAAAATACGAAACCGAGTTTGGTAAAATTTGGAGAAGAGGTATCAAAATTCCTTCAAAGACGATAATTACAAAATCCAAACTGGAACTTATTAAGAAATAAAAGTATTAGGGAAAATAAAAAATTCCGTTATTTTTTCTAAACAGTGACATGGCATGGCATACGGTGAGAATTATATACGGTGATTCTATCAATTGGAAAGGGGCTATACCTTAATCTTAAATGGTGATAAAGAAAAATTGTAGAGAATAAAGTTGCATGGCGTCCTAAGTGCTGTCTTCCTACTATACCATTTGTTGAATCGGTGCGTTTAAATTCGCGACCCTCGATTCCGTACCCTGCTGTGTAAAAATGCTGGTTCGTTTGGCACGGGTACGTATTGGTAAGGTTAAAGTGGATTGTATGTTTAAAACCGGATATATTTACAAGAGAGCTATGTTACAGGACTGAATAATGATTGAAATGTTCTCTAACTGAAATCCTAAATGCAACTAACTTAAAGTCTAACGCGTTTCATTTCGAAGGGTCGGTAGGCGGGCCTCATACCTCCACCTTTTCTGGCCGGTCCGTAAACTCCTCTCTTGAGGGACCAACCAAATATCTGGAAATATTCAATAGAGACCAGCCGCGACAATTTCCTAAAGACATATGTTCCCAATAAGCCTTAAACAAATCTTCTGGCGCTTTGTTCAACGAAACAAAGACTTATCGGGCTACATTGACCGTCGCGACTGGTCGTCGGTCCCAAAAGGCGCCATGTGTTTATGACCGACAAGCCGTGGTGTAAAACAAACACCATTTTTTTTGGAACATACATATATATACACAATAATGTTTTTAATTTTGTTTAACCCTTGCAAATTATATTTTATTTCAGTTTCGTTACCAGCAGCTCCCAACGCTTTTAAGTGTTTTATTTGAAACTTACTTTAACTAAAAAGTAAAGCAATTTAAATAAATAAAGGAAGAAGCAAATTTACTTAAACACCAGTTTTATTTACACTATTGTCGTATTTTTAAATTTTCAAGCGTATGATATCTTTTGAAAAAACTTCCAATGCAACCCTGGTTTTCTTTCGCACGCTTCACAAAAATAGGTGGTTTCTTCTTCCTCCAGGTATTTTTCTGTTTGAGCAAACTGCACAGTCTTTGTGTTTTCCTTTTGATGTACGAAGATATATATAGTTTTCCATCTAAGCGATCGTGTTTATCATGTGTTCCAGGCCTCCCCAATTTCATATTTGGATGACGACAATCACGAATTAGCGTTGACAAAATCTTTTCACGACATTTTTCGTGGGCTATAGGTCCTGTTCCTTGGGTTTTTGTTTTTTCTTTGTATAAAATATACGCATTTACTATGGAGATTTCTAATCCCCAAAAAAATATTTCCTCCACCACTTGAGGGCTCGACGTAAAAAACAATAAGATGTCGCGTATTGGTTCGCCACATCGGCACCACCCATATTTTTATTATAATCTGTGCTCACATTCGGTTATTTTATTTCTCTTTGATTACCTGAATGTCTAGCCCTTCTAATGAAACTGCGAGAGCGTTCATAATTTGTGCGCGACATCTATTTATTTGGACATGAAAAAATGTCGAGTGGGACTCGATAAAGGAGCTCCTGAGATAAAAACTGATGTCGAGTCACACTCGACATAGGAGTGCAAAGGGTTAATGCGACTTTACTTTTCTTTAACACTTGTACTTACTTTTCTTTAACATTTGTCGATTCTTTACTCTATTATACGTATTAAAATATTAGCGTAGGGTCAGCTTGAACATTTTAGTTCCGTAATGTATTTTACAACAAAAAGTGTTGAAACGTTTCACCGATTATGTTCTTTTTAAGGTTTCTTCAGTTGGTTGATATTCACAGTTGAGCGATGCCCGTTTGAATCGTTTTTCCAAGATATCGAGCGATAGGAAAGTTTCTGGACACACTTTCCCTTTTAACCCGTTTGAGGCAAACGTCGAGTTTAGTCGCTGGTCACCAAATGCATGCGTACGATTGGGCATTCACTATAGGATTCCTATTTTATTCACCTATTTCACGCGAAGGTGTGAAATTGTAGATACCAAATTTCATTTTCTGATAGGTTTGTCTCAAACATTCCGTTGCAATGCGGGTGTTATGAACCGGTGATTTAATTGTTGATCATATTTTTATTTGTGTCTTACTTGTAATTAACTATCATCGAGAAAAGTGGATGTGTCAATAATGTCACCCCACACGTTGATACTGTTGAATCGGTGCGTTTAAATTCGCGACCCACGATTCCGTACCCTGCTGTTAAAATGCTTTCTTCACGTTACGATTGGTAAGTTTAAAGTGGACTGTATATGTTTAAAACCGGATATATTTACAAGAGCTATGTTACAGGACTGAATATTGATTGAAGTGTTCTCTACTGAATTCCTAAAATGCAACTAACTTAAAGGCTAACGCATGTAATAACGAAGGGTCGGTAGGCGGGCCTCATACCCCCACCTTTCCTTACCGGACCGTAAACTCCTATGAGGGACCAACCAAATATCTGGAAATATCCAATAGAGACCAGCCGCGACAATTTCCTAAGTACACACGTGTTCCCGATAAGCCTTAAACAGAATCTTCTAGTGCTTTGTTCAAAGAGACAAAGACTTATCGGGACCGTACTGACCGTTGCGACTGGTCGTCGGTCCCACCGAGGGCCATGTGTTTACGACCGGCAAGCCGTGGTGTAAAACAGCCGCAACAGGTACTGATTCATTATTAATTATTCATCAGTCCATAAAATTTTTCGGGAAAAAATTCGTTTTTCTCTATTCTTTATAAGAAAATTGGCAAAAGTGCATTCTTCGAAGTTTATCTCCTACATGTAAAGTATGTCCCATGGAATTTTTAATTTTGTGGCATTGGGAGTTCAATTCTACATATGCTAGAATTCAGGGCATCTTTTTTCGGTTTCAAAAATGAACCATATACTCTTAGGTTAAGTATAACTCTTAAGTTAAACCTAATAAACATATCAACTTTTTTATTACTTGTAAAAGGAAACATATTGCTTGTTAACCGGATAATTTTTAACCGATACTCCCTGATAAGTTACCATTAACTGACCGACATGTACTTTAAAATGTCATTGTAGAAGTACTGAATGAGGAACGATTAAATGATGTTTGCGCGAGCAGTAATAAAGTGAAGCAGTAATAAATCGCAAGATCGGGGAATCACGGAGTATCTGCTCAACGTGAAAGAGGATTACAATATTATAAAATTTGAACAGTAAGAAAGAGATGACAGTAAATTTGAAAATGTGACATAAGGAAAACGGTATCAATAGTTGTTAGAACTCACAGCGAACATTAGAGCGCTAATTGTAATAAAATACATTTCTGATCTAGACAATCGAATATTTTGTATTGTCTTTAAAATGACTCTACTCTAATATTTTCGTACAAAGAATAGTGGAAAAAATTGACAAATGTTAACAAAAGTAAAGGAGTATTAAAAAAAAGTGCAGTTGCAACGAGAAGGTAGATCGGTGCATTTGCAACAAAAAAAAAAATCGTGTAATAGGAAGACAGTATTTAGAACGCCAAACAATATTGTTCTCTACTTGCAACCGACCGATTAATTTAATTATGCCAACATTATTCATGGCGGTGTATTTATTGTAAATTGCGGGGCAATGATAAGGTTAGAAATACAAATAAGTTCATAGCTGCTAAATCGACCGGAAATGTTAAATTATTTACTCTGCGGAACTCATGCACAACGATATATCGTTGCTTGACACTGTAAGGGTTAACCCTTTGCACTCCGAATTTTATTTCAATTTCGTTACCAGCAGCTCCCAACGCTTTTAAGTGTTTTATTTGAAATTTACTTTAACTAAAAATATAAACCAATTTAAATAAATAAAGGAAGAAACAAATTCACTTAAATACCAATTTTATTTACAGTATTGTCGTATATTGAAATTTTCAAGGGTATGATATCTTTTGAAAGAACTTGCAAGATGTAACCCTGATTTTCTTTCACACGTTTCACAAAAATAGGTTTTAATTTTTTTTCCAGATGTTTTTCTATTTATATAACAGTCTTTGTGTTTTTCGGGATGTAGGAAGATTAAATGAGGCTTTCCATCTAAGCGATCGTGTTTATCATGTGTTCCAGGCCTCCCCAATTTCATATTTGGATGACGACAATCACGAATTAGCATTGACAAAATCTTTTCGCGAAATTTTTTGTGGGCTATAGGTTTTGTTCCTTGGTTTTTTGTTTTTTCTTTGTATAAAATATACGCATTTACCATGGAGATTTCTAATTCCCAAAAGAAATATTCCCTCCACCACTTGAGTGCTCGACGTAAAAAACAGTAAGATGTCGCGTATTGGTTCGCCACATCGACACCATCTATATTTTTATTATAATCTGTGATCACATCCAGTTCTTTTATTTCTTTTTGATTACCTGAATGTCTAACCCTTCTAGTGACATTGCGAGAGCGTCGATAACCTGTGCACGATATCTATTTATTTAGACATGAAAAAATGTCGAGTGGAGCTCGACAAAGGAGCTCCTGCCATAAAAACTGATGTCGAGTCACACTCGACATAGGAGTGCAAAGGGTTAACATTGGCACAAGCATTAACAGAGATAGAGAAAAATGCGGAAATGAACGCACGGAACGTATTTGTATATACATTCCGCATTTCTTGTACGCAATAAAATATAAATACAATATGACGAAAAACAACAACGGTCAGCAGTTAGCACGAAATACTTGGTATATCAAGTCACAAATTTTAATTATTTCTTAAAATGGAACGTAAGAATCTCGTAACATTTGATGAGCAGAAATAAATGTTTGGTCGAATCATTTATCGAAACTGCTGATACAGTGGGTAGGCCAAGCTCTACTGTTCGGAGTATTATTAAGAAAAACGGTTTAAAATCAGAGAAGGCACGGACAACCGCAGAGATTGGATGGAATGGATGATTGGATGATTGGAACATATAATACGGATTTTAAACGCTGCAAACGGCATATACAAAAGTTTCCGCTATTACTGTGCGATGTTGTGTACGAAGTAGGAAACGTCAGAGTCGAGTGACATGAAAAAAGTATTTTGTAAGTGAAGTTAATCGCAATAAGAGATTAGAATTTGCATAATAACATATTAACACATTAAAGGCGGGAGTCGTAGTACTACGATTTATCTCAACTGTAGCTTAAAGGCGGGAGTCGTATTAGTACGATTGAAACCACATTGCGCAATCCATGCGCGATGTTACATTTGTTTACATTTGTATTTAGTATGTTTTGTGGTTTGAAGCTGTTCGGTTGTTCAAATTCTACTTACAGTAAATTTTGAAATCCTTCAATATGGTTTCAAGCAAAAATAAAGATATATATGCAGACGATTTATCTGACGTTGATTGCGATGAAAGAGAGTTAGCTATTGATAATAATGATAGTGATATTGGCGATAATGATAGTGATAGTTCTATACGACCTGTGAGAAGGACCCGAGTTTTTCCACTACCGATTAGCGATGATGAAAGTGAAAATGATTATGAAGAAGAAATTATACATCAATGGACTGAAGTCGACATTCCACCTACCATAGAACGTTTTTGGGTCGAACGGGGTTAAATATTTTACCACAGAACGGCGTTGAAGGATCTCTAGGTGTGTTCCTTGATGATAATTTCTACGAAATGATGGTAACAGAAACTAACCGATATCACCACCAAAACGTCGAAAAATACGTTAAAAAGAAGGAAACGATAACATGGACGGATCTCACTATTGGCGGATTCAAGCAATTTTTAGGATTATCAATTCTAATGGGCCAAATTCCGAAAAGTACTATCGATGAATATTGGACAACAGATCCATTATTAGAAACACCAATATTGCCAAAGACAATGAGTCGTGATAGATTTAAAGAGATATGGAGATGGTGGCACTTTGTGAACAACGATGAAATGGATGATTCGAGCGACCGTCTATTTAAAATTCGACCAGTTTATGACAGTTTGGTTGAAAAATTCAATACTGTATATACACCAGGAAGATATATACCATGGCGTGGAAGATTGGGATTTAAAGTTTACAATGCCTCGAAAATGATTAAATATGGAATCTTGGTGAGAGTTGTGACTGAATCAAAAAGTGGCTACATTTGTAATATGAAAATGTATTGTGGAGAAGGAAGGAAACTGGCGGAAACAATATTAGATATTCTTACTCCTTATAAAGACAAATATTATCATGTGTTTATGGATAATTATTATAACAGTGTAGATATAAACGAAACTCTTTTAAAACATAAAATACGAAGTTGTGGAACAATACATGTAAACCGAGGACTTCCACATGAATTAAAAAATAATAAGTTGCAACGCGGACAGTCAATTTTCCGGAGAAAAGGAGACGTGTTATTACAAATTTGGCAATCAAAGAGAGAAGTAAGGATGATTGGAATATTCATTCGAGTGAACTATTAGAAAGCTCCAATACAGATTGGCACACAAATACAAAAATAATTAAACCAAAATGCGTAATAGAATACAACAACTATATGAAAAGTGTTGATAGGGCAGACCAGTACCTTTCGTATTACTCAATATTGCGAAAAACAAGAAAGTGGACCAAGCGGGCTGTAATGTATTTGTTAAATTGTGCATTTTTCAATTCCTATTTAGTATATAACATGCGTAATAATAGTAGCTTGCCAATAAAAAATATTTGTTAGAATTATCACGCTGTCTTATAACTGACAAAAAAACCGAAGATCTGGAATTGATGGACATTGAAGAGCCACAACCTGGTACATCGAACCCGGCACCACGGACTCCACGATATAAAATTGATCCGCCTGGACGTCTTTCGCTAGACATCAAAAAGCACCAATTAATTCGGATAGAAAATAAAGGCAAAAAGCTATATGCCCAACGAAACTGCGTAGTTTGTGCGACACATAAAAAAAGAAAGTTGACTTGCTTCAAATGCGAGTATATAATTCACCGTGGCGAGTGTTATCAATATTATCACACTCATAAAAAATACTAGATTCGTCTCATAAATATGTACTTTAAAACATTTTTTGTAATTAGTGTCTAGTTCTTTTTTAATATTTCTTATAGTTTTAAGAGTTTAAATAAACTTTTTTAAATCTAAATTTTTGTATGAATACTATTATTTTATATACTACTATTAATATTTTTATACTCTTACTAGTATATTACTACTAATATTTTTTATGAAAATATCGCCCGCTCTAGACAAAAAACGTGGCGGTCGGTCGCCGCGTTACCTAGCATACTTTCGCCAAGATCGCCCGCCATTAATGTGTTAATAATGCAAAATAATATCTAAAGAAAGCAATTTCCACTAACGAAAGTAAAATGAAAGTATTTGGGTCCAGAACTCATTTTACGGTACGGAGAAAAAAGAATGTGGCAAATAATTTGTTAGATCGTGCTTTAAGATTAACGGAATCTAACTTTCGACCTGATAGTTTAAAAACAGCAAAAATGGAACTAAGAAGTAATAATTTCGCAAAGAAAATGATAAGCAACTATCCGAGAACAAAGATATGCTATGTATATAACATCAGGTCAATAAATACAACAGAACCGCCGAAAAGATTTTTCTGCATTCCATATAAACAGAGGTTAGGAAGTAGGGTTAAGAAAAAGCTTAAGGCCTACAACATTGGCCTACAAACCGTGTTGAGAACAACTAATTACTTACATAGAATCCAGATGAGGCATAATTTGGCTACAAGAACATAACAATCTTATACACGGAACATAATGACATAAACAGGCTATTGAAAAAAAATGTTCCATATTACAAAATTAGAATACAGTTAACCAGCGTACAGATCTGCGAAACATTGTGAGACCCTGCCGGATGATATTAAGGGGACATTCTACTTTCTCATCGAAAAATTTTACTGATTTTCAATCATTTTTTTCTTATCGAAAATAGAAACGCAGCAATTTGAAACTTTCACATTGTATCATATCGACCTTTATTTATACAAAAAATTTTCCTATTTATGTTTTTTTTTAATTTTTTTCATATAAATTCTTCTTGATTGCTGGAGCACCTCCAAAAAATTCATACTCACTGGCGTGCGTGATTGCGGTCGTTGGGATAATCAGAAAAAAAAACAGAACAGGAATCTTAATTTACATACTAACCACTATCGCATGAACCACAGAGAAAGAGTTTGCATGAAAACTTTCAAAATGACTGACTTTCCAAAATTAGGTTCACGAAAATGGCACTTTTTCCGTACTTTTATGATGGAAAAAAATGAGAAAATATTGATAAATTAACACACCCGTGGTTCTTACGATAGGCATAAGTATGTAGAATAATATATTAAAATCTCGAACCGATTGATCGAATAGTTTTTTTGGAACCGTGCACGCCAGTTGAATAAATATAATACTGAGAAAAACGCATTTAAAGTTTTGCATATCGAATTTTTGTATATAAAAGATTCTTACGTAGTAAATTGTAATATACAATAATTCATAGCCGGATCAATGTTTACATGCAGATCAGCATTTTCTTTTAATTTTTCTGCCGATGTACTAGCGTACTCTAAACTGCATTTACTTGTATGCTGATTTCCAATAAACTTTCTTTTTCGCGAACGACAGGGTCTCGAATTGACAAATTTACTTTGCTTTCGATCCATATTAAAACGATACGTCTCTTTTGAAAACTGTTTGAATACTGAATGCATGTTCAGAAAGCAATAAACATAACAGACATCGTCAAGGTCAAGGGTAAGATGATATTTAGATGTTATTTTGGTGCGCGGAACACACTCCTTCGTAATGTTTACCAATGCAATGTTTACATTTGAGTGATCTTCTCTTTTAAATCGTTTCCAGAATTAGATAATTTCTTAGAATAAATAAAGACCGCCGAAAGAGAAAAACGGGCCGACCGGTCAAGCCACGTTACTCTTCTATCTGCGCGAGGTGGGTTAGATGCGAGGCCTATAACTTTCCCAATTTTTGGAATTTATCGCTGCAAATTTAAGAACATAATCTCGAAAGTATATACTTTCGAATAAGGCAATAAAAAAAAAATCGATTTTTTCGACCCGAGAAAGTAGAATGTCTCCTTAAAGTAGCCCAACCGAGGGCAACAACATGCCGAGGCTGACGACAGAACATACAATACGAATCGTGCTACCTCCCCACCGTAGATACCCCAACCTCCAAGAAAAAGATAGATTTAAAGATTTACAACAAAATTGAACAAAAAGTAGAAATATTTCTGTGAAGAGACCCTTGCTATACTATAGCGTAAGTAGGCTTTGTACACTGTTATTCATTGTACCAAGCCGTAGGGAAATTATAATTAAGTCATAGCTTTTGGATAACAGACTCTTGAGGAGATGATCCGACAGCCTCGAAACATATAAGGTGTCCAAGGAACGAAAGGGAGAATTATTAATCATAATAAGCGTAAAATTCTTAAGCAAAAAGAATGTTGGCGCAGGTTTACTGCGTCCAGAAACTTATAATATTATTATAATTTATAATTTTCTATACAATTGTAATCAAAGCAATAGCCTTCGTGAAAAGTTCACATTCTTGGCGTAAGTAATTTTTTCCTAAGATAGTATTTTGTATTTTCATATTCTGTATATTACGGATCATTAACACTAGATTGCCCGAGATTTCTTGTATACCTATATTGCCCAAAAACAGTCAAAATGACTGCATTGTGAAAAAATAACAAATATGTAAAGAAATTTGTTTAAAATTAATTTTTAATATTTTTTATGTTATTTATAGTTATATAACAGGTTATTAGTAAATATTAACTGTACATATTGACTGTTTTCAATGAACTTAACCCATATTTCCGAAAGCAAGGTAAATTTATTTGATTGTAGGCGCCTACTGCATTCGGTTCTTTTGTCAAAATGAATAAATTGTAGGATTTGCTTGAACTTTTCTCTGGCCATAGTTTTTCTAAAAGATTCGGGACCCCACTTCGCTCACTATAAATATCTCAATTTAAAATTTGTTGCCCCGTAAGCTCCACGAGCATATAGAATCCCAATAAATGCACGTATTTCCGGTAATGATATTGTCCAACCATTCCGCAAAATTCGGCGACATTCTTCTGTGCACTTTCTTATATGTTTGATAATATAGTTATCTATTATCGACGATAATGCACTGATAAGATTATCTGCCACAATGTTCCTTTTGCGTAGCCTGTTGGCCCTTTCACACTCTTGAAAATACATCAGATGGTATCCTCCCAGGAATACCACCTTCGTTAATTTTTGTCCACACAGTACCATCAGCAGCTGTTTCGACCTCCTGAAACGTATTTTCAGTTTCTTCATCAGAATCTGAACTAGTTAGCACCCTACACCTTTTCCTGGGCATATTGATGACACTTGCATTTTCATCATTGGTGATTGACTCTTCATCACTATCTTCAGCGTCAGATGTTTCACTTTGAATATAATCCGCTTCATCTTCAGATGATAGTTCAGAATTTGTTGCATTTGATTCTATATCGGAGCACTCTTCACTTATGTTCGTTAGCTTTTCCAAGAACTCATTTCTGTTCGACATTTTTTTCATAAAGTTAGGGCGCAAAAGAAATAAAATAAACAACTTGTTAGAACAACACTTTATAGAGATTCGAATAACTAGTACTACTTTAGCTTATTGAGCAACTGACACTTATCAAGTATACGCCCAAATCGACAATTTATCATGCATCATATTTCAATACAAAGCCGGACAGATCATATAAGAAATTTACTCAATTCAATAAATAAAAATCTTTTGATTATTTACAATTTACCAAGCAGTCAAAATGACTGCTTCTGGGCAATATAGGTATAACACATATATATATATACGGAAATAAAGGAGGGCAGGAAGTAACTATAATTATTCATAAACCCATTTATATGTTATAGAAAAAGTCACCAAATTCTAAGAAATTGTGTCATCAATATCATAATTGTTTTTCTAATTGAAATTAAAAAACAGTCAAAATGACTGCCTTGGGCAATCTAGTGTTAAAGGCTGTATCTACTCGTTTACATGTCCCATGCAGCGGTTAGGCGACGAAGTGATATCACCGCATTTCCATGAATGACAATTCCTCCCTAAAGACCTGAATTTTGATCAGCTTTGTTTCTCTAACCCGGGTTGTGCGGAGAACTGTTAAAATATGAGGATCTTAGCCGGGCGGCGGCTTATCTCGACTGTCTTTTGTACCGAATATATGGACCGTTTATTTTGAAAGCGGTGTAAGTCCATTTTCTCTTGTTTCGAGAAAATTAAACGTTAGCCTATCTGTTTATTAAAAAATTTAGGAAAATGATATGAAGTCTGGCAAAGTTTCTACAGATTTATCAATATGTAATTTGGTTATATAAATTTGTTTTCGGCGCATTTTACTAAACTAACGTATATTTACGGGCTGCAAATGGACTTACACCACTTTCAAAGTTAGACAATTGTAAAAATCGTTTAATTTCAATTTTGAAAAATTAAATATCACTTAAAATATACTTCATATTAATCCAATTTTGTTTACAAATAATGACAAGATATAAAATAAAAGTAGTATATTAAATTTTAGACGTTAATTACATTGTTAAAACGACAACATATTGATAGTATTTGCTTATGCTTTGCATTTGGCAGTGTTTTGAAATATTCATGATGTACCGGAGGTATGTAAGGTAATAACTGCTTGATGTCTTTATATTTTTCATAAGTAATAGGCCTGGCATCTTGGTACAAAGGCGCCAGGGCAATTTTTTCAAATTTTATTTGGTTTGCTGGAATGAATTTTCCTCTCTTTGTATAGTACTTTTGTCCGGTATTTCGCTTAATTTTGTTTATTCGTTGCATATATTTTCCTTTATTTTGTTCTGCAGAATCTAAGTTCTCAGTAACAATATCCTCATCTGATGAAGATTCTACCTCTATAATTCTTCTTCTCTTTTTACGTTTCGTTAATTTGTTTTTCATAGTGGAATTATCTTCATTCTCCGATTCTAAGATAATTCTTTTGTTTATATTCAAGGGCTTTATTTCTGCTTGAATTGATTTAAAATAAAATAAAATAAATATTTTCAACCGTCGTAAAATAATATTGTTATAAAATAATATTGACTTATCATTTATTCTTACCTATATCACTATCCAATGTTAATATGAAATTATCCATTTTAGGAGGACAGTAAAATACGTAATCTAAACTAGTAACTCTTGACACGTAATATGACACGTAATATAAAACAAATGTAAAAGAGCAGGCTACTGACCGGCAACCATCTCCTAAGCCACCTATCTCTGGAAATTGGATATACACCACTTTCATAATCAATGATTTCATAATCAATTTCTTTTACCGACCAATTTTAAATTGTAAAAAACGTGGGTATTTAAAAAAAATAAATACTGACTAGTTATACATAAAAAGTTTACATTAAATTAAGTTAAACGCGTGAATGATCTCTAACTTTTTTATATAAATATGCAGGCTTATCTCTTAGCCGTTTATGGCATCGGTTTCATATATCCCAGAGCTCTTTCAGAGTACGTTTCGTTTGGTGACAAAGTCTCTTTTAAAATTTTTTTATTCCGTTCAATATGGACAGCCAAAAGAAGCATTTGCGGCATAATTATGCTTATCATTGCTTTAAAAAAGGCAATAGTGTAAAGGACATGCAGACGAGATTTGCACCGTTTACGGATGGTGCTACGATATTAGGAAAATCCGCAATTGGTTTAAGAAATTTAGAGCTGGCAATTTCGAGTTGAAAAATGAAACCGCAGCGGCGGCCCAGTAACGACGGATACGGACATTATCAAAACTGTGCTTGTGAAAATCGGAGATACAGTGTGCGTGAGATAGTGGATGCCACTAACATTCCCAAAACAACGGTACATAAGCATTTAATCAAGATGGGATATGCGAATCCATATGAAGTTTGGGTTCCACACCAATTGACGGAGACCGGCCTTATGAACCGCATCTCTACATGCGATTTGCTTCTTCAGCGACACGAAAGAAATCCTTTCTTACAGAGTCTTGTCACTGGAGACGAGACCTGGATTTTGTATCAAAATGTGCATCGAAAACGCATTTGGTCAAACAAGAGAAAATGGACCTTCAACATGTTGCAAAAGAGCCTGAAGAACTTCATCCGAAGAAGATTTTTTGTGCATTTGGTGGGACTGGAAGGGTGTACTGTACTACGAAGACACCCGCGGCAAGGTGATATGATCAATGCTGACAAATATTGCAATCAACTTGTTCAATAAAAGCGCCATAGCAGAAAAATCCAGAATTCAACCGACGAGGTGTCGTATTCCGTCACGACAACGCAAGACCGCATGTTGCGTTGACCGTAAGGCAACAATTATTACTTTGATTGGGACGTTATCACCCTCCATACTCCCCAGTTTGCTTTCTATTATCGTTGTTTCTCCCAAACAATTCTCTCCGTGGTAAATCTTTCAAATCCACAAGCAAAATAAAAACGCACCTAAATGAATATTTTTCGAAAAAAACTATTTTGGAAAGAGGGACATAAATAGGCTTCCGTGAGAGATGGAAGAAGGTTATAGAACAGAATGGTTCATATATAACATAATAAATCAACCTTGAACAACAAATATCGTGTATTCATTTCGCATCAAAAAAAGGGAAGAAACTTATGGGATACCCTAATACATAAAAAGTTTACATTAAATTAAGTATAAATTGCGTGATATCTCATTTTTCTTAAAAATAGACTTACACCACTTTCAAAATAAACGGTCCATATATCCGTATTGATTTTTGAATAACGCAGCTTACATTTGGTGACTTTGTATAGTATTCAACTTTCGATTTGATTCCTGTTGAACTTGAACTGTTCGTCTGAACACAGTGCTCTATTTGGTTCCATAATTTTACTTATCGATTGTTATTGGAGAATCTTACAAATATAGAGATATTATCGATATTTGTTATGGATAGGGCTTCATTGGAAAATTTTCGTTTGTCAGTGTGACGAGACTTATTATTCTTAACCTGAAACCATCGTTTTTATGTAGGTTGTATATTTCATCACATAATAGCATGTTTCATTGCGTCGGAATAAATAGTAATAATGTGTAATACGAAAACCGTTCCTCAATCATTGTTGTTTTCTTTGACTTAACTAATAACCATATTCTAGCGTTACGATTAACCCTAAAAATGTCCTCTTTTACAGAAGTAAACAAAATTCGAAAGTATGGCGAAGCCGTCAAAAGAACAGATTGTTGAGATTTTTGGGGACAACACTTTGTACCGTGAGTGGGGTAATTTTTTAAACAAACAAGAGAAAAGTGAACGTGCCATAACATGCTTCAAAAGAGCCATGAAGAACTCAATCACAGATGATTTTTGGACAATTTACGGTTCATGCAAGGCGAATCTTCATTCTGGAAGACACCTAACCGCGGCAGATGCTGTAAAGAAATGCTTGCAATTAAGTACAAACAAATTGTTCATATTGTTTTTTGTCGTTACGTTCTGTAATTTTATCGTTTCATTATTAAGGTGTCATGTGCTCCGGAAATACATCTATACATTATAATAGATTAATCTCTAAGCACGCGTGTATTTTATTTTAATGTTTTTTTCTGTCTTATCGTTTGCTTTGCTAAACCAACTTAAAGACCGAATTCGCCAAATATTCGTATAATATTCGTATAATATCCTAACATCTCCTTACAATAGTATATCACTATTAAAACATCATCTCGAGACAGGCCATCAATTTGATTTTGACCAAACAAAGATATTAGCGCATGAAACATTATTCAACAAACGCCTTCTCATAGAAACCTTGCATATCATTTCAAAAGAGTCGGTAAACAAAGATATAAAACACCTCAACTGCAAATAAATCACCCCAACTTTTTTCACAAATATAATTAAATCCAGATAGCATTAGTGATAACATTGTGTAAATGTTTTACGCCACCACCACCACCACCACCATATAAACCATATAAACCATCTGCCTCGACTGCGTAATTAAAGAAAAAGAGTCCGTAAATCCGATACCCGTGAGATGTAGCGTTGAACAAATGCGCGGTAATGAACGATGCGATTGGTGCGCGAAATATTCGTTTACGCAAATTTCGTATCAAAAATTTCATTATTTAACCATTTTTATACGGACATCGTTCTTACGTATTTCAACAAGACTAAAGAAACGGTGTCACTTATGACATAGAAATGCTGCATAATTTTAAATTCATTTATATTGTTAAATTAAGTGACAACTGACGTTTCCGTGAACACAAGTGTAGGATAAGATGTTAGGTGTCGTCGAAACGGGATGCGGAATTATATTAACCCTTTGCGCTCGACGCGCTTTTCTCTCGGGCTGACCAGCAACTCGACAGTAATCCGCCGCGCGCGCGCCTATTTCATGAGTTCGTTCTGTTAACTTAAAATAATTTTAGGCACAATAGGACACTTTGAACTCGTATATTTTAACATTACACACATTTATCTAACTTAATGAAGGATATTTATTAAGGATTACGTTCTATAATTTTTCTTCTTGTGGTATTTTGTAAAACAATCTCCAATGTGCATTCTTGGCTTGTCGGGGCATGTGTCACAATAGTACAGTTTGTCGTCTTTGGCCGGACTTTCGTTAGGAACAAACTTTGCAATCCTTTTTTTATCCCATCAAAATAACATGCAGCTTCCCATTGAGTCGGATCATTTCAGAAGTGTGCCCATAATTATGAAAGTGGTCTAAGTCATATATTTCTTGTTTCGAGATATTTAATGAATTGCATTTGAATAAATTAAAAAATATTTTTACATTATGCGACATTTTAATTTATAATTTTATTAGTCTTAATTAATATGTCGAATTTACTATGAATATGAAATTTTGTGTGAATTTTATACGATAATATTATTTTTAAAGATTGAATTGACTTAGACCATTTTCAAAATTAACTGAATGTCCTATAAATGACTTAAAGCAATAAAGAACTTTGAGTTTTGTCCTTCCATTTGAAACAATAATTTGATTGAAATAATTCGTGAACATTTATTACATTTATTAATTATTTTTAAACAGTAATCCATTTTTATCATTATTCCGAGTATTTAAGATTCTTAAAATGTTCCTGAAAAACTGGAGGGATGTACGGTAGTAAACTCATAATATCTTTATGTTTTTCTTAGATACTGGTCTAATGGTGGTGTATAATGGAAGTAATTTAAATTTCTGTATATTTTTGAGATTCCATAATTTATGTGAAAGATCCAAAATAAAGACAGTATTTGAATCATCTAAAGATGTTTTATAGAACATTTTATAAGGTTCATTTTGTACAATGAATGATATCCATTGAATTTGACAGCCAAGTCCACACAAATTCTCTCCGCGGTATTTTAATTCAAAAATCTTCTTTATATACTGATTCTTCTAGTAACTGCAAACGTTCTCGTTTTATTAAAATTTGATTGTCATTTATTTTATTATGTAGTTCAGAATATTTGACAAAGAGGTCTCTCGTGCCGTTTTCAAACGTTGTTTATATAATTTATTTAAATTTTTGATGTTTGCCAACTTGTCATATTTAAAACTAAATGAACGCCATATAATGTTGAAATTACAAATCCCATATCTAATGGTTCATTTTTGACAATTATTGTTAAAATTACATTGAATAACTAATTTAGTTAAAAATAATGTTGAAAAAAACTGATAAACTCTTTTAAATTTTGACTTAGACCACTTTGATCTTTCACCGGATACAAATGGTACTCTGTGAAGTTCTATGCAGCTGTGCTACGTTGGCTTTTGGCTCTTTGGCAATCACTTTGGCTTTCAGATTCACTATCAATTATTCGGATTTTTCGTCTTCTTACACCTATAACGTCGTCACTATCTTTATCACTTCCGTCTTCATTCTCATGGGCAAGCTGTCTATGTAGTGATGTCATTTCGTTCGTTATTGCCGAAAAATTGAACTCATCTTCACTAGACGTAATTTCTTCGTCGTTTTCCATACTTATTGGGCTCACTAACTTTGAAAGAAATATTGCGATTGCCAAGAAGGTTGAATTCGAACTAATGTCGAAGACAGAGTCCAACCCGCGCTTGCAAGTATTTTTGAGGTAAGACATTTTATCTTAAAAGTGCGAAGACGGTGATTGGTTCTTTTTGTACCTTTTTTTGAAAGAAGCGAATTGAAAGAAGCGTTGCGACGTCTATCAGCGTTCCATTATTCTCAAGGCATAATGCACGTATTGAAATTCGCTTGTGTTTTTGAGATAAGACGTCTTTATAGGTATGTAGACACCTCATAAAATGATCTACAAAAGGCCAGGTAGACTTGTCAAGCGATATTCGTTAGGCCAAACACAAATAAACACCGTTACCACTCAATTTACCGCATCGCACGAGCGGTGCCTCTCAGGCACCACTGCATGTGATGCGGCAACTCGAGCGGTAACGGTGTTTATTTGAGTTTGGCCTAACGAATATCGCTTGACAAGTCTACTTGGCATTTTGTAGATCATTTTATGAGGTGTCTACATAGCTATAAAGATGTCTTATCTCAAAAATACTTGCGACCGCTGGTTGGACTCTGCCTTCAACATTAGTTTGAACCCAACCTTCTTGGCAATCGCAATATTTCTTTCAAAGTTACTGAGCCCAATAAGTATGAAACGCGACGAAGAAATTACTTCTAGTAAAGATAAGTTCAATTTTTTGGCAATAACGAACAAAATTACATCACTACTACTCTATCGACGTTAGAGGTGTAAGAAGACAAAAATCCGAATAATCGATAGTGAATCTGAAAGCCAAAGTAATTGTACAGAAGAGACTGAACCTTCAGAATGGACAGTATGCACAGAATCCGAAGAAAGATTTTGTCAAATATTTTGGAGACTTCACCTCAAGATAATACCCTCACAAAATACAAGCCGGTGTAGGAAATTTAGGAAAAAGCGCATGGCAACAGAGACACTTTGACCTGTCTTACGCATGTTGCAACGTGTTGTGCGATAGGACTAAGCGTCTTGCGCCTCCTTGTACACGGTACAAAGGAGATGACAAGTCTCGGGCGATAAGGGACATTCTGCGGCCCGCGAGCATTCTGGCGTTAGCAAGCGAACCGAGCGGACAACGAGTAAATCTTATAATTTTAAAATACTATATTTCTTACACCGGCGAGAGCGACTGATTACTCTCGAGTTGCTGGTTCGCTCGAGAGAAAAGCGCGTCGTGCGCAAAGGGTTAAGTTGAATAAATTTATTTCAAGATAAATCGAAGCACTAACGTATAAATATAAATATAAAATGAAATGAAAGTAAAACTACGGCAATTCGACTACGATTCGGTAAACGGCAAGAAAACGCATCTATACCGGACTGAACTCGCGTCGCAAACCGCGCCGGCTTTTATACGGACCTCTACCGCCTTATCTTAATCCGGTAGTTAGCGACACTTTTATCCGACGCGTCTACGGCCGTTTTCCTCATACTACACAAGTATCACCAGTGAACCCAAAAATTACAGTAATAAACAGTTACGGGTTTGTTCATTCCGCGTTTTTATGTCAGTAAAAAAGTATTTACTTAAAACACAACTTACAATACTCAAAATTCTTGCTCTTCCTTTTTTAATAAAATTTCTTTCAATTTTCCTCTCTTTTCTTTGCAATGTAACTACTTTGAATAAATAAATAATTATGTCCTGGAGATGAAGCGATCACAGAGTCATAACGTCGGGTTATAAGGTTGCGCGTAATCAGCACACCTAATGATACCCATCACTTCAGGTACACAATTAGAGACGCACTGCTAAAATGTAAATTAAAATAATCCAATTGGAGCATTCTGTATAAATGTCACACATACGTGGGCAGTTCGATAAGTACTTAGCCTACAAAAGAAAAACGAAAATTTTGGAAAATTGACGATTTATTTTTCAACATAGTCTCCTTTTAACTCGATACACTTGATCCAGCGATGAAATCTGGGCATATCCTGGATGAAATATTGAGCATGAGAAAGCTTTCTGCTCGATGGGTGCCGCGTTTGCTCACTCCGAATAACAAGCGCATCCGTGAGACCACTTCAGAGCAGTGTTTGACACTGTTTAAGCGCAATCCGAAAGAGTTTCTACGTCGTTTTGTGACTGTCCACGAAACGTGGATCCACTGGTACACACCAGAGACCAAGGAACAGTCGAAACAGTGGACTGCGCCCGGCGAATGTGCTTCGAAGAAGGCGAAGACTGTCCGGCCGGAAAGGTGATGGCCACCGTTTTCTGGGATTCACAAGGTTGATCTATAGACTACCTGGAGAAGGGCAAAACAATCACAGGGCTGTACTATGCCGAATTATTGAGCTGTTCGACGCCGAATTAAGGAAAAAACGGCCCCATTTGGCGAAGAAAAAAGTGCTCTTTCACCACGATAACGCACCGGCTCACACCTCTGCCCAAGCTACAACCAAATTCGTTGAATTAGGCTACGAACAGCTGCTCCATCCACCGTATTCTCCAGATTTGGCTCCGTGTCACTTCTTTTTCTTCCCAAACTTGAAAAAGTCACTCGCTGGGCGGAAATCTGAGTCGAATGAGGAGGTTATCGTCGCCACGGAGGCCTACTTTGTAGATCTCCAGAAAACGTATTTTTCAGACGGGTTGAAGAAGTTGGAGCATCGCTGGATCAAGTGTATCGAGTTAAAAGGAGACTATGTTGAAAAATAAATTGTCCATTTTCCAAAATTTTCGTTTTTCTTTTGTAGGCTAAGTACTTATCGGACTGCCCACGTATGTGATGTGTTGTAGCGAACGTGTTACACTATAGGATACTTACAGTAAAAGAATAAACTTTTTTATTGCAGGGCCATACAGCCGTCAAGCGAAACTCTTGAAGACAGTGATTTTATTCATGCTTTGCGAATTTGAGTACAGTTTGATGCATGCGTATCAGGGTATGAGGAAACGAAACTTGCTTTTTAAGTGGGCCGTTTATCAAAATAAAGAAACAATTGGGGATTGCGTTGGAGAAAATACGTCCCCAAAGGCATTAGAACATCTTTTACCTTATATACAAAAACTTCAGACGCATCGACAAGCTTTAGTTGACAAGCTTAACGAAGATGAAGATGAGTTTCAAGGTTTGATCATATCATGGCGCTTGTAAATGTTCAAATACAGATGTGTTACGTTTTTTTTTTTAATAATATTGGGTTGGCAACTAAGTGATTGCGCATTTCAAATAAGAAGGAAAACTCTTAATTTTTGTTTAAAAATATAATTTTACTCAATTAGATACTGTCCGTTTTTGTCGATGACCTTTTGCCATCGTTCTGGCAGTATCAAAATTCCACGTTCGTAACATTTCTGATCTCTACCATCAAAAAACTGATTTAAATGTGATCTGACATCATCAGCATTATTAAACATTTTACCATTTAAAGAGTTTTGCATGGAACGAAACAAATGGTAGTCTGAAGGCGTAAGATCAGGGCTATATGGTGGATGTGATAAAACATTCCAACCCAGTTCCAATAATTTTTGGCGAGTGATCAAAGAGGTGTGGGGCTTTGCATTATCATGGTGGAAACGACACCCTTACGTTTTGACAATACCGACCGCTTTTCTTGAATTGCATCGCTCAGTTTGGCGAGTTGTTGAACGTACACGTTTGAATTGATCGTTTGGTTTTATGGTATAAGTTCAAAGTACAAAATTCCTGTATAATCCCACCAGACTGACAGCATAATCTTTTTTGGGTGAATCTCTGCTTTTGATGTCGTTTGGGCTGGTTCATCTTTCATCACCTACGATCTCTTCCGATTTACGTTGTTATAAACTATCCACTTTTCGTCGCCAGTAATTAGGCTTTTCAGAAATCGATCAGTTTCGTTGCGTTTCAGAAGCGAATCGCAGATGCTAATGCGTTGCGTCAAATGAATTTCCTTAAGCTGGTGAGGGATTCATAAATTGAGTTTCTTGACATAACCAAGCATTTTCAATTTTTTTTTAATGTATGTTTGCGATACATTGAGCTTCTCCGCAATATCACGTGTTGTACTATGACAATCTGAATCGATAATGGTCTTCATATGGATCTCATCGACTTGAACTGGACGGCCAAATCAGTGAGCATTTTTCAGTGAAAAATCACCAGAACGGAATCTGGCAAACTAATTCTGACACTGCCTTTCTTTCAAGGCTTCATTTCCATATACGGCACATAACTTCTTTTGTGCTTGCGATGCGTTCTTGCCTTTTCGGAAGTAATACAATAAAATGTGCCTGAAGTGCACGTCTTGTTCTTCCATGTTTAAATTGGGATAAAAACAAAACTAAAATACTAATCGATATAATTTTTTTGCTAAATTAAAGGTAGAAGTCCAAATAATAAGAAAAAAATATAGGTTAGGTGCAATGACCACGTTAACAACACAAAAGAAAGTGTAAAGTCCATCTATCAACAAAATACGCAGTCACTTAGTTGCCAACCCAATATATACCGTAGTGTTGAATAAGGAAGAAAAAACATTACACACGCAGAGTAATAGAAAATGGAACCGTTACCCGAAGAATCCTAGTACTCATATTCTATATAATTTGCGGAACATATGCGCATTTGTTAATTACCATTATAATTGTTGACGAGGCATATGCCAGAGAGCATATTTCGCGAGAAAGACCACAAAATCATTATTTATACGATGTTAAATTATTTTGTAGAAATATTGCATAATTGTACATATTACTTGGTACTACTTCCATTATAAACAATTTCCATTTTTCTCAGCTGAGGTTTATTTTATTATTCCATCACTTCGGCACTCTATATGTTCGGAACCATAAACTCCCACTTCATGAGTGTACACAATAATTTATCGAATTAAAATTTACTAATAATTTACATTTTTTTACGATAACAGATCAAATAAGGGAATACATTAATTTATATTTAATAAATTGGGTACATAAATTGTATATACAATTAACTGCCCCATAAAGTTAAATCTAAATTAATATAAAACACCGTGAATATCTCCCATACTTAATATTCTTTTATACGGTAACATTAAAGTATGACTCATGTTAGTACGTCATAAGGAACAACTTAAAATTACCCAAAAATTATCCATTTAAAACTGAAACGTAAGCGGTTGCTGTTTTTCCTCGTGGATTATATAACAAGCTTCTAATAAAAAGATCTCAATCTTATAGTGTTAAATATTTCAATCATTACTAAATTTAAAATAACATTTTCACATTTTTGATCGATTATCGTACAGACTTTTGAATATCGAACTGACGGTTCTGAAACATATAAAGTGCTAACATTCTAGAATAATAAAATAAATCTTAACCAAGAATAAGGGCAATTCTGGATACCGAAGATTAGCAACAAGGTTGGCCATTTTTTGTTTTCAAATTATGTGGTATACATGTATATATTCGAACTTTTTTGCTATAAATTAAGTACAGGTAATCCTCCTATAACACGGTAGTTAGGTTCCTAGAAAATGCCGTGTTGTGTGAAACCGTGTTGCATGAGACCCAGAGCTAGTACAAAAAGGGGGGTTACGTTCCAAAAACTTATTAAAAACAATTGTTTTCTTTAATTCGACATAAACAACTTAATTTTTATTAAAAATATAAATGTATGTACAACACAAGGTAAAAAAAAAATTTAATCTAACGCAACCATAATTTAACGAATTTATTCGTCATCACTGCTCAGTATAATCAACCGAGAACGTCTTTTCGGTGGAACGATATCGCCTTCATTTCATAATTTTTTTTCTATTTAAAGTTTTTGTATGTTCTTAAAGAAAATCTGTAATCGAACTTTGCTTATATTTTTATTAGGTCATTGTAAATTTCGCGGTATGGAAAACAGTTTTGCAGAATTTTCGAATCTTTCCGTGGAAGGGTCTGTATTAAAGAAAAATTATTTTTTCCGCAAGCATAGGCCTTCTTGTATTTTTTTTAATGTTAAATTCTTAACTGCACAATCTTCATCAGAGCTAGCGTCCTCAAACTCGATTTGATTTCCATCTAGGGATGCCACTTTCATCAAATCCGCTTCATCAACTTCTTCTTCCACTAATAAATCTTGAATGTCTTTGGTAGCCATATCCACAAAACCTTCGCCTCCGATTGATTTAGCGACTTCTAATATGGCACCAATTTCATTTTCTGATGTTTCACGCATGATTTCTGTTTCAACTGAAGAGGGCCATATCTTCTTCCAACACGCACTTAAGATTGATGTTTTTATTTCTTTCAGCGACAAAGATATGTCCCTAATGTCCTACGGGGGACACAGGCCCCGATAAGAGGAACAACCGTGTTATAGGATGCCGTGTTGTAGAACAATTTGCGAATATATTATAGCGAAACCGTGTTATAAGATACCGTGTTATAGGAGGGTTACCTGTATATCATTGTACCTTGAGCTAATATCCTTTCATTTGGAAACAACTTGTAGGCATTTGTACACAAAGAGTTCTGTAAACGATTTTATTCTGCAGAGTAATACGAGAATTTTTAGCCTAATAGAAATACTTTACCAAGTATTCATAAATATTGTGTAACATTTGAATTAACATTTAACCATTATATTACCAACATGAAACTAAGTTCAAATCTCAGGAAAGTAAATATCAATGTGGAATCAATATCAAACAGTTTTTCATAGACAGCTTTGTTTATAATCTTAATATTTTACTGCGCTGAAGCACAGTTTTCTTTGGCTCTATCAATAATGGTACATTTCAAATATTCGAATTTGTTGTATGGTAGCACAATAATTTACACAAATGTAGAAAATCGATGGGTCGTTATAAGAATACGTGGCTCGATAGAACGCAATATATTGGGTTGGCAACTAAGTGACTGCGTATTTTGTCGATAGATGGACTTTACACTTTCTTTTGTTTTGTTAACGTGGTCATTGCATCTAACCTATATTTTTTTTATTATTTGAACTTCTACCTTTAATTTAGCAAAAAAATTATATTGATTAATGCTTTAGTTTTGTTTTTATCCCAATTTAAAAATGGAAGAACAAGACGTGCACTTCAGACATATTTTATTGTATTACTTCCGAAAAGGCAAGAACGCATCGCAAGCACAAAAGAAGTTATGTGCCGTATATGAAAATGAAGCCTTGAATGAAAGGCAGTGTCAAAATTAGTTTGCCAGATTTCGTTCTGGTGATTTTTCACTGAAAAATGCTCACTGATCTGACCGTCCAGTTGAAGTCGATGAGATCCATATGAAGGCCATTATCGATTCAGATTGTCATCGTACAACACGTGATATTGCGGAGAAGCTCAATGTATCGCATACATACATTAAAAAAAAATTAAAAATGCTTGGTTATGTCAAGAAACTCAATTTATGAATCCCTCACCAGCTTAAGGAAATTTATTTGACGCAACGCATTAGCATCTGCGATTCGCTTCTGAAACGCAACGAAACTGATCGATTTCTGAAAAGCCTAATTACTGGCGACGAAAAGTGGATAGTTTATAACAACGTAAATCGGAAGAGATCGTAGGTGATGAAAGATGAACCAGCCCAAACGACATCAAAAGCAGAGATTCACCAAAAAAAGATTATGCTGTCAGTGTCGTGGGATTATACAGGAATTTTGTACTTTGAACTTATACCATAAAACCAAACGATCAATTCAAACGTGTACGTTCAACAACTCGCCAAACTGAGCGATGCAATTCAAGAAAAGCGGTCGGTATTGTCAAAACGTAAGGGTGTCGTTTTCCACCATGATAATGCAAAAGCCCCACACCTCTTTGATCACTCGCCAAAAATTATTGGAACTGGGTTGGAATGTTTTATCACATCCACCATATAGCCCTGATCTTGCGCCTTCAGACTACCATTTGTTTCGTTCCATGCAGAACTCTTTAAATGGTAAAATGTTTAATAACGCTGATGATGTCAGATCACATTTAATTCAGTTTTTTGATGGTAAAGATCAGAAATTTTACGAACGTGGAATTTTGACACTGCCAGAACGATGGCAAAAGGTCATCGACAAAAACGGACAGCATCTAATTGAATAAAGTTATATTTTTAAACAAAAGTTAAGAGTTTTCCTTCTTATTTGAAATGCGCAATCACTTAGTTGCCAACCCAATATTTAACACAAAGTATATATGGTGGCTGGATAGAACGCAATATATTTAACACAAATACCATTCCGGTACTAGGCACGCCGGTACTAGGCAGGGCCGTCTACCTAATTGCGTTCTCCACATAAATGCACATTACATCACGTTTTTTTAGGTATTGATAAGGATCAATCGAAATTCGAGGATAATGATCCGAATTTCCATAGCGAAGAAAGTTTAAAGACGATAAATCGAATTTTTGCAAAGATATACCTCGATGCTCTGTACCATGATAAGGATTTTGTGAATCGGATAATGGAATATCCAGATGTTATTACATCCCCAAATAAAAAAACAACTGAGGAGTTACATCAGATCGTGCTGAACAATTATAAAATGAATGTGTATTACCAAAACATATTTCATGAAAGATTACCATATTATAATTTCCTCTTCAGACGCTTTAGCATTCCAGAAGGACATAAAAGAATGATGGAAAAGGAGAAATTATTAAGAACATACAATATTATTATAGAAGCTGATTTTCTCTTACATAAACTTCATAGAGCTCGAATGTGCAAGGATTATTTATATTTTTTCAGGTATAGAAACTTAGTTAGTCTCTACGACAAACTAACTACTGTCACTCTAAGTTGGCACATGAGGTTTCCCTTTTTCTAGTGTCAGTCCCAACCTAAACTTGCGTCCCCCTGCCATGTACAGTCACATCTATTATACTGCCCTGAATGGCCCTTCCTTCACATTGTCTACCTCTGTATTTTTACATCCACGTAAAGATTATTCCTATGTCTATATTACTTCAACCGGAGTCAGTGAAGCACGCGATGATGAGATTTCACAGCTTGACTGGTCATGATACAATAGTATAGATTTTCAATTCCACCTTTTTTATCTGAAAATGTTCACTACGTATTTAAATTAAGTCACATATGTTTCCAATTAAAACTTATCTCATTTAAATGATATACGAAGATTTTCAAAGTTTTCCAATTAAAATCACATCAAACGCGATATCATTTGGGCCAGGTTGACCCGTTTAATACTTATTATGAAATAATTTACTCCGTAAGTACCCAGAAGTAAATGCCGGCTAAATTATGTCATGTTTGGTTTCATTCTGATCATAACAGTATGATTAACATGTTGTAATTTCTGTTGGAGGAAGTAGACCATACAGCAGTTTAAGCGTCATCTGTGTGATAGTATTGGTACGCTGATATTTAAACGTCTTGGATGTTGCAATTCTCATTTCGTCATTATCTTTTTTTTGGTGTCCTTATCCCGATTCGATGCACTGCAAAGGTGAGCTGTTAGTCCGGAAAAATAGTGTCCCTCGATCGAATCTGTCCGAGTTCGGTTACAACTTAACGTTGTGCATCTCATTTATGAATGCAGCATTTGCCTCTACGTGCTGCGATTCTGATGTGGAGCTGTGGTGTGGAAGGACTACCAAGATGGCGTAGGTTCAACTAGGGGTGCTTACGTCTCGTGCGCAAACTTAGAGTGACCATACTATATTAAGTGCATAACTGTACCAGATGAGAGTAGGCCTTTTTGTTGGGCTACATACGCGGGCAGTCCGATAAGTACTTAGCCTACAAAAGAAAAACGAAAATTTTGGAAAATTGACGATTTATTTTTCAACATAGTCTCCTTTTAACTCGATACACTTGATCCAGCGTTGAAATCTGGGCATATCCTGCATGAAATATTGGGCATGAGAGAGCTTTCTGCTCGATGGGTGCCGCGTTTGCTCACTCCGGATAATAAGCGAATCCGTGAGACCACTTCAGAGCAGTGTTTGACACTGTTTAAGCGCAATCCGAAAGAGTTTCTACGTCGTTTTGTGACTGTCGACGAAACGTGGATCCACTGGTACACACCAGAGACCAAGGAACAGTCGAAACGGTGGACTGCGCCCGGCGAATGTGCTCCGAAGAAGGCGAAGACTGTCCTATCGGCCGGAAAGGTGATGGCCACCGTTTTCTGGGATTCACAAGATGTCATCTACATAGACTACCTGGAGAAGGGCAAAACAGTCACAGGGCTGTACTATGCCGAATTATTGAGCCGATTCGACGCCGAATTAAGGAAAAAACGGCCCCATTTGGCGAAGAAAAAAGTGCTCTTTCACCACGATCTACGCACGGGCTCACACCTCTGCCCAAGCTACAGCCAAATTCGTTGAATTAGGCTACGAACAGCTGCCCCATCCACCGTATTCTCCAGATTCCACCCCGTGTGACTTCTTTTTGTTCCCAAACTTGAAAAAGTCACTCGCTGGGCAGAAATTTGAGTCGAATGAGGAGGTTATCGCCGCCACGGAGGCCTACTTTGTAGATCTCCAGAAAACGTATTTTTCAGACGAGTTGAAGAAGTTGGAGCATCGCTGGATCAAGTGTATCGAGTTAAAAGGAGACTATGTTGAAAAATAAATCGTCAATTTTCCAAAATTTTCGTTTTTCTTTTGTAGGCTAATCGGACTTATAAATAGACGGAAATAGTACTTATCGGACTGCCCACGTAGTGCTGGATGAGGTCCTATACGAAGCCTATTATATTCTCCTTCCGATTACATACTCCCAAGTTTTGTCCCTCATGCAGAGCGATCAATCCAAATGAGTAGGCCGAATGCGATTTGTTTTAGTGGTAAATGTTGTTTTCTGATCCATCGTTTTCTTTCACATATATTCTTAACAATGGTAGAGAAATTTCTTGATATTCAGCCGACGAGGCAGAAGTGACGCCACCGTGCAACTATATGCTAATAGTTGAACACGGGCTGCCATTTTGATAATCAGCCAATAGCAATGCAATTGTTGAGATTAATAATTCTAAAGAGCTATACCGAGATCCAATTTAATAAGCTTATAGAAGGTGGTAAAAAAACTATTTTATATTCTTCTGGTAAATACAGTACCATACACAATACGATCCGAGGATCAACCGTTTCTGAGATATAAATACTTTGTGTATTATCGCAACGTTTGTAAACCGTGTTTAGAATGTCCTCATTCAATTTCTATACCGAAGATTTCATTGGTATTACATGGGATGCAAGGTGCTAAAGATGACAGAGTAATACCCTAATGAAGAAATGGCAGATACGCGTTATATGTAATGCCGTGTGAAGGAAAATCTTCACTAACGTCTTTATGAATCAGGCTCGTTTACTCGCCATTGAAATTCTGACCGACCTTGATTTGTAGCGACGCCCAATACCGATAATCGCTCTTTAAGAACAGTAGAAGAAAATCTTTGTGAATATAAAAATGGAAGGAGGATATGTGCAACAACTTCTGTAAATATCGAAAAGCTATTAGTAAATCAATCATAATATTAACACACAAAAATGTTTATATTTTAGAAATGGTCGAACTATCTGTATCTTGTGCTTTATGGGTGTTAAAATTATTGAATGATTTTTATTTTAACGCACTGTGTATATACTTATACGTATACCTCGATGGTATTGTACTCTTCTTACAGAAAATATTTATGACGTACAGACTATATTTTTCAGAAATGTTGACCGCATCAAAGACAAGTTCGCTTCCTATCCCGTGAAGATGTTTCCAATGAAAAGTAAATGTTTAACCGCATTATATAAAATGATCGCTTGGGTGTATATAGATGCTCGAAATTTGGATTGCTTATATTGTGAAGAAGATAAGCTAACATACCTCAAACATCATCTGGGTATACATGTAGCATTGTTACCGAGAGATGACGATATAGCATGGGTGCGTAAAACCGGTAGGAGGACAGCATTCCGAGAGTTTCGTAGGTGAGATATTACTTTATGATACAATTGTAAAATGGAATACAGTGTTGTTATAAAATAGGTAACACGCTCGGTACCGATCAGTTGCTTATTACGAATCGCGGATACTGTTCGACTTGATCTTGATCTTAAACAGACTTCAAATAGACAAGAGCTGGTAGCAAGTTGCTATTTCCTGCCCAGAAAGTAAAGTAGTTGCTTATTACAGATTAAGGCCGTCTTAACTATTAGAGCATGCCTGAGTAAACTTGGATCCTGGATGGGCCATTTTTCGACCACGCCTCATGGCAGGTCGTCACGCTCTCTTTCCCCCCAAAATTCAAAATTTTCCCCTTGTTGGCATGCGGCTCAATTCTCACGCTGCGTGCTTCGAAAATGTGGAGAACGATGTGTTTCTTCACCGTATATGCGAGAACGACTTTGTGGGTTCTATGTTTCGAAATAATTTTGCTTTTGAATCAGCCCGAAATTGGTACGGCCCTGAGAAATAATTAAGTTCGCAGGATTTTTAACGTTACTAAATTGGTGTGTCATTAAAAATGATGGGCAATAGAGTGTACCAGGTGTACAAGTATGAAATGCGGATTGTTTTTCTCAAAAAAACGTGTTAAATTCGGAAGAATGATAAAAAGTGGTTTATTCAAAGTATGCTCCATCGCTTGCTATACATTTTTCCCATCTTTCGGGCAATTTGTGAATACCACACCAATAAAAATCTTCCCCTTTTGCTGCGAACCATTCATCGAGCCATTTCTTCACATCTTCGTACGAACCAAAGCGCTGTTCACTAAGTGCGTGACCCATCGATGCAAACAAGTGGTAGTCGGAAGGAGCTAAGTCTGGTGAGTAAGCCGCATGGGGTAGAACTTCCCAGCTGAGTGCTTCCAACGTGTCGCGTACCGGTTTTGCCGTATGTAATGGAGCATTGTCATGAAGAAAAATGACTTTGTGTTGCCTCTTTCGGTATTGTGGCCTTTTTTTCAAGCAGCGAACGGTTCAAATCGGTTAATTGTTGCTGGTAGCGTTTAGCATTAACCGTTTCCCCAGGTTTTAGCAACTCATAATGTACGATGCCCGTCTGGTCCCACCAAACACAGAGCATCGTTTTTCTGCCAAAGCGATTTGGTCTTGCGGTCGATGTGGATGGTGCGCCTGGATCTACCAATGATTTTTTGCGCTTCAAATTCTCAAAATAAATCAACTTTTCATCACCTGTAACAATACGATGCAAAAACGACTTCCTTTTGTACCGAGAGAGCAAAATGTCACAGGTGTTTTTGCGCTTTTCCATTTGCCTGTCGTTCAACTCATGTGGTACCCATCTACCGATCTTCTGAATTTTTCCCATCTCTCCTAGCCGATTCGAAACAGCTTGTTGACTAACGCCCAATTGCTCGGCGAGTTGTTTTTGTGTTTGCGAATCATCTTCGTCCAACAACGTTTGCAATTCCACATCTTCGTATTTTTTTGGCGGTTTTTCCCGTTCCTTGTCTGTAACGTCGAAGTCACCACTTTTGAAACGCCGAAACCATCGTTCACACGTATCTTGCGATGGAGCATGTTCGCCATAAGCTTCGCGATGTAATCGGTAAGATTCAGCAGCAGTTTTCTTCAAATGAAAACAAAAAATTAATGCCGTCCGCGAATGCTCTTTGTTCGGTATAAATTTCGACATATTGAACACAACAATTCAACACTATGCACACACTTTTCCAATTTATCACACGTGCGCGTCTGACACTTGTTGATAAGGCAACAAAATGGCGCAGAGTAAAATCTTTATAACATAAACACTATTGGAGCGCTATCTGTTATTTAAAATCCGCATTTCACACTTGTACACCTGGTAAGTGTGTGTAGAACTTGAATGCGCTCGACTGAACTAGCAGAGTGCCAGGGCTTCTACTCACAGAGTGATCGTATGACCTTAAAGTCGATCATTTTTCAAGTGTATTTGAATATGTATGGTTTTTGGAAAGAGAAGTGTGGTATACTTTCGTCACGGGTGATGGAAAAGATAGCGCTTTAACTAGTAATAAATTGTGGCGGGTCAGGGTAACGCTTCTAAATGCAGAGGAGATTAGATATATGGATTATAATCAAGCAGGAAGTGTGAACACGTGTTGCGCAATGCAACACTGTTTATATCCCCTTTTATAGTTTTAATATGCTATTATAACAATTTCTTTAATATTTCTCACACCTTCAATGTTGTATGTTTCTAATATATAGAGTAAAAAACATACGGAAAAGTATGTTAGCGACATATTCCTTATGTTAAAAACGTAGATGTTTTCCTGAATTCTGGCATACGAGTTATGGTGAAATATATAATAACAAACTTGGACAAAATGATAAGTTCTGCGACATTTTGGCAGGAAGTGTGCAGTTTTTTGAAGCAGAAGCAACTTGAAATAAAATCTGATGCTTCAACTCTTTTAGTATGGACAGAAAAAACTGTACTGAAGCAAAAAAATACTGAGTCAAGTTGATAGGGTTTCATATGATTTGGTAAAGCAGTATACAAGTTCAGTAAAAAATGATAATTAAAAATTCAAACAAAAGTACATGAAGAAATAAAGAGAGAATGAACGAATCACGAATGTAATTTAATATTTGTTAAGAATTGTAGTAATAATGTTTGGCTGAAATTGTTAGGAAAAATAAAAAGTTTGTTATCTTTTATGAGCAGTATTTGCAAACAAACAGATTATACTATATAAAGTATCGTTTGTTATGGTAGTATCATAAACATTATTCAAATATGCCTTATTTTCATTTTATATTATTCTCTTAATGTTCCGATGCTTCCTTGTTGTTTACATTTTTGCTACTACTGTTGTTTATTCTATCACACCGCTGATCCCTTGGTATAAATAATAATTCACCACTGTCAGTATTTACATAATTTACCTGTAAGTAACCCAACAATTGGACTATTTTTGCACCATCCATAGCAGTTATTTATTGTAAATTATATGAAAATGGCACATATACAAATAATTTGACAGCTGATAAACCTTTCCGAAACGTTACTGCTAAGATAAAAGTAAGATACATTTTCATCAGTTCATTTAGCATATACAGCCGATCGTCAATGCTCGTATTTAATTGGGTCCGGAAGTATGTCCGAAAGTTGAAACGTACGAAAACAGAGCAATGTACAAAAAAAATATGGGGAAGTTTCTTCAAAGTATTTATTTTATAATATTGGCAATATTAAAAAAATGTGTCTTACGTAATTTATTTCGTTATTTATTTTGTTTCTCGTGGTTCATTGATACGTTTATCGAAAGATAATTTAATTCTATTTTTTCTTTAATTTTCTTGGTAAACATGCTATTTCTTTTTCCATTGATTTTTGTACATAAGGTATAAGTTCTCTATTAAATTCTCATTCTTCCATGATTCCAAAAAAATTGCAATAATGTGTGAAGGCACCGTTCATATTCACAATTGACAAGGTTTTAACTATATCAACTTTATCTTTTTTTTCTACTACGATTCGTATTTCATTCATTTCTTGTAGAAGAATACAATAAAGGATCTAAGTGAAATTCCTTTAACTCATTAATGCCTTCATTTTTGACATTCAAGTTTGATCCAAACAGGAGGGCATAGTAGTTACGAGGAAGTATACACGTTTTGAGAAACATATTAATACAAATTTAACTTTTAAATGTGTTCGAAACAGTGAATTATCGGAAAATGTACGAAATTCGAGGGCTGTCTACAACGCGTTTGCTCACGCTGATTCTTTAATTCCCCAAGAGAAAAAATATCAAAGTACAAAAGTAGTGCGGGTACCAATAGGTCCGCGTAGAAACTCTATTTCCATTCCCTCTAAAACGGACAGGACCCAAGTTTGCTCAAACAAGTCATACATTATTGAAGTATGACTTATCATGTAATGGATTTCCAAGGGATTCATACAACTAAACGTTACTAAATTACTAAATTAATTACGTGTACAGTAAAACCAATTTGGCAACGTATGCGACAATAAATGTGGTAAAAATATTTAAATGGTAAATTATACTTACATTTTCATATATTATTCACATTTTTCCCCTTAATTCTCATGAAATTTCGTGCTCCTAAAATATTTGTCCAAATGTCATTTTTTAAATTATATTACATTTTATTTAGTTTTTCACTACTTCCGCACACAACTACTCGGTGGGAATTATGTCAATATTTTGTGATAGTCTCTTCATTATATACTTAGAATCATTTCCCTTTACATTGTTCTTTAAAATACTTATGTATTGAATATTCTTCGAAATATTATCTGTATTGGTCAAAGATACCATGCCGTTAATTATGCGGTTACAATCGTGTTTCACTGCCGAGTGCAAATTTCCTATGTCCATTTCATTATTTGTCTTTTCCGTACAAATTATACCCTAACAAGCCATTGATTTAAAATTTATTTTTATCCGAAAGAATACATTATTCTGAACGGCATTAATGTTATCTGAGTATTCTTTGTTGGAATACACTTGTTCATGAGCAAAATTCAGCGACACAAATTGAAGTAAATGTTTTTCCCAGATTTGTTGATAACCATTTTTGCAAGTAGCGGATTTCAAGTATTGAATCTCTGCTTTCCTTCTTGTACAACACACCTCTTCTCTTCAGAAGACAATTTCATTGGCTTGGATGTACTGCAGTAATTTACTATTGTAGTCTAGTCTTCAATTATCTTATAATGTAGGGGCTTGAAAACTTTCTTAACACTAGATTGCCCGAGATTTCTTGTATACCTATATTGCCCAAAAACAGTCAAAATGACTGCATTGTGAAAAAATAACAAATATGTAAAGAAATTTGTTTAAAATTAATTTTTAATATTTTTTATGTTATTTACAGTTATATAAAAGGTTATTAGTAAATATTAACTGTACATATTGACTGTTTTCAATGAACTTAACCCATATTTCCGAAAGCAAGGCAAATTTATTTGATTGTAGGCGCCTACTGCATTCGGTTCTTTTGTCAAAATGAATAAATCGTAGGATTTGCTTGAACTTTTCTCTGGCCATAGTTTTTCTAAAAGATTCGGGACCCCACTTCGCTGACTATAAATAACTCAATTTAAAATTTGTTGCCTCGTAAGCTCCACGAGCATATAGAATCCCAATAAATGCACGTATTTCCGGTAATGATATTGTCCAACCGTTCCGCAAAATTCGGCGACATTCTTCTGTGCACTTTCTTATATGTTTGATAATATAGTTATCTATTATCGACGATAATGCACTGATAAGATTATCTGCCACAATGTTCCTTTTTGCGTAACCTGTTGGCCCTTTCACACTCTTGAAAACACAAGCAGATGGTATCCTTCCAGGAATGCCACCTTCGTCAATTTTTGTCCACACAGTACCATCAGCAGCTGTTTCGACCTCCTGAAACGTATTTTCAGTTTCTTCATCAGAATCTGAACTAGCTAGCACCCTACACCTTTTCCTGGGCATATTGATGACACTTTCATTTTCATCATTGGTGATCGACTCTTCATCACTATCTTCAGCGTCAGATGTTTCACTTTGAATATTGTTCATTCGCATTCACATACACTCTGTTCGGGGTCTCAATCACGGTCCCAACGACCACTTCGGTCGGGCAGATTAACGGTCGTGCATCATTGGAAAAACCACCCAAATCGCGTGGGAAAGTGCACGAATACATGCTGTGCAGCCGTAGTTTCAAATAGTCTTGTTCATAAAACATTCCGTTGCCTCACAATCTAACAAAGGCGCAGTGTCTATGGAAAGTGCCCGGCGACACACTGTCGTCGTCTGGCACATAAAGAGTTCCATAGGCACTGCAATAAACTTCTAAAATATCAGTGTGGCCAGGGATGAGTACCCGGGTTGTTTATGGCGGGGTCCTCATTCACATCACTTTCTCTGCAAGCAACGACAAGCAGGACCCCGTACATATTAGCCTGGGATGTGTCACTCCACCCCCAACCCACTATGGGGGGCCTCAACATGGGAGGCCCGATCATAGGAGAACCCAATATGGGACGCCCCAATGTGGGAGGCTCCAATAAGGGAGGATCCAATAGGGGAGGAGGGACACTACTCATTCTACCACCAAAACTGCAACTTCGTTTTTGAACCTCAGAACAAATTCACTTCGCAGTCAACCACGACACAAGACACATCACCTTTGACACAGAAACAGTCCACACGCATCATCACACTTCAACAAAGTCAATCATATACATAGTAACACAAAGTCTATCAATAACTATCCTAAGTATCTAACCGGGACTTAGGAATATTCTCTCATCGCGCAATTCCGCATACCGGCATTTTCCGATCGAAGATTTACAACCTTCGGTGACGCGGTCAACACAGATTGGATCCGTCGTATCGGACGCGATACAACGAGAGAAACAAATATAATCCGCTTCATCTTCAGATGATAGTTCAGAATTTGTTGCATTTGATTCTATATCGGAGCACTCTTCACTTATGTTCGTTAGCTTTTCCAAGAACTCATTTCTGTTCGACATTTTTTTCATAAAGTTAGGGCGCAAAAGAAATAAAATAAACATCTTGTTAGAACAACACTTTATAAAGATTCGAGTAACTAGTACTACTTTAGCTTATTGAGCAACTGACACTTATCAAGTATACGCCCAAATCGACAATTTATCATGCATCATATTTCAATACAAAGCCGGACAGGTCATATAAGAAATTTACTCAATTCAATAAATAAAAATCTTTGATTATTTAAAATTTACCAAGCAGTCAAAGTGACTGCTTCTGGGCAATATAGGTATAACACATATATATATACGGAAATAAAGGAGGGCGGAAGTAACTACAATTATTCGTAAACCCATTTATATGTTATAGAAAAAGTCACCAAATTCTAAGAAATTGTGTCATCAATTTCATAATTGTTTTTCTAATTGAAATTAAAAAATAGTCAAAATAACTGCCTTGGGCAATCTAGTGTTAATTTTGAACGCCTTGCTTCTGTCCGTGCAACCGCATATACATATATATATATTAAATCATTAAGTATTTAATTAAATTAAATTAAGTATGTGGTGGTAAGTGCTGGTTTATATGACTAGTGAACGGCGGGTGATAGGGCAAACATGTTACAACGCTTTTATCTTCATTGCCTACGTAGAATATTGCTGTGATAAAAAAATGGTTTACCTTCTATTTTACACAATCATAGCAAGCTCTTCTTGTGCATTATCGAAAATATGCATGCCTGGCCTCACGGATAAGGACTTGTTTGTGAACAACTGAAGCCCTTTGCTAAACTGCTTACTCAGCATAGGAAGAGATTTTTCTTTAAGATAATACTCCAACTCTTTGTGTCTCAGATCAACGGTTCAATTTCAACCGAATAACATCTGGATTACGTATACGTTTCAAAAAAGTTCACATGGTACTATGTTATGACAAAGCTAAACCAAACCGCGTTGAAACATGTAACTGTAGTTATGTTATTTCATAAAATTGGAACTATTGAGCCATGCAAAAGACGTAGTAAGACACAAACTCACAAAGGCAACGAAATTGCTGTTTTGGCAGAAGATATCTACTATAGAGATATTTCGACAATGGCGGCAGATACGAAAATTCGAATTTCCAATGTCTTGACAAGCTTACCTTCGGGTACAGTACAAACAGCTTGGAAGATAGCACTGCGAGTATACACTAACGTAGCAAATATTTATTATGATTATGGTATTTATTTCGTTTCTACAACTCATCTGGAACTTTCCACCGCAATCAGTTACTTATGAACTTTTCAGCCCAAGGTAATTTCAAGGTCACAGTGTGATACATAGTTGGATACGTTTTGATTTCCTCTTTTTAATAGCAAGCAAAAAAATAGCTGATCTTCACTCTCATTGCCCAATATCTCGTCTGAAATACAATAATTTCTCTCCAAATATGCATTTCTTTGTACCGTGACAAATAAGAGCATAATTAAGGGTGATAAAGTTAAGTGGGACATTCCATAGATTATACAATAGTACTGTGCAAATTAATTAAACGACGGGGGCCAAATTTCTTATATGATCGTTTAACTTCATGGAGATCACACACGTACTGCTTTTAATTTCTGAATATTTCTTTTACTTTTACACACGCATACAGACGCATGCGCAAGCGCTTACGTATTACGCATTCATTTAGGACTGTTTAATTCAGAAATATGCCACTGTTGAATAAAATGTTGGCACTGCCTTCACTGTTAAACAGATTTTGACTTTCACATATACAATTCTGATACTATTGTTTCACTACACTATAATGCGACGCAATATTTTATTGGAGACTTAAGTTTGGCTGAAGTCCAACCTTAACACTTTGCGGACGGATGACGAGATATCTCGTCATTGCTGTTTCGTCGTTCGGGGCCATTGACGAGATATATCGTCTTGCATATTCTGTCGTTTGAGGCAGGTGACGAGATATTACACAGTTGCTACGTGATTGTCAACCGCAGTTTTTCGTATTTTGTGTTGCGAATTAATTATTTGAAGCTCTGAAATATGGATAGCGACAAAACGATTAGCAATATTACAGAAATATTTGCGGACAGTTTAACGGATACATCAAGTGATGACGAGAATATGAATATTTGTGAGGACTTTGTCGTGTTCCACTTCACTTAGTGTCATGTTTTACGAAATATCATACTTTAAAAAATGTTTAGTTTTTACACATTTTTACTTATTGAGAAATATTAAAAAAAAAACATTCATTTTTAAAGTTGTTAAAAATAAATATTTCACGGGACAATGATTTTTAAAACGTTGGCTGCCAAACGTATTTTGCTCTATTAGAATGCACCGTTCCAATATAAATTGCTTTTACAAGATTCCAAACAGGCTTCATTGCGAATTTTTTGCATTTTTAGTCAAATGTTTTGCACCGATTACCGGTGACCACCGTGGCAGTCTACGTGTTAACTACTAACAAATCATCACTAATTTAAAGATATTTGACGCAAAAAAATACCCGGCCACTGGGTACGATTAGCAATAGAATGCCCGGTCCGCAAAGTGTTAAGTCTCTTTTTTTGAGCCATATTAGTCACAAACACGCAGATAATTTCAGTAATGCGAAACATTTATTCTTGTCAATATACACAGAAGGTTGGACATGGCATCGGAGTCGTTAGAGCTCGCATGGATCTTTCATGAGCTTTGCAAGTTCCTAATACAAATTCGTCGATTTGATTTGGCAAGATTCTATGCAAAGAAAGCTCGTGACATGGGAAATAATGCAGAGAGCGATCAATGGGTTTTAAATGCAAACCATCTGATTATAAGAATTGAATATGATCAGAACAACAGAAATGAAGCACGAGACGCTGCACTGGTGGCCCTCGCTGGGGCGAAGAAACTTGGAATTGAGTATCTCGTGGACTTTTATACCAAGTCGCTGGAAATTATTGACGAAATGGGCATCGAAAAAATCGACAGCGGGAATGGCATCGCAGCCAGGCAACAGTTGATCCTTAGCCTAATGCCGGAGAGTATGAAAACTACGGTTGATTTTCTATGGAAGAGTATGGAAGCCGTGCCTGCCAAGAGGAGGCTTTCGGTGATGCCTGGGTGCAAGCCGGTTGACCGGAAATTCAACTTCAATTCTCAACGACGCACAATTTTGACTAGTATCCCACGGAATCCAGAGAAAGAAGCAAGGCAGGCTCTTTTAAAATCGTTGGTGCCGACTCCACAAAGACCCGGTTATATTAATTTTGCGTAACACAATCATGTAATAAATAAACGTAGAAGATGAGTTGCGGTTCATCGTAATCTTAAATAACTACTCCATCCTGTATTTTATGGAAAGGTAGCCCAAAAGAAAGTGGACTGCACAAATCATACGAATTGATTGATTATAAAACATCTCCTTCAATGTAATTGTCTTCGCAATTTTGAGGTAATTTTTTAATAGAATCCTACTTTGCATTTCTGCATTTTTAAAGACGAGTAACGTACAATTTTAAGTACATGTAATGACAACATGTTTTTATCATTTTATGTTGCTATTGATACGACATTATAAAACAATACTAATATGAAAACTTGCAACATAACAAAATATTCAATAATAACATACGAAAAATTAAATGAGAAGAATTTTAGCAAAACCGATCTCAAAATCATTTAATTGTATATTTTGTACAGGAATACGATCAAACATTATTTTAACAAGTGATGTGTACCGTATTAAAAACTGAAGTCCGGTAGTTAATCATTTATTACTTTTTTTTTGCTGAAGAATGTGTATGTATTTCGTTATATCGTAGTTTTACACAAATCTGTGCAAATATAATATAATAAATTAGGTTTTAGGATGGATATTGTTCATCTACTGTGGGATAGAAAATGATCATATTCGACAAAACAGTGCAAAGCTTGTATCAGAAAAGAATTATATTTTGGGAGAATTATTTTACTTATTATTTCATTCCTAACTATAATCCTTGTTTTTTATTTAATTATCGCCTCTACATTGTCCGTCAATGATAGTTCCTGTCTTTATAATGTGCATCAAACACAGCGTTCTCACAATATCCAGGCACAGTTTATACATTCGACGGACAATGTGTAGGTGGATTTCATATGTGTATAGCAATCTGATTTTATAATTTATTCAAAGCATTATTAAAACGAACTAAGTTACTCAATAAGTAACTTAGTTCGTTTATTCAAAACTAAATATAAACCAAATTATATA